>CM075806.1:68749670-69157699 GCA_037975025.1 Excoecaria agallocha | reverse complement strand
TGCTCAGCTACAGTAGTAGGCAGTAGGCACTTAGAGTCGGCGCATTTTTCTACATAAAAATACAAATCAGTTTGTGATGCATGGACACCAAGCCAGCGTTGAATCAATTGTCCTGAAATTGTGCTCTGCCTTTATGTTCAAAAAAATTATCAGCTCCATGGACATGATTTTCAAGGCTTTGGTCGTCACATCCATGTCCAAACGATATCATTGTATGGCTCATACTTTAGGAAACTTGCATCTCAACTAAAGAATTCTATTCATCTTGTCAAATCGTGGTTTTTGTTTATGTTTAGGTTAAACCACAATTATCAAACTATTTCTGTTAAATATCAGAACAATGAATAATTTAATTACAACAGTTTACACGCATAATTAAGAATGACAATCATAATACAAACGAATATTTAATCTTTTAAATCTTTTTAAAACATTAAAGCAATGAAAATTACAATCAATAATCAGCCAATAAAAATCGGTCAGCAAGAAATTACAAGCATAAAAAATTTTAAATTTGATTTTTTTTAATTAGATTTATAATTATGACTAAAAATCAGACCTTTTTATGTATAAAACAAATGCACTTATTGTCCTCGTCAATGTCACATCGTTCAATTACCGCATAATGGACATGGTATTAATAATATTAATATGACACTTACTTCCTTCCTACCTGTTTATGCAAGATATGCATGTGTAAATCTTTGCACGAAAAACTAAATTACACTTTCATAATTAAAATAATTTTTTTAAAAATATTATTCATTTCTCAAATTTGTCACTTTAAAAAAATCCCACCAAAATAACTATTTTATAAAATTTTTTACATGCATCCCAACTTTACCTTATCAACAAAATATTTAATAACTCTATTAATACTTCTCTTTTCCACACTCTTTTTTTTTTACTATTTTTATTATTTCAAAATACTATTGGATAATAATGACACTACAAAAGTAAACATCTTAATTTAGTATGAGGGTGTTATAGTTTTTATACACAAACTGAAAAATGTTAGTTTTTATAGTTTTATGACATAATTTTTTCAATTTACCTTTTCATTTACAATGTTAAACATTAATAGTATTTTTTTGGAATGCAAATTTCATTATAATGAAAATATGAATTCATTAGATATGCAAACACTGAGTGTTAATTTATTAAAAAATATATAGTGCCATGCAATTTATCAGAAAATTATTTATTTTTAGACAGTTAATTGAGGGCATTTAGGATAATTTAAAAGTCAATTATAGAATAAAAATAGAAAGTAGGCTATATTTTAAAACAGATAAAAGGAAAAAGTGTGACTATTATTTTGAGAATGAGACAATATAATTTTTTTTATACAATTAATGATTATTTTAATATTGATAAAATCTACAAGAAGTGATAAATAGGAGTGAAAGGAGTATAATTTATCTCTGAGTCAGATATATTTTTAATTAACTTGTAGTGAGAAATGAATATGATGCATGTAGAACCGCAAAATTAAATAATGTGGGTAGTGGTTTCTCCTCTTAATTAATTAGCTTTCGAGTTGGATATAAGGTTTCCTTTTGTTCGCTTAGAGCTTTAGGATTTTATGGCTTAGGAAAAGAGATAACTTTATCAATGGATTTTGAGATTTTAGAGGAGATGTGGAAACGATACGGTAACTAATAGCATGCAAATTGAAGCCATTGCCATACTGCAATATCTTACTTCTAAGAATATCATCAAGGAATAAAAATAAGAAAAATATCATATTAGAGGAGGACTACGTACCCAAATTTGATTGGTTTAATTGGCTATAGCAGATAAGATTTTATTGGCTACGGCTTCCCCACACGTGAAGTATATGGTCTATTTTAAGGGGCCATAATTGCTCTAATGTTTGTGCAAAATTTTTATTTGGATTAGATAAAAGTATACAACTATAAAACGAGTTACTGTGAAAATTATTTTTACAATTAGTCTAATATTTATAAGTTAAATTATTCATTTTTATTATATAACATTTTATCATTTATTCATAGTTTATAATTGGTGGACAATTCACAATTCGACATGTTTGCTTGCGAAGTCAGTTTATCTGCCAGCGGACATCTAAACATGAAGCCAGTAGTTTGTGAGTTTGTCCCGAGTTAATAAATGTCTTCATATTCTTTTTGTCGGTCGAATAACCAGAAATCCATAGAAAAAAACAGAAAATGAAAGCAAAATAGAGCACTTGGTACTTATTCATTAAAAAGGAAATCTTATCAACACCGATTTTGTAATTACCTGTCAGTGGAATTTGACTTCAAATAGCAAATAATCAACTATAGTCTTATCTTAATAATGAAATGTTAAAAATTTGAAGTCAAATTCCACTCGATAGGTAATTAATGTTTGGAAACTATGTACAGTAGTTTGAATGGTTGAAGTTGTTTATTTTTCGTTAACTGCCAATATTTAATTTGAAAAGAAAATCGATACGAAATGATTAATTTTAAATTAAAAAGTGATGAAATAACTATGTCAATATTTACTTTAAAATCAAAAGTCGATGCAGTAGAATACAGAATGATTAATCTCAAATTAAAAGGCGATACAACGGGAAAATTTCATAAGCACAAATGATTGGAGCAAAACATAATGGAAATATGATTGGTAAAGTTAAAATAGAAGCGATGAAAAATCAGTGGTCCTCAATTAAGAAGATGGCCCCTGAAAGGTGGAAACTACAAGAGATAGGTTGATGTCTAAATCAAAGTTTTAGGCTTGAATAGCCAAGACTAGAAGCACCTCTAATAGCAAAAATCCTGCCTAAAATCACACCAAAAAGAACAAAGTTTGTCACCAATTACCCGTGCCACCATCCACCATGTGAGATCCTTCCCCCAGCCCTAGACCACCAGAAAAAGCAAATCCCCATTAAATCAGCTCCTTCGTGTTTGAAAACGATACTGCATTATAGAGGGCAATTCTATCATTTCACTTGTTTTTATCTCGACCGCTTCGCCAATCCTCCTCCACAACGTGTAGCATCTTCTAAATTACTTACAGATTATCTGACATGTGGCTATATATATTCTTAATCTAACTTTAGCCATCATTAAACAGTATCATTATCAGCACATGAAAATTCTTATCTAAATAGACTCTTTGTCCCTTCACGTCCTAAGTAAGGTGATCAGCATTATTTACCGGGTCTATGTCTCCACAAGGATGGAGCTCTTACATAATTTCATATTCGAGTCGCGGGGAGGATTTTTCTTCGTAAATAAATGCAGCACGGCAGGGAATTGAATATTGACTATCAGTTCGAATTATTTGATCATTTTTTAATAATTTTTACAATTGTCTTTTAGTTTATAAAGTGCGATATATATATATATATATATCTATTTTTTAACTATAGCAATTTATTATTTATTCATCTAGTAAAGAGATATATAATAAATTTTTGATTGTGACACTTAGGGAGGGGTGTTTGTGGAATTCAGAAAACTATTTCTCGTGTTTAATACAAAATATAAATAAATAGCGATGACAATGAAAAAAGGCAAAATATTCTCCCAGTGTAAATGGAGCGACCACCATACACTGAAGATGACCTGAGGAGCACCACCTATTCAGAGGAAACAGCCACCGGAGTGCCCCCGAATTCCAACAACAACCACGGCGGAACACGACATCCAGTCTACCGAGGAGTTCGGAAACGGAGGTGGGGCAAATGGGTGTCGGAAATTCGAGAACCTCGAAAGAAATCACGCATATGGCTAGGCTCATTCGCAGTACCAGAAATGGCTGCTAAAGCCTACGACGTTGCTGCTTATTGTCTCAAAGGTTGTAAAGCTCAGCTTAATTTCCCCGACGAGGTCGATGATTTGCCACGGCCGTTGTCCTCGACGGCCAGAGATATTCAGGCAGCAGCAGCAAAGGCAGCGCATTCAATTTTAGCGGGCAAAAACAGGAACACCATCAATAGTGACAGAGATACCGATGACAGCGACGATACCGCTAAGGGATATGATGATTTTTGGGGCGAGATTGAATTGCCGGAGTTGATGAATAGTTCTGGTGGGTTTAGTTGGGGTTCTTGTGTTTGTACTTTCACCACCGCCGGCGATTCTGTTTGGCCGGAGGGAGAAGATTCGCCGTAGTTCATGGCCACCGTGTCTAATATGTATGCATGACTGTGTTTCAGTGCTTTGTTAGTCTTGTTTTTAGTCATATTTTATATATTTTATAAAATAACATATATAGCATATATAAAATATTATAAACTAACGAAAATTTTTATAAATAGCGGACGTGGACCAAAACAATAATTTATCAACTCAAACTGTGAATGCGGCAATCTCTTATTGGCTTACGATTTAGACAAGTGTTGTTCATATATCCAACTCCAAATGCTTCTTATAAATTATGGTAGTCAATAAATAGGATGTTGACTATAATTGATTTTTTATTTTTATTTTTATTTTTTGCAGGAATTTGATTGAAGATTTCACAATTCTAATCAGGGGACTATTACCACTAATTATAAGTCAATTGATTAGTTCTGATGGTTTTAATGATACGGGTCTTCAACTTAGATGCGAGTACGGTTATATTTACAGATTTAGTGGAAAGGTTGCATGGCACTGCGAAAATTGTCTAGTCTAGATATAAAAATCTGTGGATGACATTATTTAGCAACCAAATTCGATTGCAATACTTGTCACTTGGCAGAGATGACTATTGCCATCAAATTTACATGTTTCTTTTTTTTTTTGTCGTCCTTTTCGTTGTATTATTATTCTTATTTTGTGGGGTGTATATGCAAAATCAAGTTTGGTGCTAATAATATATATAATATAATAAAGTTTTGCGCTTTTCCTGTGTTTATTAATGGTTTTTCTTCCAATTTGTGATGGCCATTACAAGAAAAAAGGTTAATTTATAAATGATTTCGATGAAAACAAACTATAAAGTTTTATTCACGAATGGACGAATATTTTCTTGATAAGGGGAAATTCAAAATTGTAGCCTCCACTTTCTAGTCAATTTGCAAAGCAAGACGACATATGTGCATTGTTTAGGTTTTCTTTTTTCTTTTTTTGGTATATATATATATATATATAGATATCGGTATTATTTAGATTTGTTTGTAAATTATATCCGAAAATGGTAACTTCGTGCCAAAAATCATTTTGTCAATAGCCATATTACCCACAACAATAATTCGTGATTTGGACTGTAATACCTCCTTTTCATTTATTTGGGAAAAATAGCTAGTAGGATTAACATGAAGGGGATGGATATAAATAGAAATTGCTGTAGAATTTCTGAGAAGATGCCAAAATATAAAAAGTGATTGCCATGAATTGTAGAACTTGTTGGTGATGGGATATATAAATAAATTAGCAGCAGAGTCTCAACGTAGTTGGATTGACACTTCTTACTAAATGTTTTTTTTTTTTTGACGTATCAACAGCAAGCTCTGCTGATTGGTGGCTCGTGAAGTGATTGATCAAACATCAATAAAAAAACTACTGGTATTTTTTAACATTTCCAGTACAATTTTCAACTACCCCTAAACATCATTCCTTCCGTTGACTTGATAAAAAAAGTATATTTGATCTTTTTATTATAATTCAACCTCCACAGTGGAATATATTTTATTTTATTTTTTGGCATCATTTGTCACTAAATATTAATTTAAAATAAATTTGAGATTCAATTGGAAATATGTTCCAGTAAGTAAAGTGCTCCCTTGATTTAATAGATGCATGCAAGATAGCTCTCACGAGCAAGTGGTTAAGTGGAGCATCAGGAATTTGGGCCCTGGCCCAATTAGTTGCTTATCCAAATTATTGTTAGTCTTGGGTCAAATATACTTTTGAGCTCGACCCAACCAAACTTTGAAGTCTTTTTGGACATCACGTATGTAAAGTTGTAAAGTGTATAAAAAATTAATTAATCAATAAATACCGTAACGAATATATGCCGTAACAAATGTATCTTAGGTCAAAAGTCATTACCCTAACCTAATACTTGCATATAATTATAACAAATCGATATCAAAATTGAGTTTACTTTCCGTACAATCCAAAACGTTGACTATATATATATATATATATATATATATATATATATATATATATATATATATATATATATATATATATATATATATATATATATATATATATATATATACTTACATGTATAATAGCATAGTAGAGCACACAAACTATGGTAGCTGTTTTTAAATTAAGTTACCAACGAAATTTGTCGCAGACAATTAACTATGTATTGTTTTTCCATGAAAATTATTTACACTCGATTCATGAGTTTTTTATGGATCGAATTAAAGATAAAATACTATTTGTATACATAATCACCATTCTATTTATTTTTCAATCAATTTATTTTATGTGGTAATTTTTATTGACTTATTTCAAAAAATTTTCATAAATTCTTTTTAGACAAATTATTTTTGTTTTTACATATATGCAAGGCAGCAATTAAGCTTTTTTTTTCTTTGATATATGAAAAGAAGTATTCACGCGCATTCGGAAAATAATATCATGTATATTGCAATGTCCCCGGATCCGCCACTAGTGAATGTTGTTCGCTTTGCCACCTGTCACGCCACATGTCTGCTTTTGAGACCATACCGACAATAGGTGACTCACGATTTTACTCTTTAGGTTAACCCAAAACGTGTCCACTAGGAAAAGGTATCAATATCCTTATAAGGCATGTTTCGTTTTCCACTCCAACCGATGTGGGATTTCACAATCCACCCTCCTTAGGGCCCAATGTCCTCGCTGGTACACCGATTCAGCACCGGCTCTAATATCCATTGTAACCTCTCCGGATCCGTTACTAATGAATATTGTCCGCTTTGCCACCTGTCACGTCACATATCTGCTTTTGAGACTATGCCGATGTTAGGTGACTCACGGTTTTGCTCTTGAGGTTACCCTTAAAACGCGTCCATTAGGGAGAGGTATCCACATCCTTATAAGGCATGCTTCGTTCTCCACTCCAACCAATTTGGGATCTCACATGTACATTATTATTATTATTGAAAAAAACTTGCTTGTACATAAATTATAGTAAATCAAACCGATAGAACAATAATACCATTCACATTAGCTAATTATTTCATATATTATAGTTTTTAATTATTTCGGTCCATATTACTTGGTTCAGATAAAAACAGAAAATCCATTAGCATTAGACCATTTGGGAGAGAGGGCATTGCTATCTCATTTGATAAATTTATTTCAATATGCTGGGTTTCAGAATAAACTAGAATATAAAAAATGCCCATTTTATTAGTTAAATACTCATAGTTGTTTAAATGATCTAAGAGATTATTCAATTGTGCCTGCTTTGTATATTTTGATCCATTTATTATTTTGTGGCTGAAAATTATATAATTGTAAAGACGGTATTATTCTAGAGCGTAGTATCCATTTATTTTGAATATCAGTATTAGATAGATTATTAATTTTATATAAAAAAAACTGATAAATTATATCTTATCGAAAAAATATTTACTTAGATTTGGTTCGTAATTATTTCACAAACCAAATAATTTTGAAAAAATTATAGATATAATATGCTTTTTTCTTTAAACTCCAACATAGCTCATGAAACTGAAATTGTGATATTAGTATTTCACTCAAAGAGGAAGTGCAAGAAAGCAAGACAGTACCCACCAATATATATATGTGCTAGATTTGAACAACTCTTTCCCATAAAGCATACCAAAGTAATAATTTTGTTCATCTGCAATCTCCTGCTGGCTGATTATAGTATAATTTTCAGGAGTATATTCTAACTGGAGGACAATCGATCTCAGTAGCTCGGGCATTACTGACTTTGCTTCCCTCTTTTCTATCTCTTTTATTGCCCCACAGTGGCCCAAACCCAGAGTAATAGTAAAATTCATGCCTATTTGAACTCAAAGACCGCCCTCTCTTGCTCTTCCTGCCTCGGCTTCTACATACCCTTTCTCGTTTCTTCATCCATGGATTCTTATCACTTCTGCTTCTGTAATTCTTGAAATCAAAATTAAACTCATCATCCTTCTTATTGCTTTTGAGCTCACTCTCTATTTTCATTTGTTCGTTATCGTCCAATGCTTTACCCTCCTCCTTCTCTGACGGGATTAGTTCTATTCCAATATAAGCTGCCTCCCCTTCTCTGTCCTCCATTATTAGCCAACAATACTGTTATATATATGATATCATTTCCAGCAAAAGCAACTTTAATTTTAAAACCCTAATTCTAAAAAAGAGACTTTAAAATTGAATTTAAGAATTTCCGTACCTCTCAACCGCACGAACAGAGTCGTAAATTCTCCCCTTTCCGTCAAAGCCATTTTCTCTTTCTAACTGATAAAGAAAATAACAAAAGACGGTCGAAAATAAGCCAATAACAGCAAATAAAGAGGAATGGCAAACACCAATCAAGCTAATTGGATATATAGAGCGGATTAAACGGCAGAATAACAAAACAAAAGCTTTTGCAGAAACCCTAACGTGGAACAATCTGAAAACCCTAGAAAGGACGGAGAGAGAAAAAAAAGTCGAAAGTAATAATCATAAGGGTGTGATTGGATATCCATATAAGAAAAGATGAAACAGATAGAAAAATGGACCTGGCGAATGGAAGATTGATAAGAAATCTCTGGAGACAAAGGAATAGCATCCCATGGCGATTGGTTAAGCTGGCAAAGATATGGATGTTGATGAACTTCAACTCCTAAGCCGCCATGGGAGGAAAACTTTGCATTCTTTCGAATTCTCATAGATGATAGTTTTTATATATAGTTTATAAATGTATGTACAAAGAGATACATAGAGAAGGAGAGTTTGTAATTCTGTGTTTTTGAGAATCTGTAACAGAGAAGAGAAGAGAAGCAACGGATCTCAAGCTGTACTTGTTTCTGTTTGTGTTGTGGCCATGTTTTCGGCTCTTCAAATACTTGGGGCTGTAATTTGTTTGACAAATATACCCTTAGGTTTTTAAAGTATTACGTGTGTTACCTTTTATTACACCTCAGGAAAGTTGTCTATATGCTCTGTCTGCTTCGCTTCTCTGTCTTATTCTCTCTATCCTTAACATCCAAATCTGGACTGCCCTTTTATTCCTATTTTCTTTAATGGTACTAATATCATTGGATTACTATAAAATTTTAAATTGCAGTTTTTCTAAAAAAAAAACAAATTATACAAATGACTAGATATTCAAAATTCATTTCTCTGCTTAGTTTGAATTATATCCGAATTTGAATAAAAATTAAATATCATTTCATTTTTTGAGATTTTATTGATTACTCTATATATGCACTTGTAATTTATGTGTTATATCTAATACAGTTTAGTATCACTCCCTTTCATTAAATCATTCTTAATTTTTTTCATAGAGATTAAAAAAAGTGAGTAACTACTTCTTTGGATCTAAAATAATAATTCCATTTTTTTCAAAATATAATTTCCTTTTCTATTTCTATTGCTAGAGTTAAATTGTAAATTACTTGTAATATTCATATTCATTTTTAATAATCAACAAATTTTAATACCATTTTCAAATAAAATTTAAAACAACATGATTTTCGATATCTAACTTTAAATCTTTCATTTATATATTTCACTAGTGGTCAAATTTATTAATGCAATTTACAATTTCTGTTATATGCTAATATACCGGTCATTATTTCAATTTTTACAATAATAATTACTGGCATAATTGATAAACTATATATAAAATTATATTTTATAACAATAAAAATTAATTTTATTTTTAAGATTATGTGAAAATAGGACTGAAATTATTGGGTTTGGGAGGGAGGAAGGAAGTGTTAATTTTATAAAATCCTCTTGATAATTTACTAAAGTACTATTTAATTACTAAAATAGCTAAGGTGGTAATAACTAACAAGTGAGGTATTTTAACCCTGCTGAATCTAACAAAATAAATTAAATTGCCTTTATAGTTGTTTTCAATTTAATTTATTAATTTTTTTAATTAATTTCACTAAATTAAAAAAAAAACATGATTTCTTTTGAGTTTTGACCCTGTTAAATAAATTTCACTAGTATTTTAATATGTTGACCTAAAAAAGCATGAACAAAGTATTGAGTTTGTTTGATTAAATTATAACTCATTAGTTCAAAGTCGTGGCTGCGTTCATCGTACAGTCATGCTACCAAGTCACGTAAATGAGAAATCTCTCATCATAATAGCGATCAAGATCAAGCACACGTGTCACGTGGTATCATTCCACTTAAAAAAAAAAAATAGGTCACAAAACAATATCAGCATATTTTTATAGGTTAAGATAAGTTTATATCATTTTACTGTGGAAATAATCGTGTAAGTTTAATTTTAACTTCGTTGACTTAATCCAACTGCTATAAAAATTTAATAATCTCATTTAACATAAAATCGATGGAATTCTACCATATTGATACTCAATTACATTTATTTTCTCTCTAAAATTACATTAATTTCCATTTAGTTAGCAAATATAACAACTTAAGTGTCCGAATTCTGGAATTATCAAATGAACTGCTTGATTTGGGCCTCAATTGAGCAGTTTACAATTTTCAGTCTGAAGTGGCCCAATTGTTCATAAAAATGGGCCAAAATTCTTTATGCGAAGCCTCAACCATACTATTGCGGCCCAATTCAAATGCAAAGTAACACATTTTTTTTTGGATATAACGTATCCGATGGTTTAAATTTATTAATTCGATTAATTCGAATATATTATTACAGACTATAAAAATAGACAAAACACGCATTTCTAAACATATACTTGTACACAATATTACTTTGTTAGTTTTAAAATGATTAGTTTAATAACAAAGTAACACGATATTTTAAAATGATTAGCTTTATAACAAAGTAAGAATTGCTTTATTATCATCATCCATCACACATGGACAAAATCCATCTCCGTCAAAATGTATACCCATGTGATGATTGATACTTGAAATCTCATACAAAGCTTGGGTCGTCTCTTGAATTATGGTTTTGACTTTTGAAGCTAAGCTTCATTAGAAATTTAATTCTTACAAAAATCTCAGAAAATCCAAGTCTGTGATGAATAGTTCAGTAAACGCCTGGTTACATTACCTTCCCATTTCTTACATCAGTTGGACTTGGTCTACCACACACAAAATTCATGCCCTGCCTCCGACATATTTCCTTAGTCTCGTAGAATTTAATCACAATTAAAAAAAACACGTTTTTTATCGCATGCGGAAAAGTTGAGAGAGAGAGAGAGAGAGTAGTTTGTTGAAAAACACTATTAGAAGGATTGGTGGAGAATGAGACACGTATCCTCTAACGTTTTTGTCCTCCCCAATAATTTTAATGTCTCGTTTTCTTTATTCCGAGGCATGACTCGTGAGGAAGTAGTTTCTTTATGTCCCATTTTCTTGTCATTTAACTATAACAATTTTACTCACTGACCCTATCTTCTTCTCACTCAGCCATTGTGAAAAAATCAAATATCACATTCACATTTTTGAAGCTTTCGGGGAAGAAGGAACCCTTGGGATTAAAGACAATTCGCCATTGGCAATATTATTGAGATTTGAATATTGACCACGTTTTAAGAGTTTATTTGCATGTTTTTTTAGGGATTTTTTTGAAAATATGGTTACTTTTAAAAATATTTCGAATTCTGGAATTACAGTAAAAAAATTTTAAAATTTTCTGTGTTGGATTTCAGCACATAGGGAGTCGGAATTGGGCTGGCGAGATCCACTTATCTTTGACTGGTAGGTTGTCAGAATTCGGCACAAGAGGAGCTGAAATTCGGCATCCTGGCTCCACCCACCTCCTCACTTTTCTGGAAATGGACAAAGCTGTCTTCTCTTAAAAAATGTGCTTCAGCCCCAGCCTTTCCTTTTCTTACTTCACCTGCATAGATATGAAAACTTAATTGTCGCGAGAATAGAACAATAAAATCAATTATATGCATGTTAAAATCGTATATAAAAGGAATGATTGCTTTCAATTTTCCATTGTTTTTGCCCAACACTTTCGATATTATCCACTCTTTTGCTTCCCTTTATTTTTAAAATTTCTTATCCCACAGGCACTACAGCATGAAGGGCGGGGCCAAGATGCCAAATTTCAATTCCTTTTGTGCCGAATTCTAGCAGTTTGCCAGTCAAAAATAGGTGGATCCCGTCAGCCCAATTCCGGCTCCTCATGTGCCGGAATCTAACACACCAAATTTTTAATTTTTTATTGTAGCTCCAAAATTCAAAATATTTTTAAAAATAATCCTATTTAAAAAAAATATCTTTTTTTATATGTACATTATTTCCACTTCAATTCAAGCTGTCTCTTTCTGTGTTTTTCACACAAATTAATTAAATAAGTGATTGATAATTATCAATTTAATAAATTATGGGCATGTAAAAAGTTATTGATTTTGTAAGTACCAACTACTGTAATTTAAAGGCAACATAAACAACACAAGCAACGATTTGAGAGATCACTAGGAAAACCGCAGTTATAAAGTTCTCTTTCACTCAGAAAAAAAAAATTTACAAACAAAAAGAAGTAGAAATAAATATACTTAAATTTAAATAATTTAATGTTAGGAAAATTTTAGATAATTTGAAACCTTTTTCTCCCTCGGTGTACGAATATATGTTTAATTTCCATTTCATGCATCCATCCCATAATTATAATATAATTAACATATAAATTCTTTGATATCCCAGCTTCTAAGTTTGAAGTATATTTTAACTAATTAGGATTATTGAAAAATTAAAAGCATGCAAATTAAGTTCTGGTAAATACGTAATTTTCAAAGGGTAGTCTAAAGTCTGAAGAGTATGGCACATGGTATATCGTCAACATAAGTAAGCAAATTGCATTTTGGTTGGGTGGGGAATCATAGGAAAATGTTCGAAAAACAAAAATCGTATGGAATAATTGAAGCCAAGTAGAAATGGATGACATTATCGTAAGCTCCCAAAAGTCTTTTACGTTTTGATAAATGTACATTAATTTGTTAATTTCGTTTTCCATGATTGTTATTGATAACTATGAAAAAAATATCTCTAAAATACAATCAGATTGGTCCAACAATGTTTAAAAAGACTTAAAATTTATCAACGAAAAGGATAAAATATGAGCTAGAAGATAAGACATAAAGGCGCGGTATCCGATCGAACTGATGAGATACTCTGTTCTGTCTAATCCACTAACACAAACAAGCATCCATATCTTTCACTTGCTTCCTGTTACATCGCCGCATACTTACTCCAATGCTCGTTATCACATCCCAAGGTACTCAAATATTCCTTCCAAAGAACTCTTATAAATAGCCTAAAACACAATGACTCCAGGTATTGAATATCTGAGACCCTTTCTCTAAGCACTCTTTCTCTAAAAGTTACTAACTTAAACTTCGAAGTGCTAATGTTCGGATCCAATCGGACATGTCTTCTTACAGGTTCCTTCATCCGATCGGATCGCCAGCTGTCGACTCTCCTTCTTACAGATAAAGAAGTTTTTTGCTTTATTATTTTGTGCTTTCGTTGACAGCCATGGCAGACTCGAGATCCAACAAGCACAAAACTCTCAGAAAACATTATCACAACAGCCAGGACAGATCCAAGCCCTGAGGGATAAGAGAGAGATCTTTCAGATCACCTATCGGGGGTAACTCTCTCCAAGATCTCGACGACGTGGTCACACGACGACTGGAGGACGTGTAACACCCTATATCCGGTCAGTAAAAAGACCCAAATGTCAGATGTCACCCCTACACAGAAAGTTTGATACCGCCTTATTGTCAATGGATCAGCCATCGCCAAATTGATTTTTTAAAACCTCTCCCAACGATTTAGCACGCCTTTCAAAAATTTTAACGATGGCACTCCGAGCGAATTCATCCCGGATGGTTTTTTTGCCTCTTGCGGCAACCCTAGCATCCACAGCGCCCACTAACTCAGTAGCTTTTTTTTCTGGCTGCCTCTTCAGCCCTCTTTTGGGCAGCTTCATCTGCTGGATATGCGTTTGCTTGAGCTGATCTCCTTCGATGTTGAGCTGGTTGCTCTTCTTCCAAATCAGTCTCGTCCCTTAAGAACAAGCGCCGCAGGGGACACTGACCCTCATTCAAAGGCTGGACAACAGCATATCCTGAAAAGGCCTGAGGGGGACGGGAAATGGGAGCACTTACAGAGGGAGTGAAATCCTGAAATTTTAAATAAGACGCAAGTTTTCTCTTTTTTGACCTTCTCTCTTCCTTGGCAACACATTCTGCCTCAATCTTTGTTTTAGCCCGGTCAGCCAATTGCTTAGCAACGTCGTCTCCCTTAACCATCACGTTTGCAGCTACGTCACAAAAATAAAAGAAAAGTATTCTCTCCAGCTAATATGTATTTCATGAACATGCAATGTGTGATGGTTAATATATGCACTTCTTCCCCTCCGATTATGATGCTCACATCTTGCGTTAATGCCAACATCGGAGTTTGAAGATCCGATCCGATTGTCAAAAAGATAATCGAAATCATATGGATTTTCACGTCTTGCCACAGCGCCCAAAAGCTTTTCGATATCGGTTTCATACAAAGATCGATCGGATACTTGGTCTTTCAAAACGACAGCTACATCCGATTGGACTAAAGACACTCCAAATCTTTCGATCATCCTCGCAAAAATGGGTAAACAGATTCAAAGTCGGCGCCACTCTCTCCATCTCACAGAGGATCTTGAAGTAGGATACTGTTCACCATCCGTTCGAATGAAGTTGATTAGGGGCAATTCAATAACCTTCAAGAATTGTAATCTCGAAGGCATTAAAGGGAAGCCTCAACTTGGCGTCCAAGCTTCATAAAGAGCAAATAAACCACTCATTGTTCTCACGACCAAAAGGTCCATCGGTCCTTGCCATGAAATTTGGGCAAGCCATCACAGAGACCTCTGCGGGAAGATTGTATCATAAAGGAATCTCAACCGCTCCCTCTTGCGTAAGTTTCGAAGGACGAGCCACGGCCTCATGATCTTTATAAGCTTCAACTGCTGCTCAAAGCCATTTTTCATGGAGGAGGAGAAGTAATAATAGTATCATGAAAAATGAAGAAAATCAAAGGCGGAAATTATTCACTTATTTTGGTAATGTAATCTTCCTGAGAAAAATGTTGAATTCTTCGAAACAAAGTCCACAAAGAGTATTTGGCAGAGCTCTGTTAAAAATCAGCAGAAAAATAACGAAAAAATCGTCCCTAAGTCACCTATTTATAGGCTTAAAGCTTCTGGAATTCTTCAATCGCTTCTTCGCTAGATAATTGCCACGTGTCTCCAATCCATTATGGCGGTTAAGGAGAACAAAGAGCCGCCCTCAACTAGCACACCGGCAATAAATGCATAACAGCTGTCCGAAATGAACAGACGCGACTTATCAGATTCAAGCTAAAAAAAATTCCGTCGAAAAGTCGATAATCGTCCGATCGGATCCTTTGGATGAGGGATAAGTGATAACTACGAAAAAAACATCTCTAAAATCCAGTCAGGTCGGCCCAACAATGTTCGGAAAGGCTCAAAGCCCATCAATGAAAAGGATATAACATGAGCTATAAGACAAAACATAAAAATATGGTGGCCGATCGGACTGATGGGATATCCTGTCTTGTCTAGTTTACTGATACAAGCAAACGTCCATACCTTTCACCTGCTTCCTGTCACATTGCTACACACCTACTTCAATACCAGTTATCACGTCCCAAAATATTAAGTATTCCTTTCAAATAACTCCTGTACATAGCCTAAAATAAAATGGCTACAGGTATTGAATATCTGAAACTTTATCTCTAAACACTTTTTATTTAAAAGCTACTAACTTAAGTTTTGAAGTGTTAACGCCCAAATTTAATCGGATACTCATTTTTGCAAGTTTTTTCATCCGATCGGATCGCCAACTGCTGACTCTCATTCTTATAAATAAAGAAGTTCCTTGCTTTATCAGTCAGTTATTGTTATTGTTATTATTATTATTATTAGCATTAGCATTATATTACCTTTCCGGGGTCAATTGTTCACCAAAAGGAATTGTTTATTTTAATTATTAAACAATTCCATTGCTTATTCATGTGGGAAATAAATTGCTATATTATCATCCAACACTAATAATTGGACGTTTGGAGCTAAAGATTTTTTCTTTTTAACTAAAAAAGAATTTATATAATATTTGTTTAATAATTCACATGGACCCATGCAGTTGGTCTTCAAATGAAGGATAACATATAAAAACTTAACATCAGATAAAGCTAATATACACTCGTCTAGCAGGTAAAACATGTCTTGCCTCAATTCATTTGTTGTTTACCGTATATTATATTCTTCGTGTTGTTAAATTCAAATTCTATATAACACATATATATTAGCAATACTATGTATGGACTTTCAATTGAAATTGATCTTATTTTCAAATTAAATATGAACAGGACTCAAACCACTCGGTACTTTGAGAAGTATCCTCCGCTGATGTTTCAGTCAATCTTCCATTCTCCCGTTACGTATAAAGGTTCAAAACACGGGTATAATTTCTATACAGAGTATGTATTCCATACATACATACATACATATATATATATATATATATATATATATAGTAATTAATTCGATCCATCTGAATGTGACCAATAAAAAGAAATCGCTTAAAATTGAATCTACCAAAATTTGACTTAATCTGTATGATTTGCAATTTTATTCAGATTCAATATATTATGTGATCCGTTTGATACTATCTGTTTATATTTTTTATATAATATAAATATAATTTTTTTTTAATGAAATATTTTAAAAAGATAAAAAAAATAATCTTAAATCTTGATCCATTTATAATCTAACCTATTTTTTACTCGTTTAACAATTACCTATTTGAATAATAATTTAATACATTTATAGTATGTAAAATTTTAAACTACTTATAATCCAGTCCATTTTCCACCTATTAATTTAAAATATAAACAAGGCTGGATAATTCTAACACATTAAGGTGATATTATTTGAGATTCAAGTGAGATTTCTTTTCATAAAACAATGAGACGAGATGGTTAAAATTCTAAGTTTTTTTTATTATTATTTTATTTTAGGAATCAAGATTTTTTAAGATAAGTTTTGGAGTATCTTATAAGTTTATATTGGTAATTGAGATGAGAAAAAAATTTCAACGTTATTAAGTAAAATTATACTTTAAACATGCATGGATGAAAATGCGGTTCATGCTCCAACCATGAATTTAGATGGCAGATGTCGGAAAATCATTAGGCAAATATCGGCAATTTGGCATTGAAAAACAAACCATGTGAAAGAAAAATCAGCAATCACTTTTAAATCATTCGGCAAATATCGGCAATTTGGTATTGAAAAGTCCTCCCTATCGTTGACGGGGTTTACCGTTTAAGTAAAATTTACTAACCAAATATATCAAAAATTACCATATAAAATGAGTTAGTGGAAAATGAGTACTAATGATTGTCGGTTTGAATAATAAAAAATACTCATATTTTTGTAAACAAAATTATTTATTTAATTATTTACTTGTACATATAATATATATTATTAGTAGAGTTGTCTCTAATTGAAATAAAAAATATCCGATTATGAATCAATCAGTCTCCTAAGTTTAAATAAGACAGACTGAATGCTAAAATAGTATTTTTAAAAATAAAATAATGAAATGACAATTAATACTTATAAATAGCAATTTATCGTTAATTTTATTTATAAAATTTTTTATTTGAACCATAATAGTAGAGAATGCATAGAAAAAAAAAATCCAAATTGTCGACGGAGTACGCACGTGCAATACGGGTGAGTTGGACCTTTTGTTGGTCACACGCACGTTATCCACGTGTGGGATCTTCCGCTGCTATCACTGCTGATTCCACAACTCCTGAGTTGGGGAGGGTTTTCGCGTGCATGGCACGTTTCCCTCTTGTTCATAATTTCTCATTTTATCCCCATATCTAATTGGATTTTTTTTTTTACACTTGTCGAAATTTAACTGCACCCCTAAACCTAACTATTATCATTTTATTTATTTATTTATTTATTCACGATGAGGATATTATTAAAAAGAAAGGCTAATTAATTAATTGTTTTTTAAATTTTATAAAGTGAAAATTGATGCGGGACAAAAAACTTCCTTCAAAAGAGTCTTTCTTTTTATCTGTCACTTTTAAGTAAAATTCATATTTTATTTATATGTCACTTTTAAATTTTTAATATAATTTAATTTATTTTTTTAATTTATTTTTTCTTTTTAATAAAATTAGAAATAATTAGATTTGATAATTTAATATTGATCGCGTAATTTAATACTAAATTTAACTCTATTTATTATTTTTTAATTTTGATAAAAATAATAAAAATGATTAATAAAAAAGAACGGATGATGTAATAAAATGAATTTAAAATTATTACTCTTGTATTTCATTATAAAGATATTAATTACACTTTCGTAGTTATTCATGTGTCTTTAAATGAGTAGCTTGATTAATTGTGAATACACCTGTATATACAGTTTAGGAGGAGAGTCTAATTATAGTATTTAATGGAATAAAAACAAAATTGAGCGTATTAAAACTGGCCAATAGCACTAATTCGTAGGGGTATTTAAATTTGGGGTAATTCAATTTATCCATTTAATCCAATCTATTTAATCTATTTTTTTATAATTATAGTGAATTAATATAAACCATATAATTCATTCTAACATTTTAAAAATATACATGTAGATTATCGATTATTATATAACCCAATTAATTAACCAACATTATACTCTCCTTCAAATACACTTTCATTTACATTTTTTTTACTCATCTATTTTCAATTTTTATAATTTCATTTAAATTTTGTTTAAAATCTATAAAATTTCTTTAAAAATATTTTTAATGATGCTCTAATACTATTCAAATTTTTTATACTATAATTAATATGAAAAATTAAAATAAGTTAAAAATTTCAAAAATTTTGATCTCATGATAAGCGATTAGATAAAATCTTACCAAAATCTTACCAAATAACAGAAAAAGAGAAAAAAATCTTACCAAATTAAATCCAAAGCAACTGTGTCTGCGTACTCCAAATTTATTATTTCCTTGGGACCATTAAACCATCAAAAACAAAAGTATTGCACAGGCTTCCAATATATATATATTTTTTCATTTTACTTTCAAAGTTTGCACACTCTTAATAATTAAATTAAAGCCTAATTCGCTGAAATATAAAATTCCAATAATATTAATTTTTTTATTCAAAACAACTGAATGCTAGACCTTATATATATATATATATACACACACACACACATACAAGCACACACGCACACTTTTATATTTTTAATTTTTTAAATATCATTTTTAAAATTTTTTATTTTCTATTTTTTAAATTTAAACTTTCAAAAATATCTCATATTTCAATTTAAATTGTGCCCTTTTATTAATTTTTTAACTAGTTTAAATAAAAAAAATCTAAATAATTGCATTTATTTCATTTTGTTGTTCTCATCACTAACTTGCTCTCTCAATATTTTTTTTTCTTCTTTTCTATTTTAATTTAAAAAAAAATCTTTTACTGGATATATTAGACAGCTGCCAATCCACTAGAAAATTAAACATGCAATTCATAATATCCGGTTTGTAGGACACTGACAAGGATAAAAAGATCAATTAAGTTTTCATTATAATGATGGTTACTGCTGCACAGTTTATAGTTTTATGTATAGGAAATTATGTACGATTATTTCCTTATGAAACTAAAGCTTCCCAGAGATGAAGAGAAATATTGACGGTGAAGAAATTAACATCACCATCAATGGAGACTATAGAGCGAGAGAAATTAAAATCACCATCAATCGCAATATAAAGCTTTATATTAGATTTGCTTTATATATATATATATATATATATATATATATATATATATATATATATATATATATATTCTTAATAATTTGCAGCCAAAAAAATTATGGACATTAATTATTAATCAAATAAGTAAATCTCCTTCTTTGGTTAGTTTAGATTTCTTTACGTTAATATGTTGCCCAAGCCCAACTAAATAAATAACAATTTAAAATAATATATAGTATTATATTTTTTATACAATTTGTTAATAAATTTATATATTCAATTATGTAGATGCTTCTTCCAACTGCTAAAAATGATGTTTTATTTCAGAAATTTGTTATAAAATTTATATTTTAAATTGTGAACCCAATTATCATAAAATAATATTATGATATTACATATGTTATATTTGTAAATTATAGCTATTGATCATCATTAATTTTTATATGAAATTTATATATAATTTTAAATTTTATGGCATTATAAATTTATAAGCTTGAGGTATTTTAAAAAATATTTATAACAATAAAATTAATTATTTATATTTAAAAATATATAAATATAAATAATTTATATATTTATAATATAATATAAAAAAATTAATATAGCTCATATAATTCATATAAATCAATCAATCTAACATAAAAAAATTTAATACATAATCCATCTGTTTTAAATTAAATTCATAAATTAAAAAAAAAATTAATTATGACCCATTCAACCTACATTTTAACACTCTTACAAATTCGTGATCGAGAGATTAAAGTTTAATGGTCCACGTGAGAAAAGAGAGGTCCAATGAACGTGGTATTGTACTATACTATTAATATTACTATGAAATAATGGACACATGCCTAACACGTCGCGCCAAATTCACAAATATTAACTCACGTCACGCTCTTCTCACGCACACAAAACTCCCTCGGTTCACGATACAGTTATGTGCTGTTCACGAGCTTTTTGACTGGTAATTTAAATAAATTGAAAAAATACGATTTTGCGCAACTCTTATTTGGAAACTCTATTTGCCTCTTAAATTACTTTTAGATCTAAAATTAGCATATGTTTAACCATTTTAATAATATTTTGCAGATTTTAGCATCATTTATAGCTACATAAATCTTCCTATTGAAAATAAATTAAAAAATAAAATGAAACAATGAGTATAAATATACATTTTCTAAAAACATTTATTTTTCTTTCAATTTTTATTATGAGCTTTTGTTATTGGATAAAAGTGAATATAAATCAATTAACCGATTTAGTAATAAAAAAATTAATCAATCCATTAACGTTAATTTTTCAAAATTATTAACAATTAATTAATTTATTACATTCGATTAATATTTTGATTTTTTTTAGTTTAATTAATCAATATTTTTCGGTTAATTATTAAAATTTATAATATAAATTTATAAAAAAACATATAATAAAATTTAATTTAATTTTAAATATCTAAAATAATTTAAAATAAAAATAATATATCAGTCAAAAATATATTTAATAAATTAATAGCTAATGTTATAAAGTAAATTTAATATCTATTGAAAATTAGTATGTTTAATCTTAAATTAAAGAAAAAGTTTGCATAAAATCAAATATTACAATATAAATTCTAAAATATAAAAAATACTATTATATATTATTAAGTAAAATATCAATATCAATATATATAATAAAAATTAGTTCTCTATATAAATATTATTTATATAATCAAGGAATGTCATAATTTAAATGTAGTTTGAAATATTATGAAAATTTAATGCAGAACTATAAAAAATTAAGATAAAAAATAAAAAATATATATATTTATATATGAATTTATAAAAAATAATATTAAAATCGAATATATCTAACCGATTAAAAAAAAAAAAAAGGTAAGTTCGACTGATTTAACAAATTTTCTTTTTTTGTTTTCTCACTGCTACTGCTGGGTCCCTTCATGTTCTTGCGAGTTGTTTGCGTTTGTTCGATTGAATCGAGGGGATATCTGATTCTAACACGTGTATATGTGGCCCACCGGAAAAAGCACGTGGACCGCGTTTGCAGTGATAAACGTGTATGGTATGCTGTGGATTGATAGGGCCGCCCAAAACGCGTGACTGTCATGCTGGCGTCGCGTGATAAATGATTTGAATTTCGTTTTGAATATCAAAATTTTCTTGTTTCTTTATAATCTTTATCAAATTTTTTTATAAAGAAAAGAAAAATGAAAAACGTTATAATATTTGAAGAAAATATATACTAGAAATATCAAATCCCAAATTTAAATTCAAATTTAAGATAAATTCACAAATATTGAAAATATGTTTATTTCCATAGCATGAAAATTAACACCTTTCGTGAGTAATTTTGTATCTCGAATTTGGGATAGTATAATAAAGTAAAATACTTTGTAATTTTATTTTTATTTTTTTAAACGAGGGATAGAGTGTAGGAGTTTTTACCTAAGATTTTTTAACGGTGTAGAACGTCTTCCTATATATATTTTTATATATATTTCAGTGCGGCAATGAGCAAAGTATTAGAAACATGCAGAGTTGAATTGAAATGAAGAGAGAAAATAAGTAGCTGGCAATTAGTTGATTTTATTTTTGCGATTGGGAAGTAGAGACAAATATTGTAATTATGTAATGGACTTCGACCCAAATGCCTGCATTAACCGAATACATTTACGATGAAATTATATTCAAATTCTTGTAATTTTCCGAAATTATTAATTAATATGTTGAGCAAGGAGGATGCTACTGTAATTGATTAATTTCATTATGGGTAGAAGTTAGAGGATATTATGGTTGCAATTAAGGTAGGTTTTGCTATTGTTGTCTCCAAAATCACAATAATAACTATTAATGTCTCCCATTCATCCAGCGCAGCTTTTCTATTTCCTCAAATTGGACACTCTCAACCTACTTTCATGAAATGCAAAATTAATTATTAATTTATAATTCTAAGCATATGATAATTTATTAATTAAATATTAAACAGCATTTTTTAATGTTAACTCATATTGGGCAATGTTAATTATATTACTTGTGTAGTTGTGTTATATAAATATTGATTATTGTTAATTTATACTCATTCCATTCTCTTTTATCTTTTATTTTTGAGTAACATCAAAATTTCATTTATGTATTATTTTTAAATTTTAAATATAATTTGATTTTTTTTCAATAAAAATTAATTTACTTAAAATCAATTATGTAATATTGTAGTCAAAATTACGTAATTTAATATTAAATTTAAGCCTAATTAATATTTTTAAATTTTTGTGAAAATAACAAAAATGACAAAAAAAAAATCAAATTAATTAGTTAAACACAAATAGAAAATATATGTTTTTAACCGAAAGGTTACAAGCTATTGCAGGATCATAAAGCAAGTACTGCATATCGAAACTTTTACATATAATATTCTTAACTTTAATGTTTAAATTACACGGACATTAGGTATCAATTTTAATATATCAATGATGTTCATAAATTATATATATGTCGTTTAGTTCCTAATAATTCGAAAACCGGATTTTAAAAGTAAACGAGGAAGGAAAACAAAAAATAATTAAAGGAAAATAAGGTAACTTTGGCTTGTACATTACTTTCAGCTTTTATTTGTCTTAGATTCCACTCAATTAGGGGGTACGATAGACACAGACACCAAAAGAAAATCGGTAATCTGCATATATTAATTAAAGCTTTAGAAATTAGAACCTCAAACTTATGGAAATTGATTTCTTTTTTTTTTTTGTCTAAATTCAGTCCAGACAATTTTTATATTCCAAAAGAATAGTGATTTGCCATATAGATACATATTAATTACTATTTCACTTATTTTTCAACTAATTTTACATATATAATTATATATTATTAATTCGATACATAAAAATTATCTAAACCTTATTTAGGCAAAAAGCAATAAAACAAAATTACTGGGCTATTAAGTTTCTCCACTCGCAAACAAGTATTTATTTTTTTATATTTTATTAAGATTAAAAAATAGATAGTTTAATTAAAAAAGGGGGAATCGTTAAATCTATATTTACTCCATTGTTGTTCTATTGCATGTTGATGTATAATTATCCGAAATATTGATGGATTTATTCACCACAAATATATTCATATTACTATTCTTATCAAATGAAAAGTAAAAGGAATTTAGGGAATGACAAGCAAAAATATTGCGAAATTAAGTACAATACGCATATTAGAGCAAAAACTGTACATATATAGCTAATAACTTAGGCACGTGAATAATGGAGTTACGTAGGTAATTTGGTGTTCATTAGCCCCAAAAAAAAGGGCTAATTTGAAACATGGTTTTCGTATTATGACCGAACCGAATTTCAAACATTTTTGATATTCCCATATCATAAAAGAAAAAGAATTGAGTTGAGTTTTATATAACAAAAAATATTTTTTGAAGAAAATTGAGTATAGATAATGAGTAAATTAAAACAGTTTTTTTTTTGTTTTTCTTTCTAATATTATCGATAAGTAAAAAAATAAAGAGGAAATTACATAGTTTACAACTTTTTTAACCCCAAAATTTAAAAATGCAGCCATTCCTTAAAAAAGTTTAAAATTACCTTTTTTTAATTTTTTGTTTTTAAAAATACCACATTTTATTTTAAGCCCAACCGACCTATCTGAGATAGCGCAATTCTCTTCCTCCTCCCATACGTGCATATTGAAATTTGTCACCAGAAACTTCCTGCAAATGGATAAAGAAAACGAGCTTCTGTCGCGCTTGGCCGCCAACCACCTTTATTTAGCTCAATTCGAGTCACTGCGAGCAATTATGTTAACTCTCCGATCAAAAAACCCCGACTTGGCCCTCTCGATTCTCCAAACTATAGTCGCAAACTCAGGCCGCTTCGAGAACATTTTATGGTCACCTTCGTGCCCGTCGCCGTCTCTCCTCGCATATCTTTCAACCCTAGAGCTTCTGCAGTTCAGCAATTCCACATCGGAGACATGGGGCTTTGATCCAGGTATCTTACGATTGCGCGCGGAGTTTATTCTCTTGGTTCAATTGCTGAGTGACTTGGTGACTCAACATATGGGAAAGAATGTGGATTTGGAGAGCACCGAAAAGGAGAAAGAGAACGATGATTTCAGCGAGGAAATGAAAAGTGAACTTGGGGATTGCGTTAGGGTTTTGGATAAAGTTTTGGAGTTAGGAATGAAGAGATTAAAACCAGATATTATTATTGACCAGCAAGGGAGCGAGAGAGGGGCAGAGCTTTCTGTTTCTTCCATTGAAGAAGGAGAAATAATGCGTTTGAGTAGGATAATTTTGGATCACGCTGATGTTCTTAAAGCATTTTGCTGGAATATACAGCAGCAGTTGAAGGGGAGTGAGTTTGAGAATTTAGGTTTAGCTATTACTGTGAGAAGGGATGAGAAGGCAGGCAAAAGTTTAGAGGAGGAGGAGGAGGTGGTAAAGATGCTGGCTTTGATGCAAAGAAGCGTTCAATTAGCACATTTAGCGGCCATCAGAGAGAATTTGGAGTCCGGAGAAGAAGAACTAGCTTTTTGTCACATTCGTTATCTGCATTTTGACCGTGGGGTCGAGGAGGCTGAATATCGGTATGCAAAATTTGGATTCTTGTCAATGTGAAATCGATGTTTCAATTACATTTGTTTCTTCGTCTTTTTCTTCTACTTATTATTATTATTATTATTATTATTCGTTTGCAAAGATCCACATTATTAGTATGGAATATATATAATATTATTATTTAGCTTAAATGTGAAGGGTGGGAAGTGCTAGTGAGCGTTGTTAATCTTCATTTCGCATGAACCAAGTATAGGAAAATAAAGTTACCAGAGCAATTTTGATAAGATCTTTCAATAAGCGAAAAACAACACACTTATTAGAATAAATAGCTGTTATTAATTTAAAGAATCTTCAACAACAGCCCACCAGAGTTTGTGTTTGGATATAATTAGTATTTTATTAGAATAAAATAAATAAAAAATTTGATGAATATTAATTAGACCAGAATAATTCAAAATCAATCTAAACTAAAACATGTATTCTTAGGATTATACAGATTTTCTTTTATGGTAGTATGATAACTCATATTCTTAATCCTAAATCAATTCAAAATGTATGTTTTTTTTATCCGACTGACCAACTAAATAAAACGATTAAAATAAACATAATTGCTATGAATTTTAATTTAATATGGCAGCAACGTGCAGTAGCTCCATTGGTAATTATAATAATTATGTACAAAGAAGACAAGAAAACAAAACAACACATGGCTACAAAGTGGAGAATCAGCTCCATTGATAATTTGATTGATAATTATCAACAATAACATAAGAATATAAGATACTTAATCATACTATATGTTTATGCAAAATAAAGATGGATCAAAATAAATTGCTGAGCTGTTTCTTTTTATGAATGATAATCAAAATTGATTTTTTTATTTTAGTATACCACCGGTATACCAGGTATACCGTTAGTATACCAAAATTCAGAATACCATTTGCAATTTTGGATTTTGGTATACCACCGGTATACTAGGTATACCATCGGTATACCAAAATCCAGAATTGAGATTGACAATCTGGATTTTGGTATACCATCGGTATACCTGGTATACCGGCGGTATACCGAAATCTAGAATTGAGATTGGCAGTCTGCATTCTAAGGTATACCAACGGTATACCAATGGTATACCACCTGGTAGATCCAGTATACCAATGGTATACCACAATATACCATGGTACATCCGGTATACCAATGTTATATCATCTGGTACATCAAGTATACCAATGGCATACCACAGTATACTATTGGTATACCACCCAATATACATGGTATACCACATGGTGCATCCGGTATACCAATGGTATACCTGGTATATCATGGTATACCACCTGTTATACATGATATACCACATGGTTCATCCGGTATACCAATAGTATACCATCCGGTATATATGGTATACCAATAGTATGACGTTTGGTATACATGGTATGTCATGGTATACCTTTGGTATACCATGTAGTATACTAACTTTCATAATGAATTATGTTTTTATTTCTTTTTGTTGACCATATGTCAATATAAAAGTGTGAATTAGAAATTGGATTAATCGAATTTCTCCAAATAAAGTTATAGCGAATATGATATTTATTATTTTGTCACTATCTTTGGAGTTTGGCCCCCCGAAAAAACTTATTTATTTTTATATTATTATTATTATAGGAATTAAAAGAAAATCCCGACATGGTATGTTTTCACACGTGTTTTCCACTTTTTGCGTCTTTTGAGCATGCAATGTTCTGCAAATTGCAGAGCAGCAATTTGGCCACGGTTCGGATATGTCCTGTGACTCCAATTCTTCTATTCCTCTCATGACTTCTCTTTCTTATTTTCATTTTCGCCTCAAATTTGCCTCCATCGCCACCGTCAATTGCACCAATGTGGTCTCCTCAGCCGCTACGTGACGGCGAGATTTCGTCGCGGATTCCACCTGCTCACTTCCATTCCACGGTGTCCGTACAGAAATTGAAACGATTTAACTGGCTGATTCTGGTTTTCCGTATCTCCACGTTTTGGTTTTCTATTGTTTCTGCCATTTTCATGCTCACTAACTCTCGAGGATCGGATTCCCCTCGTTGGTACGATTTTGATGCCTTCAGCAGGTATATTTTCTTTTCTTTGTGTGCAATTCCCTTTCTGTCCTTGTTTGGTTACTGGGAAAGTTCGCGAGAAAGGAGCTTCGGTTTTTCAAATTTTGAAAAAAATTCAAATTTTTTATTCCCGCTGTGGTCATAATGAGTTAAAAGCGTGTTAGACACTGATAATTCATAATATCTTATTCACAAATTTCATTTTCTTTTCTTTCCTTTTCATTTTCTCAGCAACCAAACAATGCTTTCCCATTCTAAACTAAATTCCCAATCAAAATTGACTCTGTAGATACGTTTTCGCTGCAAATGCAATCGTAGCTCTCTACTCTCTGTTCGAAATGGCTTCCTCCGCCTGGGAAATTTCCAGCAATATGTGAAATTTTGACAGCAATATGTGAAAGAAAGAAGGAGGCAGCAAAAATACAAAGAAGATGGGAAGGAAGATGAAGAGTTTGTATAACATTAAAAAGGTGGTATTTTTAAAAATAAAAATTTAAAAAAAGGTAATGTTAAAAGGAAAAAAAGGATGAAAGTATTTTTAGTTAGTATTCATTTTTTTTGGGTAATTTTATAAAACTCCCAAAAATAAAAAGGAATTAGATAACATGAAAAGTTGGAAAATTAAAAAGGAGGTGAGGAAAGCCCGGGCGTGGATACAGTTAAAGAGCTTTTATTAGACCAACAAACAAACCACACAATCGTTGCCGACTACTACTCAACCTCCTACAATTGTTTTTCCTCTTTCATTTTTATTTTATTTTTTTTCTTCATTTAGGGTTAAATTTTAAACAATGGTTACTTTTTTCACCCATTCTCTACTTAACCATGGTCCACTCATGGAGTTAAGGAGTTAGAGAGAGCAGCAAACAACAAATCTCTCTCTCTCTCTCTCTTCGTCTACTCCAAACTTTGCAACAAAGATAGAAAAAGCCTTTTTTTTCGCCATTCCTTATTGTTTGTGAACTTAACCGGTTGTTTGCTTTCCTGGAAAATTTAATCCTCAACTCAACTGTCACTTTCCCTGGAAAATTACTAATATTATTCGGCTACCTTACCCAACTGTTTTCTCATGATCCCAGTTCGCTTTCTTTGACCGGTGGGTATGATTTTCTTGTAATTCTTTCCTTATTTGCATTAATTTTGGCTTATTTTTTCTGGATTTTCTCGGTAACTTAAGTTTAGAGCTATTGAGATCTGAGATTAGTTGATGCAGTATTGTAAAAGAGAAGCCATGTGGGGGGATTTTATTTTGCTGAATGCATTTGATTTTATTCTCTAGCAATATAAACCCGCGTTTAATTTTCTCTGTATTTTGAGGGTTTTTTGTGCTAAGATTTGGTTCGGACTTTGAAATTTGAGCCTTTTTGCTTAGTGGGTGCTCTGATTTTTGAGGCTTAGAAATGAAGATCGAGATAGGCATGGGAGGTGGGCCATGGAACGATGAAGATAAGGCCATGTTTTCAGCTGTTTTGGGCACAAAAGCTTTCGATTACTTGGTTTCTAACTCAATCTCAAACGAGAATCTGTTAATGGCTATAGGCAGTGATGAGAATTTGCAAAACAAGCTCTCGGATCTTGTGGACTGCCCTAACCCTTCAAATTTCAGTTGGAATTATGCCATTTTTTGGCAGATTTCGTGTTCAAAGTCTGGGGATTGGGTCCTTGTTTGGGGTGATGGGTCGTGCCGGGAACCCAAAGAAGGGGAAGAATTTGAAGCCACAAGAATTCTCAATCCGCGCCTTGAAGATGAAACCCAACAGAGGATGAGAAAAAGAGTTCTTCAAAAGTTGCATAGTTTATCTGGTGAATCAGATGAGGATAATTATGCTTTGGGATTGGACAGGGTTACTGATACTGAGATGTTCTTTTTAGCATCCATGTATTTCTCATTTCCCCGTGGAGAAGGCGGCCCAGGCAAATGTTTTGCTTCAGGGAAGCATGTGTGGGTTGCTGATGCCTTGAAATCCAGTTCTGATTATTGTGTGAGGTCCTATCTTGCAAAGTCTGCTGGGATTCGAACTATTGTGTTGGTGGCTACTGATGTTGGAGTTGTTGAATTGGGGTCAGTGAGATCACTCCCTGAGAGTTATGAATTGGTTCAGTCGATAAGGTCAACCTTCTCGACTCATAATTCTGCTATCAGGTCGAAACCATTGGTGCCAGCAGCAGGCCCAGCTTTGCCCGTTGTTAATGAGAGAAAAGACGAGAATTCCCTGTTTTCAAATGTGGGGATTGTAGAGAGGGTTGAAGGAATTCCAAAGATTTTCGGGCAGGATTTGAACAAGTCAAGTCATGTTCATGGAGATGGTTTTAGGGAGAAATTAGCGGTTAGAAAGATGGAAGAAAGGCCTTCCTGGGATGTTTATCGAAATGGTAATAGGCTTGCATATCCCAACCCTCGAAATGGCCTTCATGGTTCAAATTGGGCACATGGTTTTGGGTTGAAACAAGGGAGTCCAGCGGAAGTTTATTGTTCACAGGCCACACCCAATAATTTGCAAGAGATTGTTAATGGGGTTAGGGAAGAGTTTAGGCCGAATCACTACCAGCCACAGAAACAGGTGCCGATGCAAATTGATTTTTCAGGGGCCACTTCAGGGCCTTCTGTGATTGCTCGGCCAGCGAGTGTGGAATCAGAGCACTCTGATGTTGAAGCTTCATGTAGAGAAGAGCGAGCTAGTGCAGCTGATGATAGGAGGCCTCGTAAACGGGGCAGGAAGCCAGCAAATGGAAGAGAAGAACCTCTCAATCATGTTGAGGCGGAGAGGCAGCGACGAGAGAAGCTGAACCAACGATTCTATGCCTTGCGAGCTGTTGTGCCCAATATTTCCAAGATGGACAAGGCTTCCTTGTTAGGGGATGCTATTGCTTATATCAATGAGCTTCAAGCAAAGCTAAAGCTAATGGAAGCAGAAAGGGAGAAACATGGGAGCACTTCAAGAGATGCATCGGCTTTGGAGGTTAATTCGATTGGGAAAAGCCATAGCCAAGCTCCAGAAGTCGAAATTCAAGCATCTCAAGACGAGGTTATTGTAAGAGTAAGTTGTCCATTGGATTCACATCCGGCATCAAGAGTGATCCAAGCCTTGAAAGAGTCACAGGTAAGTGTAGTTGAGTCAAAACTGGCTGCAGCAAACGACACAGTGTTCCATACATTTGTGGTAAAGTCTAAAGGATCGGAGCAATTGACCAAGGAGAAACTGATGGCAGCATTTTCCCTCGAATCCAACTCATTACAGCAATTGTCATCAGCTGGGTAGTCAGAAAAATCTGAACTTTTAACATATAGTCCATAGGTGTATTTGTAGTGAAGAATCCTTTTGAAAGCTTCTTCAGATTTGTTTTTTCTTTTTGATACGTGAAGGAATCATTCAAGAAGCCAGTTTAGGAGTAGAAAAATGACAACCCTATTGACCAAGTTAGCAAATTTTCTCTGATTGTTTATAGTATACATATTCTCAATCTGTCATAAGAATGTATTCTTGGAAGATGAACTAAATTTGTTTGAAGTTTTTAACCCACTTTTGCGAGTCATGTATTTGTTTTGTTCTCTTGCCTTGCAGCCACACAAATTGTTTTTTTATATTCTATATTGAAGATCTCTTGGATGTACAGGAGGAAATCAAATGAAGCCTCTGTACTGTAGATGCACATGAAAAAGGAGGAAAGCATAGATCTCCTCTCTTGTAAAACGACAGAGAATGGTATAATACGACCAATGAATGGAGTTTGAAAGTAGTAAATAAATAAATAGAGAGTGGCCCAAGAGGCAACTGCGTTGCACCCGCGACTCTGCGAGGGAAGGGAAGTGAGTGGGGAAATGAAATGACAAAAATCATGTGGTACATGCGTATTTCTGAAAGTTAAAATAAAGTTAAGTTACGGACTTTGAGAAAAAAAAAAGGTTTTATTATCACATGCATTATGTATTTCATGATTAAAACTCCTAATTAAAATTAATCCCCCGTGCTAATTGTGGTACAACTCTTTTGCGTGTTCTTCAATTATTTATTTTACTGTCAGCCAATTTAACATAAACAATCCCCTTTTTTCTTTATTTTATTTTTGGAATCATCTCTATTTTCATCCGAATTTCAATCCTAACCCTCATTCCAAAATTGTAATCATAAAGAAATTATATAAAATTGTTAAAAGATGCTATTAACATTTTCAATTCTAATTTCAATTTCTTCCTTAGCCGTGCTCTACATCTAATCTAATCTAATCTAATCTAATCTAATCCATAAACAGCATTAGAAAATCTCAACAATGTTGTAATGAGAGAAAAGAAACAAATTTTTTTTTAAGTACTTAAAAATGCTTAAGTGTTGTCTTATGATTGGTTGGGTACATAAAGGAGCCGTGGACAAAATCTAAACAAGAACTTCCCCAAATAAACTCTTATTCCTTCTTCTCAAACAAGTTATCTCAGGAAGAATCCAAAAGTTTGGCCATTACAGAATGTTTGAGCCCAACGCCAAGGTTGTAGCTTCTTTACTCTTCCTTCTGTTTATTCACATTCCCGCGGTTATTTATACTTCTCATATATAATTTAATTTTCTCAAATCTTTAATTTTAGGGTTTCAATCTCATCGTTTCGGTTCGATTATATGTTAAAAACTGTTAAGATTTTTCACTTCGAATTTATATTAAAAGCATATATTAAGCTTAATTACAAAATAAAGAATGCCGCTAGAAATTATGCTTAATAAAAATATAAGCCGTCGAATAATTTATACACTTATTTCAGTACCGATCGTACTGGTTTGGGAAATGTGATTCGGATTTTTGGAGCCTCGGCCAGAGGTGTTTGGTTAAATCTGTCGTCATTATGCTTTAAAATTTTTGATATATTTCCATTGAACTGAAGTTCGCGAGTTTTTTTTTTTTCCTTTTTCTCTCAAAAAAGTTGTATGCAAGATTATAACTCTTTCAGTGTCTTCTGATTATAAAGTTTTTGATATGGTCTAATTAGATATTGAATTGCGTTACAGCACTCTGCTGCTTAATTTTGAGCAGTATTCAACCAGGAAGGGTGAATAACTAATTCATCTAATAGGGATAATAACTGGGTTTGAAGATAATCTGATGATTTAATGGTTAATAATCTTAGGATGATCTTGGGAGCTTGACAAAAGTTATCAGAAGGCACGAGGACAACCTGAAATATTTGAAGTCACAAGCTGACCGTGTAGATGAATCCATACTTGATTTGCAAGGTATATTCTTTTCACATATTTAACCTGTAGGCATGAAGCAGATGATAATGATATTTATCAGCCATTTAATATCTTTGAATTTTGAAAATATTTGGTCATATATATATATATATATATATATATATGTATGTCAGTTTACTGCCAGTTTGTCACTCGTTACTAACACAGTTTTCAGTGAGTCTTGGAAATTATTATTCAAATCGAACATCGAAGGCAGGAAATAACAATGGTGCCTTACTGAGTGAGGAAGAAACAACGCAACAAATACTGAAACAAGAAATGACAGCAGCTGCCTTACTCTACCAACTAAGAACTCGTCATGCAGTCGGGGTCTCAAATTTGCCATTAACCAAGGATGTGCTTGGTGTTGTCGCAACTTTAGGTGGAGCAGATAATGATATTCTTAACAGGTGACTGTCTTACTCACTTGAATCTTTTAAGTTGATGTAACTATCATTTATAACCATCATGTCTTGAGTTTGCTGGGACAAGTTATGAAGTTTTGTAGATTGCAACTGATAAGATGTTGCTTTGCTTAACAATAAACCAGGCTTCTCTCGGAGTATTTGGGAATGGAGAAAATATTGGCAATAGTCTGTAAAACTTTTGAAGGTCTTAAGGCTTTAGAGAAATATGATGGAGAAGGCAAAGTTGACAGCATTGCTGGTCTTCATGGCCTTGGATCGTCAATTGGGAGGAAAATTAATGGCCGATTTTGTAATACCCCTCCATGTACCCTAGAAGAATTATCATTAATTAATTATTGTTATCCATGTTTAAATAAGTGTAAATACGTGTGGAGGGACTTTCTTGAAAAATCAAAGTAAAAGAATTGGGGTAAGAATAGAAATAAAAGAAGTTGAGGGACAAATTGCAAAAGATTTATTGTGAGGGACATTTGGACCAATTAGAGAATTGGAAAGAGAGATATTTTGGAGAGAGAGCCGGCCATCTTCAGGGTCTCCAACTCTTCTCTCTCTTATCCTCTTTCTCTCTAGAGTTTTCTTTGAATTAGGGTAAGAAAAGAGAAATAATTTCTTGGTTTTGGGCTTAAGGTAATAATCTTAGGCTTTCATATGTGTGATTCATGGATTAGTTTGTTAGTGTTTCATATAATTGTCTTATGTTTATAGAAGTAGAGCCAAGTAAAGGCAAGGGGAAGGAAACTCTTCAAGGTTGAAGAAGAGAAAGCTCAAACAAGGTATGAGAACTTAGGGTTTTCTTTGTGTGTAAAGTTTTGTGATTTGTCATGAGAGAGGTCTGGAGTGTCTCTCTCCTGTATTTTGTGGATGATTATAAGCTTGAAGATGGATTATAGTTGATAAAATGCATGTTTGAGTTGAAAATATGAAAACTGTCTTAAGGATCACTTGACCAGTCTGCATACTTTTGCTCATATCTTGAGCTATAGTTATGCAAAGGATGAAATTCCAATTGGTATGGAAACTAAACTTGTAAACCTTGATTTTGTTAGAAGAGACCAAAACCTGATTCTCACTGCATGATAGTGAAAATCGGGATTGATTTCTGATTGTGATTGAAAATATGCCCTTATGAACAGCCTGTGGTTTTTATGTAATATCTCAAGATTTACAAGTCCTATTGAAATGATTTTTGATGTTTTGGAAACTAGAAATGTAAACCTAAAACTTTGTAGAAGATAGTGTTTTCTGAAAAATCCGTTTGGTATGTCGAAATTGAGATGCAATCTGAGTTTGTACATTAATTTACAGGATTTTTGAACAATAATCACGTTAAGGCGGTTGCCCCGTCGTTTTATGTCGCGAGCGCGACTTATGTCGCGAGCGCGACATTAAACGGAAGCCTTGTGTCGCGAGCGCGACTTATGCCGCGAGCGCGACATCAAGAAATGCTCATTTAGGCCATTGCCGTCTGTCGCGAGTGCGACTTAGGTCGCGAGCGCGACTTGAAGAGTGATTCAAAGCCATCGCTGTCTGTCGCGAGCGCGATTATTACCACGAGCGCGACAAGTGTCGCGAGCGCGACAATCGTCGCGACCGCGACAATAAGCCTTTGTTTTCTATTTTTAATATTTGTATTTTATGACTCTAATTGAGCTTTAAACGTGCCTAAGTCATCATGAGTTGTAATGTATAGCGAGAAAACCCTTTCAAAGTTCAAGAGTTTATTATTCAATTATAAGGTAAGTTCCATCACCTTAAACGAGATGTTGCATATGATACTTCTTTACTATATGATTGATTTTATATTATGGAATAGCAATATATGATAGAGAAATATCTTGCATTCGTTAATGCTATAGTTGTATATGTTAATACAATTTCACAAAATATGAAAAGTAATTGAATTAAGCCTGCACTTAAAGACTTGGTCGTGGATAGATAGGCATGCCTATAGGGTTATAGTTGCAGCTGCTATAGTCTGGCTCTCATGAGTCCACAGTTGTCTCTATATGAGACCATAGTTTTGACCCAAAGGGTCCACAGATTTAATACCTTCGGGTATTCACAGATTTGATACCTTGGGTATCCACAGTACCCGTTATCCACTCCCACAGGAAATTGAGCAGGCAAATGAATAAGATAAATGGAATATGTATACAGTTGATGATTTATGTTAAATGATCCATTGATTTAATCAATCTTCTAATATGTTATGCATATACTTTATAATTGCATACTTGTGAATAATATTCATGTGCAAATATTAGTTGTTCCCCACTAAGCTTTATAGCTTAGCACGGGTGTTCATCCGTGTAGGTTCTCAGGATTAAATGTTGAGTCAGGGACAAAGGCCACAAATTTTTCAGCCAGCATCAATTTAGGAAGAGTGCACTGAAGTATGTAACTTAATTGTGTCTTTTTGGTAGTTGAAGATAAATTCATATGTGAAGGCATGTAAATATTAAAGCTATGTATGTAATATCAGATAGTATGACTCTCAATGTGACATGAATAATATGGTATGATGGTGTGTGCACGCACATATATGCATAGATAACTGATAATTCATAATGAATTAACAAAGATAATTGTATAGATAAAAGTAATTAGTAACAGTAATTAGGATTATCTAGTGTAGTCATTACATCTTTGGTATCAGAGCGCCTTGGTTTAGGCGGTTCTGGCCAATAGGCAATTTCAAGTGTTATAGATATATAGAAGTATGTTGATGTTGGCTGATTGTGGTTGTTCCTGTGTTTCTTAATATAGTTCGGGATGGAAGGTCAGTTTGATGGAGTAGATGAGTCGGCTGAGAGTAATTTACCGGGTCAATCGCATCCTTCCCAGCCCGACACCTCCACATCTTCGAGAAGCGGTGCAGCTGCTGCTAATGCTGGGAAAGCTTTGTTAAAAATTTCTCAGGACATGGCTCAGATCTTACAAAGAATGACTGCACCCAAGGCTTCTATTTCTGAACTCAGGAAGCATGGTGCGGAAGAATTCTTAGGCTCTACTTGGGAAGAGTCTGAGAAAGCCGAGTTATGGCTTGAAAGATTGGAGAGAGTGTTCACAGAAATTCAATGCCCCGTCAGTCAGAAGGTAGCTTGTGCTGTGTCTTTACTTCAAGGAGCAGCTTATGACTGGTGGAAGCTAGTCCAAACTCAACCCCAGCTACCTGAAATTCTCACTTGGGATTTCTTTATTGCTGAATTCAAAAAGAGATATGTAACAGAGGCGTATAAAGATGAGAAGCTGAAACAATTTTTGAACCTAAGGCAAAGAGGTATGTCAGTGGCTGAGTACGAGGCAGAATTCAGTCGCTTGAGTAAGTATGCACCGAGGCCTATGTTAACTGGGACTTTCCAATGTCGCCAGTTTCAAGAGGGATTGAATGATCATATCCGGGATCATTTGATAGGCCCTATTTCTCTGCATCCTGTGGATTATCATCAATTAGTGCAAGCTGCTATTCGAGTTGAAAAAGAAGAGAATGTGAAAAGAGAAAGAGAGCAAAGAAGAAGAAGTTTTTCTCGGGGTGGTTCTTCCTCGGGGAAAAGAGCAAGAGCACAACAAGGAGAGCAATCTATAGAATCTGGGAATCGCCCTGTTTCTAGAGGTAGACAGCAAGGGACTATTAATTCAGGGAGATCTAGTAGAGGTGCTGCTTCAGGACAAGGTAGAGGACAAGCCCCAGAGTGCACCTATTGTTTCAGACGACATTGGGGCACCTGTAGGATGCTTACAGGTGGTTGTTTCAGGTGTGGCAGTATGGAGCACTTTATGGCTAATTGTCCTCTGACACAAGAACAAGCTTCCAGTCAACAGAGTAATCGAGGAGCTTCTCAAGCACCTTCACCTAGCAGAGGTCGGGGTAGAGGTAGAAGTGGATCGGGCCAGTTTAGGGCCCAGTCCAGAAATGCATCTGAGACGGTGGATCGACCCTTTACTTCGACACCTCCTGCTAGAGCTTATGCGATGAAGGGACGAGAAGAGGCTGATGCTCCTAATATCATAGCTGGTACATTCTCCCTCTTTGATACTGATGTATATGTGCTTATAGACCCAGGATCTACACATTCGTATATTTGTAATGGGGAGCTGGGTAGAAATGTATCTGGTATTGATCATTTGAACTATGATATATGTGTGATTAGTCCTTTGGGCCATAGTATACATGTTAATAAAGTTTATAGAAATTGCCCAATTAGAGTTCAAAAGAGAGAATTTCCAACTGATTTGATAGTGTTACCTTTTCACGAATTTGATGTAATCCTGGGTATGGACTGGTTATCTAAGTATCAGGCCATAGTAGATTGTAAAGCTAAAACGGTAATTGTTAAGAAAGATGGGGGAGTTGAGACGTTGATTAAGGGTAGTAAGTCTAAACCCTTAACCAATGTTATTTCTGCAATGAAAGCGAAAAGATTTCTTCGAAAGGGATGTGAAGCATACCTGGCTTTAGTTCTTGATTCGAAAAGAGAGACAGTTAGTCTTCAGGACATTCCAGTGATCAATGAATTTCCTGATGTTTTTCCTGAAGAACTTCCTGGGTTGCCACCGGAAAGAGAAGTTGAGTTATCAATTGAGGTTGTGCCTGGTACAGCTCCTGTCTCCAGAGCACCTTATAGAATGGCACCAACAGAATTAAAGGAGTTAAAGGTTCAGTTGCAAGAGTTGTTAGACAAAGGCTTTATCAAGCCTAGTGTATCACCCTGGGGTGCGCCGGTGCTGTTTGTTAAAAAGAAGGATGGCACTCTGAGAATGTGTATTGATTACAGACAGCTTAACAAGGTGACTGTGAAGAACAAGTATCCTTTACCTCGAATCGAGGATCTTTTTGATCAGTTACGAGGTGCAGGAATGTTTTCTAAAATTGATCTGAGATCGGGGTATTATCAACTGCAAGTTAAAGACATGGATGTCCAGAAGACTGCATTTAGGACTCGGTATGGACATTACGAATTTTTGGTAATGCCTTTCGGGTTGACTAATGCGCCAGCTGCTTTCATGGATCTGATGAATAGGGTGTTCAGACCCTATTTAGATCAGTTTGTTGTAGTATTCATAGATAATATTTTGGTTTATTCTCGTGATGAAGCGAAGCATGCAGAACATCTGAGAATAGTACTGCAGACCTTGAGGGAGCAACAATTGTATGCAAAGTTAAGCAAGTGCGAATTCTGGCTTAAAGAAGTTGCTTTCCTGGGGCACGTGGTGTCTTCTGAAGGCATCAGAGTGGATCCTAAAAAGATTGAGGCAATAGTAAATTGGAAACCGCCTAGAAATGCACCAGAAGTCCGAAGTTTCTTGGGCTTAGCTGGTTATTATAGACGGTTTGTGAAAGGATTTTCAGTAATTGCCTCTCCACTCACTAGATTACTACGAAAAGAAGCTAAATTTGAGTGGACAGATCGTTGTCAAGCCAGTTTTGATCAGTTAAAAGAGATGTTAACTCAAGCTCCAGTTCTTACTCAACCAGTAACAGATAAGGAATATGCCATGTACAGTGATGCATCGAGAAATGGATTGGGTTGTGTTCTGATGCAAGAGGGTAAGGTAGTGGCCTATGCTTCAAGACAGTTAAAGCCTCATGAACAGAATTATCCGACTCATGATCTAGAACTAGCCGCAATTGTGTTTGCTTTAAAAATATGGCGGCATTATCTTTATGGTGAGAAATGCAGGATCTTTACTGATCACAAGAGTATTAAATACTTGCTTACTCAGCGAGATCTTAATTTACGACAACGCAGATGGCTAGAATTATTCAAGGACTATGATTGTATAGTCGATTACCATCCAGGAAAAGCAAATGTGGTAGCGGATGCTTTAAGTCGGAAAATGATGGCAACTTTATTATTACAAGATTGTAAATGGAAGTTTTCTTCTGATGGAGCTCTACTAGCTCAATTACGAGCTTGCCCCAGCCTAAGACAGACAGTGATTGATGCTCAGGCAAATGATGTAAAGTTGCAACAATTGGTTCACTCAGTTGGTTTAGGAGGTCCGATAGAATATTCTGTTGGAAGTGATAATGGGCTTTACTATCGAAATCGTATGTGTGTACCAGATGTTAAAGAACTAAAGGAGGCTTTATTGCACGAAGCTCATAGTACAGTATTCACCATGCATCCAGGTGGCAATAAGATGTATAGAGATTTGAAGCAGTTTTATTGGTGGCCAGGGATGAAGAGAGATGTAATTGATTATGTCTCCAAGTGCCTAATATGTCAACAAGTAAAAGCAGAACATCAACTTCCTTCGGGATTGTTAAATCCTCTTCCCATTCCTCAATGGAAGTGGGACAATGTCACGATGGACTTCATTATAGGTTTGCCCACTACCCAGAGAAAACATGATGCAGTGTGGGTCATAGTAGACAGACTGACAAAGGTGGCTCACTTTATACCAATTCGAACCAATTATTCAATGGATAAATTAGCTGAATTGTACATAGATCAAATTATTAGATTGCATGGGGTGCCTATTTCAATTGTTTCGGATCGGGATCCGAGGTTCACTTCCAGATTTTGGAAGAGTTTACAGCAAGCCTTAGGCACAAAGCTTCTTCTTAGTACTGCATTTCATCCTCAGACCGATGGACAGTCAGAAAGGGTTATACAAGTATTAGAAGATATGTTAAGGGGCTGTGTGCTCGATTTTCCAGGAAGCTGGGATAGATATGTTACACTGATGGAGTTTGCATACAATAATGGCTACCAAACTAGCATTGGTATGCCACCTTATGAAGCGCTCTATGGTCGGAAATGTAGAACTCCTTCCTGTTGGACAGAATTAGCTGAAGGCAAATTGACGGGTCCTGATATTGTTAAAGACACTGAAGAGAAGATTCAACTTGTCAAACAGAGATTGAAAGAAGCCAGTGACAGACAGAGATCTTATGCCAACTTAAAAAGGAAAGATATTGAATATCAGGTTGGCGATAAAGTGTTTTTAAAGGTGTCCCCATGGAGAAGGGTATTACGGTTTGGAAAGAAAGGAAAGCTTAGCCCACGGTTTATAGGTCCTTATAGGATCTTGGATCGGATTGGACCGGTAGCATACCGTTTGGAGCTTCCCGGGGAGCTATCAAAATTGCATAATGTCTTCCATGTTTCTATGCTCCGACGGTATCGATCTGATGAGTCACATATCATACCAGTGCAAGATGTTAGTGTCAAATCTGATTATACGTATGATGAAGAACCTAAGCAGATTCTGGCCAAAGAAGTTAAACAGTTGAGGAACAAAGAGATTCCCTTAGTCAAAGTCTTATGGCAACACCACGGTGTGCAAGAAGCGACTTGGGAACCTGAAGAAGTTATGCGGGCTCAGTACCCACAACTCTTCAATACAGGTATGAATTTCGAGGACGAAATTCTTTTAGGGGGAGAGAGTTGTAATACCCCTCCATGTACCCTAGAAGAATTATCATTAATTAATTATTGTTATCCATGTTTAAATAAGTGTAAATACGTGTGGAGGGACTTTCTTGAAAAATCAAAGTAAAAGAATTGGGGTAAGAATAGAAATAAAAGAAGTTGAGGGACAAATTGCAAAAGATTTATTGTGAGGGACATTTGGACCAATTAGAGAATTGGAAAGAGAGATATTTTGGAGAGAGAGCCGGCCATCTTCAGGGTCTCCATCTCCATTTTCATCTTCTCCAACTCTTCTCTCTCTTATCCTCTTTCTCTCTAGAGTTTTCTTTGAATTAGGGTAAGAAAAGAGAAATAATTTCTTGGTTTTGGGCTTAAGGTAATAATCTTAAGCTTTCATATGTGTGATTCATGGATTAGTTTGTTAGTGTTTCATATAATTGTCTTATGTTTATAGAAGTAGAGCCAAGTAAAGGCAAGGGGAAGGAAACTCTTCAAGGTTGAAGAAGAGAAAGCTCAAACAAGGTATGGGAACTTAGGGTTTTCTTTGTGTGTAAAGTTTTGTGATTTGTCATGAGAGAGGTCTGGAGTGTCTCTCTCCTGTATTTTGTGGATGATTATAAGCTTGAAGATGGATTATAGTTGATAAAATGCATGTTTGAGTTGAAAATATGAAAACTGTCTTAAGGATCACTTGACCAGTCTGCATACTTTTGCTCATATCTTGAGCTATAGTTATGCAAAGGATGAAATTCCAATTGGTATGGAAACTAGACTTGTAAACCTTGATTTTGTTAGAAGAGACCAAAACCTGATTCTCACTGCATGATAGTGAAAATCGGGATTGATTTCTGATTGTGATTGAAAATATGCCCTTATGAACAGCCTGTGGTTTTTATGTAATATCTCAAGATTTACAAGTCCTATTGAAATGATTTTTGATGTTTTGGAAACTAGAAATGTAAACCTAAAACTTTGTAGAAGATAGTGTTTTCTGAAAAATCCGTTTGGTATGTCGAAATTGAGATGCAATCTGAGTTTGTACATTAATTTACAGGATTTTTGAACAATAATCACGTTAAGGCGGTTGCCCCGTCGTTTTATGTCGCGAGCGCGACATTAAACGGAAGCCTTGTGTCGCGAGCGCGACTTATGCCGCGAGCGCGACATCAAGAAATGCTCATTTAGGCCATTGCCGTCTGTCGCGAGCGCGACTTGAAGAGTGATTCAAAGCCATCGCTGTCTGTCGCGAGCGCGATTATTACCACGAGCGCGACAAGTGTCGCGAGCGCGACAATCGTCGCGACCGCGACAATAAGCCTTTGTTTTCTATTTTTAATATTTGTATTTTATGACTCTAATTGAGCTTTAAACGTGCCTAAGTCATCATGAGTTGTAATGTATAGCGAGAAAACCCTTTCAAAGTTCAAGAGTTTATTATTCAATTATAAGGTAAGTTCCATCACCTTAAACGAGATGTTGCATATGATACTTCTTTACTATATGATTGATTTTATATTATGGAATAGCAATATATGATAGAGAAATATCTTGCATTCGTTAATGCTATAGTTGTATATGTTAATACAATTTCACAAAATATGAAAAGTAATTGAATTAAGCCTGCACTTAAAGACTTGGTCGTGGATAGATAGGCATGCCTATAGGGTTATAGTTGCAGCTGCTATAGTCTGGCTCTCATGAGTCCACAGTTGTCTCTATATGAGACCATAGTTTTGACCCAAAGGGTCCACAGATTTAATACCTTCGGGTATTCACAGATTTGATACCTTGGGTATCCACAGTACCCGTTATCCACTCCCACAGGAAATTGAGCAGGCAAATGAATAAGATAAATGGAATATGTATACAGTTGATGATTTGTGTTAAATGATCCATTGATTTAATCAATCTTCTAATATGTTATGCATATACTTTATAATTGCATACTTGTGAATAATATTCATGTGCAAATATTAGTTGTTCCCCACTAAGCTTTATAGCTTAGCACGGGTGTTCATCCGTGTAGGTTCTCAGGATTAAATATTGAGTCAGGGACAAAGGCCACAAATTTTTCAGCCAGCATCAATTTAGGAAGAGTGCACTGAAGTATGTAACTTAATTGTGTCTTTTTGGTAGTTGAAGATAAATTCATATGTGAAGGCATGTAAATATTAAAGTTATGTATGTAATATCAGATAGTATGACTCTCAATGTGACATGAATAATATGGTATGATGGTGTGTGCACGCACATATATGCATAGATAACTGATAATTCATAATGAATTAACAAAGATAATTGTATAGATAAAAGTAATTAGTAACAGTAATTAGGATTATCTAGTGTAGTCATTACAGATTTCTTGTTATCTGTCTTGAGGATTTGGGGCAAGGACTGCACTTTTATTTTTAGTTGTGCACAAAAAAAGCTGATATAGATGTTTGACCATAATTTTTTCTTTTTATTAGGCCATATGTTGGAGGTTTCATGGCTGATGATCCGCAAAAGAAGCTTGCTCTTTCCAAGCCAAAGTTAACAAATGGGGCATGCCTGTCTGGTTTTGTCGATTATGCAGTAAACATGATCAATATGGACACTACGAATTTATCTTGGGTGACTAACAACGGTTATGGTCTTAGAGAGACTTTATTCTACAGCCTATTTTCTCACCTGCAAGTGTACAGAACCAGAACTCAAATGCTACATGCTCTTCCATGCATAACTCATGGAGCTCTGTCTTTAGATGGCGGGATGATCAAGAGAAATGGTGTCTTTGCTCTTGGCAATATGTGAGTCTCAAGTTGATCGATGTTTTATCTGATTAATACAGTGCTGTTCTGTTACGTTTGGTGTTCATGCATTAATATTTTGATTATTTATCATTACTATCTATTCCATATGCTACCAGGAATGATATGGAGGTGAAATTCCCAGTAATTTCCAGCAAATACAATGGACTTGCAGACCGCACTCGAATTGAAGATTCAATCAAGATGCTCAAACGGGAGCAACTTAACATTGCCGACGATATGCGAAGAGAGCAGTCATTGCTAGACAAAACAAAGGCTAAACTAAAGACGTAGTCAAACAAAAGGATAAAGAAATGAATTTATTACCTTAATCCAGTCTTTGATTTTATTCATAGACCCAATCAAAGAGAATGTCATGTTAGAATGACATTCTCACTCAAACAAAAGGATAAAGAAATGAATTTATTACCTTAATCCAGTCTTTGATTTTATTCATAGACCCAATCAGTGATAATGTCATGTTAGAATGACATTCTCACTGGTTTGATTGATAAATAAATCAGGAATTCGATCTAGGTAAATATTGTCTTAAAGAAGGTTTTGATGCACATTCTTTAATTTTTTAATAGCTGGAAATTCTTGTTGTGGTAAATTACGACGATGGCAATTTTCTTGTTGAGGGGTCAAAGTGTACAGTTTTTTCCGTAATAGAACTAACCTTTTGAGGTTTGCTGAGTTTAGGAAAATGGTAGTGAATCCAAAGGTTGTATGATTCTTATTGTAAAAAATGCAATGCAAAGCCACCTTTATACGACAAATTAGCATCACCATCTTTCCTCAGTCCAAATAAAGAATGCTTATAGGGGATGTTCTCTTCTTCCAAAGCAAATATTAAAGACTGCAGTTCAGCAAGGGGCCAATACCTGATCAGTTCAGTATCACTATCCTAACATAAAGATTGTATTGAATGTAAAAGCAAATTGAATGTACTAAGTTGATCTGAAGAGATTTCATTATCTAATTATCGTACACCAATGAAATAGTTACATCAGTCAGAAATGACTAATCTATGGCTATATTTTCCCTCAGTTTAAGACAAACTGAATTGACGGACATACATACAGACCATATGTACAACACCGTCCGAAAAACTTTAAAGGAAGAAAAGCGCAAGAAGGCTCAAACCAGGTGGTAAGATGGACAAAAGGTTACATGTCAGATCCATAATTATGTGACGATCCAACGAAATTCTCCATCAAATCGTGTTACCACCAAATGGGCACAAGTCTAGCATTTCCTAGCTGCAATCTGCATGAATTAACTGCACTTTTTTAACATTCCTCTGTCTTTATTTCTCTGTACCTCTAGATGCATTCTCCTTGTCAAACTTCTTGTTACGACAGTTCCTAGAAATATGTCCTTTCTTCCCACAATAATGGCAGACCAAGGCCTTGTTATCTGTATCTGTTTCTCGCCTCTTCCAAGTAAACCCATGTTTCTTCATATCTTGCATCCTTGCTCCCAGATCTTTGCTGTAATCAAAGCATGCAGAAGTGGAAGGCTCCACTTGCCGGTCTTGGTTGCGAGATTGTTCCTCCATCCTTATTCGATCCATCAACATCCAGAAAGGCAAATGCTCCTCACACATTAACTTGATGCAAAAGTCCTTCCATGATGGGGGAAGCTTGCAACGATAGCACTAACATGAAACTTCTCGTCAATAACAATTCCAGCAGCAACAATAGAGTCTGCAATGTTACTAAGTTCTTGAAGCTGCTCAAGAATTGGTTTTTCATCTAACATCTGGAATTCAATATAACTCTTGACTTGAGATCTTTCCTTTCCAAACTCCTTGTGAAGGTAAACTGATTTTAGTTCTTCCCAGAGTTCTTTAGCACTCTTTGTCTTCTTTGAATAATGTTTAAAAAGAGCATCAGATAGAGATGCCAATATGTTGTGACGGCACATATAGTCATCATTTAGCCATTTTTTCTGAGCATCTATGGTTTGAGCAATTTCTTGAGCACTTGCTTCTCGTGTTATTGTAACCCCAGGGCATGGATCAGTGAGCACATGAGCAATCTTTAATTGCTTTAAAAATAATTCCATCACTGGTGCCCAGTAATTATAATTCTTCCCATCAAAACGGTTGACCTCAATAGGAACTAGTTCATTAAGAGTATAAGGAATTGCTGAATTGCTTATTTGGCCGTTAAGTTCATCAGAAGTAGAAGCCATTGCTGAATCACAGATGTGGCTGTTAAGTTCATGAGAAGCAGAAGTGGTCAGTGGTTCAGATACCTGTCCATTAAGTTCACGAGGCATAGAAGCATTGACCAATTTTGAGGCTTGCCCATTAAGTTCATGGGAAGACAAAGTCCCCAAAGTTGAGATTTGCCCATTACTTTTGCTAGGAGTAGAATCATTAACCAAATTAGTGCTTTGTCCCTTTTGTTCGCAAGGAGGGCTGGATCTGCAGTTCAGTCAACACGTTGTCAAAGTTTAAAAAACTATGTTTTTCCCAGTCAAGATGTAATATTTGAGAAATGCTACTGAAGTATGACAGAGTACAGATAAAATAAAAACTTACACAACCACTGCATTTATCTTGAGCATTCATTTCCACTCAACTACCAAAAAAAAATCTTAGTGCCATACAGTTATGCAGTTGCTTTCTATTCATCCAGAGTATTTATGCTCAATGCTAATCACATGGGTTTCAATGATGCTAACTATGGCTGATTTAAAATATCAATAGTATCCTTACCTTAACTTTGATTGCATCTTAACAATGGCTTCCTCTATTAAAGGGACACTCTTCCTCAAAGTTGACCATTGTTCAGCTGGCAAGTTAATTACTGATAACAAGTGGCCACACAGAAGTTAATAGAACACCCAAAATAAAAATTTCACAAAAAGAAGTCCCCTAATCAAACCAATATCTATGACAAACCAAGAAGCAAGCTATATGGCAAAAAAAAAAAAAAATAATAATAATAAATAAATAAAGTCATTCTCAGACAACCACATTGGTAAAGTAGACATGCGAGGCATAGACCTAGTCTATCCTTTTCCTTTTTCCTATGCGCAAAATCACCAATTGGAAGCAATTCTCAAAGGCTAAGCAATTTGGAATACAATAACGCTCAAGCAGAAACTGCTAATCACTGTTGAGATGAGAATGTTCAGGATCATTTGTCATTGGCAGCCAGACTTAGGCGGAAAATGCATTATACAATGGAACTATGCACTTTACTAGTAAAGAATCCAGGGAAAAAGATTTCTGAAAGCAAAAATTAAGAGTAAAGATAATTGGTATATTTTTGGTCACCTTTACTAGTAGGAATCTGCCTTCCATCTCTATGATAAAATTCCCTGATTGATACGAAAGATTTCCCCTTAAAATCTTGAATCACCACGTTCCTTTTGTTTGAAAGCTAAATCAAAATGAAAGAAAAAGAAAAAGAAAAAGAAAAAGAAAAGAAAAGAAAAGAACTTGAGTTCATTGTTTAGTACTTCATACTGGGACAGTTGAACATCCTCAGAAAATATGACCATTGAGCTTCCAATGTTAATTAGTTCCTTAAACCACATTTTTAGAAATAAAAAATATATACCCTGAATCAAAATCTACACATCTAATAAAAGAAGAGTAAATATATGAGGAATCAATGAAGAGAAGTACATTTTTCTTTCTGTGTTTTTCTATTGAAGTGAAAAAATTCAAACCATACAATATGATACCAATGCCAAATTGAACTTTTTCATAAAATTTTAAGAAAAAGTTCGGATTTTGAAATTCTGTTTATGCCTGAATAATAGTTTCCAACCAATAAAACGAAAAAACCAACTCATTCAGTCTCCTTGTATCAGCGTTGATCCCTACTATAATGACATTTTCAAGTCACATTAGTTGTAGCTGTTAAGCTGAATTATCCATTTCTAAACTATATAAAAAAAATAACAGAAAAATAAAAAATTTCTAAGATTCTTTCAGCAAGAAAACAAGATTAGGGATTCTTACTTTGCAAATAACGCGATTTCCTTCGCTATCGAACTCCTTGACCATTGCCATTCCCCGATTCGGCTCTTGAAAATTGGCGCCAGCCACTTTGCATTCCTTGCTACTCGTAGAGAGCAAAAAGGACTCAACAACACCTCTGATAAATTTTTTGCACTCAATGTCACTGAGTCCGATACCGAGTCGCTCCGAGGCAGCAACTCGGACCTTGAACTCAGTCATCTCTTCCATGTCCGCATTCTTTAGTATTTCGAGCACTGTTTGCTCGATTTTGCATTGAATTTCGGGTTCCATGATTGGAAGTCACATAGAGCTAAGAACGTACTGGATTAGGGATTGAATCCCGCCTCTACAGAAACTTCAGAATATTAAAGCAAAATTTAAAAACAAATATTAAAGTGGAATATATGAAAAACTGGCAAAAAAAAAAAATAGCGAAAAAGGTTCCACCGAGATTTGAACTCGGGTTACTGGATTCAGAGTCCAATGTCCTGACCACTAGACCATGGAACCATCTTGGAACGTGGTGTTAAAAAATAATAATTATAGTAAATGTTTCACTGACAATCATGCAAATGCAATGCATTTTTGTTTGGAGAAGTCACGCATGGTAAGCCTGACGAGCAAATTGTCTTTTATTCTCAAATGGCTGGTGGACTATAATTTCTAATCACAAAACCTAAATGATCTAATTTAAGAATATAAAAAATGAACTTTTTGGGTATAAAGATTTGTGTAGAAAGTAGATTACTTTGTAGTATTTAGTAATTTTTTAAAGCCAAAAAGCTATCTTTACATGACCTTCCGACGTGAAATTTATAATCCTAACAAATTATCTTTCCTTACCATAGTAAATCAAACACCATTAAAATGGATTTTATCACTTCCTCTGCCATTCTTCTCTGCATAATTTTATTTGTCAATCTATTTCCATTTTCGAAGCAAAAATCCAAAAATCTTCCTCCAGGCCCACCAAGATGGCCCATTTTTGGCAACATGCTTCAATTGGGCCAGCTACCTCACAGGGACTTGGCCTCCCTGTGCGAAAAATATGGGCCATTGGTCTATCTTCGGCTCGGGACAGTTGATGCCATCACCACCAACGATCCCAATATCATCCGCGAAATACTATTCCGACAAGACGAAGTTTTTGCCTCCCGGCCACGGATCCTTGCCGCCGTGCATTTAACCTATGGGTGTGGAGATGTGGCCTTGGCCCCATTAGGCCCCAATTGGAAGCGAATGAGGAGAATTTGCATGGAACACTTGTTAATAACAAAGAGGTTGGAATCTTTTTCAAAGCACCGGGATGAAGAAGCCCAAGATTTGGTTAAAGATGTTTTGGGCTAGGCCCGGAATGGACAGCTTATAAATTTGAGGGAAGTGCTGGGTGCATTTTCTATGAATAATGTGACCAGAGTGTTGCTAGGAAAGCAATACTTTGGAGCCAAATCTGCTGGGCCCTAAGAGGCTATGAAGTTTATGCATGTGACCCATGAATTATTTAGGCTTTTGGGTTTGATATATTTGGGTGATTATTTGCCATTTTGGAGGTGGTTTGATCCTTATGGATGTGAAAAAAAAAATGAGGGAAGTGGAGAAGAGAGTGGATGATTTTCACTCCAAGATCATTGAAGAACATAAGAAAGCAAGAAACATGAAAGGAGAGAAAGTGGGAGAAGGAGGAGAAATGGACTTCGTTGACGTGTTATTGTCATTGCCGGGCACCCATGGAAAACAAACTATTGATGATGTAGAGATCAAAGCTCTCATTCAGGTAATACACACTTCTTAAATTGCATTCAAATTTCTTTTTTTTTTCTTTTTTAAAAAAATTACAATGTAACCATGTTTTTTTTTTAAAGGATATGATAACTGCAGCAACAGATACTTCAGCCGTGACCAACGAATGGGCAATGGCAGAGGTGATCAAGCATCCATGTGTCCTTCAAAAGATACAAAAGGAGCTAGATCATTTGGTGGGTCCCAACAGGATGGTTGCGGAATCAGACTTGGTCCACCTCAACTATCTCCCCTGCGTAGTACGTAAAACATTCCGAATGCATCCAGCTGGGCCCTTCTTAATTCCACATGAATCCCTACGCGATACCACCATCAACGGCTACCATATTTCGGCCCATACATGTATCTTCATTAACACTCATGGGTTGGGCCGAAACGCCAAGGTGTGGGATGACGTGGAGGAGTTTCGGCCGGAGAGGCATTGGCTGGCTGATGGAAGCTGAGTAGAGATAAGCCATGGAGCCGATTTCAAGATACTGCCTTTTAGTGCCGGGAAAAGAAAGTGCCTTGGCACGCCACTCGGTGTGACTTTGGTCCTAATGGCATTGGCTCGTCTCTTTCATGCATTTGATTGGTCTCCACCTACTGGCTTAAGACATGAAGATATTGATACTACTGAGGTTTATGGCATGACTATGCCCAAAGCCAGCCCCTTGTTTGCATTGGCTAGGCCACGTTTAGCAGATCATTTGTATCACTGATTCTATAGTTTTTCTCTCTTGACTCGTAAATTAAATAATTCATAGTAAATTGAGATCATGTAAGATCTTCACTAACAAAATTTTCATTCAATAAATATTCTAGGTTTATTTTATTTTATTTTATTCAATAACCATGCTTTTATATCTTGAAGATATGCAATCTTCACTAAGCAGATAGTCATTAGCTTGAGCCCCTGAAACTCTTGCGAAGCGGCTTCGATACATTTTTCCATAAGAAGTGCTTTGATTTTCAACTTCAGTAGCAGATTCATTGATCCACAATCCTTTCCTTGAAGGTGCATTAACATTTTTCTGCCTTTTGTACTATTCTAGTTGTATTCGCTCAGTGACCACCACATGTTTACTAAAATGCCTGAAAAAAGAATAACCTTCAAATTACGTTTAATTACTTGCTCGCTCAACTCAACTGTGTTGGATTTGATCTGATTTTTTATAAAAGCCCTGTACTTGATTTAAATCAACGGGACTAGCGAGCTAATTACTTCTATAAGATCTTTTTTGGTCATTTTGTTGCAAATATTTCATTCGCACGATCCTAAAAATGACACGAGTTTCATTTTTCCCATTTCTATGGCAGTCCCATAACGATTATTGGATTTTGCCCTTCACGTTTCTGCGGCGAGCTGCAGTGGTGCCGCCTTACTCAAGAAGGTTTATCTTTGCTAAAAGTACTCACGATATTTCAAGTGCCATTTCTGATCTGAATAAGGTAGGACAATCTTATCAACTGATTTTTTTTTAAAAGCTACTTTTTCTGAATAACAAATCATGCTTCTTTGTTAATCCAATCCTTGTTTTAGGAAATGGAATCTATCTTTGGCGAACCTCCCCCAGCTGGATTTTCTGGTTCAGCATAAGAGCCACAATTCCACTCTCATGAGCTTGCTGGCTCCTCGAGAAACAATTTTTTGGCTCAAGAATCTAAGTCTCCGTCCCATTTGGTGAATCAACCCATGTTGGCAGTGGAGGAGAAGTTCAAATGGTGGATGTCTCTCCCAAAGAAAACAGTAAGAGAACTGCCACTGCTAGCTGCAAGGTAATGCTGGGCAAGAATGTATTTCATATGGTTTCGGCCAACCAAATGGGAAAAGGAGATGTCCTTACTGCGGCCAAAATATCTGGGATAAATGGAGCAAAGCAGACAAGCAGCCTCATCCCACTTTGTCACAATATCACTCTAACTCATGTTCGAGTTGACCTAATGCTTAATCCAGATAATTATAATGTGGAAATCGAAGCGGAGGCCTCAACCACTGGGAAAACGGGTGTTGAAATGGAAGCGATGACAGCCGTGGCGACTGCTGGCTTAACAGTGTATGATATGTGCAAGGCTGCTTCCAAGGACATCCTGATAACAGATGTACAGCTAGAGTGCAAAACTGGTGGGAAGAGCGGGGACTGGAACCGAAACATGGCTAAATCTATGGACATGGCTGTCGAAGCTAAAAGAGGCAACAACAAACAAACGTTGAAAGACTGAAGCTATTTGCAGGTATCGCAATAGAGAGTCTAGAATCATGCTTAAGTTGCCACTCTCTTCTTATTGCCACAGATAGACATGCAGAGGGTTGATTTTATTTCAGTTGAGGGTTTCTAAAAATTGGTTCTATAGGTTTACTAAAATCTATATTTATGGCAGTCAACAAATCTATGTTTTACTAATGGATCGGCAAACACCAGTAGTTGGTCTAGAGGCCAGCAATCGATTTGAGTTCGATTTCTCCTCCTGACATTTGTGTAATTGTAATTAGGCATTATGCCTTTCTTGTTACCAAAAAAACCTACGAAAATTTGTAAATGCATAATGGAGCGAGGCAAATGTCCAAGTATTTAAAGATGCATACTAACGAAATTAAAATTGGATCTAGGTCAAGGCACAGAATAAGTCATTAGGTTCGGTTATCCTGAGAATTAAAAGGGTGTGGCTACTTGTTCTCTATCTTCATGGCTTTTAATGTATGAATGAATTTGCCATTTACTGTGGTCAATTCTCTTACATCAAAATTTCAAATCCAGTTTCCTGATCTGCTGATTATTATCAAGACTTATGAAACGGCAATCATAATTGGGATCTATGGTATTCTTTGCTTAATTTGGGTTTCGCTGGCATGCGATCAAGATTTGTTTTTTCAAGTGGATTTTTTTCCACTTTTTCAATAGTCATAAAAAAATTAAATCATGCTTATTGCTTACAGTCCTCTATCAACTTTTGGGTTTTTTCTCTCATTCTTTATCATAGTCTTTGAGAAAATTATTTGTTTGAGCTTTCTAACTGTGCACTTTAATGTCCTTATGCATTTGATAGAAGTACTAGTACATTAAGCTAGATATTTCCCAGACTGACTTGAAAAAAGAAAAAGTTTGTTCCTTTTGACCTTGGGTTAGTGATATGAATTGTGGGATTGGCATAATTCTATATTGGACAGAAATATCTATGCAATACAGGTCATAGCTTGATTAAAAGCTAACAATATCATGCATTGTTCGGTGTCTCTTTATTTTATTTTTCATATATCTCATGAATAACTTTATTGCTCTTTACTGGCAATGATTCCTTTTTTATAATTTGCCGCTCTATTTTTCTTTATCTTTTATGTATATTTTGCTTTTTGTTAAATGCTTACACCACACGTATATTTCTCTTTAACAAGTTTCCAATGCAAAGTTTTGCATTTTTCCACATAAAATGGTAGTGGTTTTACTTTTCACATTGTAATGTTATTAGCATAGCTCAGTACATGAACGAACGCAGTAAGGAATTTCCTTTACTTTCATCTTTATCATTGCTTGGTTTTTTTTTTCTCTCTGGAGACTTCATAATTTACTTTCTTTTTCTAATTTTTACTTTGGGATGCATAGGCAAAGGGAGGGTGTGGCCATTCTAATCTGGTTGGTGAGTCATTCACGGTGGCAATTGTGCGGAACTACTTTACCTAATTGCCACAGGGGGGACCATGCCTATGGCCGACTCTCAATAATAAGATACTAATTTCTTCCACTTTACATTTATGTGCAAATCGGCCTTAAAGAAAACCAAAACTTCTTGTTTCTTTTTGAGTCACCGGGTCACCATGTCACAAGCGATTTGGTACATAAGATCCTTTATTTATACATTAATTAAGAAGGGTATCTTCCCATCTTCTACATGGCAATGTTTGGAGGAAAAAAAAAGTATAAGAGAGAGAAACAAAAGTCAGTAATTTGTGAGGTCTACTAACATATGCCTCAGGATATCCAAAATCTAACATGTGCCTCAGGATGTCCAAAATTAATGATTTATAATAATTATCTAAATCAAGTTTATGAATATATGTTGAATTAAATGCATTGATAAAACATCATATAAAGTAATTATTACTTTGTATATGCAAGAAAATTTATAAACTTATAATTTAAGTCTTTTATGAAATATTTTAGTAAAATTACTTTTAAATTTGAGATAATTTTAGATTGGAAACTCTATTCACTTTCTCTTCATATATAACTTATTTATAATTTGAAGAAAGAAAAAACAAAATAATCCTTGGCTTGTGGGTTGAGTATGTAACAAGCAGACCCTTGTGACTAGTGGAGTAATATGTTTCCAAACAACCAAACATCGTAAAGCAAGGCTCTCATGTTTTGTTCACTATTTTCCTAAATTTTAATCCTCATTCATGTGTACTGTTTCATTTAGGATATAGGATCATATGCCTATCCTGTTGATCCAAAGAGTTCACCTGCTGCCGACCTTAAAGAATTATGACACCTTAAAGATTCCCATTCATGAATTTATTAATGGATTAAATTAGCAATGGATTTTTTTGTGGAACAAAAGTATAAATGAGAAAATGCTATATCCATTTTGCGGAAATTACTTATTCTATACAGAGTACCATCCATAAAAGTATGAATGCAGTTGGGTAAAGAAAGTGTAAATAAATAAAAGCATCACCGTAGAACAGAGGAAGATGATGAAGAGATTGTCGTAAAGCAAATGGGCAAGAAGAAGTCACAAGCTGCTACAGCATGAGAAGTGTGATTAGCATTTAGAGTTTTATCCACTAGATGTCTCTACTCAATCATGGTGGCTATGTCCTTAATAACATTCACCAACTGTAGCAAAGCACAATTTCTTTCTTGCTTTGTTTTTATTTTATTTTTTGAAATAAAAGTAAAGCAGATGTGGGCATGGTTGTCCATATAAATATGTTTTTATTTTGTCACAGTAGAATTTGTTCGTCAAACTATGCAACTATATATATGAATGTATTAAGATCTCGATACATCACAAAGGTTATATGTATATTTATTTCTTTTATTTTATTTTTATTATAAAACTTTAATAGAAATTAAACAACTGAAATATGAAGCTTCGTCTTGACTTGCAAGCACATGGAGAGATAGGGGGTTAGAGGCGACAGAAGAACATGATGGATAAAAATGATAAGCAAGATGCTATGATGCCGACTAAACAACATTAAAGATATACCTTTTTAATTTCTTATATAAGTATACTAAAAAAAGAAAAACGGCTACATATTTTTTTTTCTTGATAATTCATATATATATATATATATAAAAGCAAACATACATTAGTTAGATGATTCATGAATTTGAAATTTAAAGAAAATGGATTAGTTTCAAATAACAAACTAAGATTACAAATTTTAAATTAAGACTTTAATCTCTTTACTATATAATTCACATTAGTAGATACAGTGCGTAGCATGTGCCTATAAATAATTGAATGCCACATTCACATATTACGCATTGGAAATTATTCTTCCCTCGCCTAATAATTAATTGTTGAAGACTTGTTTAAATAATAATAATAATAATTCAATACTTGAAGTGATGTTATGATAGAAACTTTATCTTAAACTTTTTTCTTTAAAATTTTTAAAGAGATGGAACAGTCTATCGGCTGAAATTTAATTATTGATTCTTACTGGTGTATTTAATATGCTTTTTTTTTTCCAAGTGTATTTAATAAGCTTATTTAAAAAAAAAGGCTTTAAGGGTATGGTAGAAAAAATATGTAGCAATATAGTCTTGGAGATTTTTTTTTTGTTTAAATTTGCGAGAAATAAAGACGAGAAAACTTTTTGAGGAATTTATATTTTGATATTTAACACTGATAATGATCAATTAAAGAACTGTATTGTGATAAAAAAATCTCGGTGTAATGTTATTTCCTTCGTTTATTTTTATATGTTATTTTTATTAAAATTGAAAAATAATAATTAAATTTAAATTTAATATTAAATTATATAATTAAAATTAAATTAATAAATATAATTAATTTTAATTTTTTTAAAAAAATTAAATAAAAAATAATTAAATTATATTATAAATTTAAAAATAATAGATAAATTTAAAAGTGATGAATAAAAAAAGAATTAGTTTTTTTTTTAAATGTATTATGACAAGTAGACCTGGCAAAATTGACCTAAACCCGTGGGTCGACCCAAATTTACCCAAAAAATTGACCCAAATCCAACCCAATCCATATAAATACCCATTGGGTCAATCCAAAATTGACCCATTTTATTTTTCAACCCAACCCAACCCAACCCAATACCCATTGGGTCAACCCAAAATTGACCCATCACACTTTCCAACCCATTGGGTCATTGAGTATTAACCCAATGGGTGTTTTCAAGATTCAAAGATCTTGATTCATTGGATATGTAATGACATCAACACCGGACCAGCCCTAAATAGTACTTTCCGACAGTGAATAATATTTTTCGGGCCTGAAAGGACACCTGAAAGTCAAAAATATTTTATTGGACCATTTGAAAGGAATAGTCAAGGTGAGCATAGGGTTGAAATTTGAAGTGAATTTGAGGTCAAATAGGCTTCCAAAAGTCAAAAATACGAAAAAAGTAGCGAGTCAATAATACGAAAAATATATTTTAAATAATTTACTTTAATATTAAGAATGGACAAAAAAAAGAAAAAATTGATACAAAAAATAATCGTATTTTAAATAAATAATTTAATGACATCAACACCGGACCAGCCCTAAATAGTACTTTCCGACAGTGAATAGTATTTTTCGGGCCCGAAAGGACACCCGAAAGTCAAAAATATTTTATTAGACCATTTGAAAGGAATAGTCAAGGTGAGCATAGGGTTGAAATTTGAAGTGAATTTAAGGTCAAATAGGCTTCCAAAAGTCAAAAATACGAAAAAGGTAGCGAGTCAATAATACAAAAAATATATTTTAAATAATTTACTTTAATATTAAGAATGGACAAAAAAAAGAAAAAATTGATACAAAAAATAATCGTATTTTAAATAAATAATTTAATGACATCAACACCAGACCAGCCCTAAATAATACTTTCCGACAGTGAATATTATTTTTCGGGCCCGAAATGACACCCGAAAGTCAAAAATATTTTATTTGACCATTTGAAAGGAATAGTCAAGGTGAGCATAAGGTTGAAATTTGAAGTGAATTTGAGGTCAAATAGGCTTCCAAAAGTCAAAAATACGAAAAAGATAGCGAGTCAATAATACGAAAAATATATTTTAAATAATTTATTTTAATATTAAGAATGGACAAAAAAAAAGAAAAAGAAAAAATTGATACAAAAAATAATCGTATTTCAAATAAATAATTTAAAGATCCCATTATATATATACATAATAACAATAAAAATATTACTCTTTCTAATGATCAACTGTTATGCAATATAGTATATTCTAATAATTTAATTTAACATGACGAAATATTAAATAAAAATTTTCAATACGTTTACGATTGGATATGTTTTTAAAAATAAACATTTAAAATTAATCCAAACCCATGGGTCGATTCAAATCAATTCAACCCATTAATGATCCAACTCATTAATGATCCATATTTTTTGACCCATTAATGATTCAACCTATTAATGATCCATCCATTAATGACCCAACCCAAAACCATCCAACCCGTTCATTTGCCACCTCTAATGACAAGTAAGGGACCCATAAGAAATTTCCAAGTGCCATAATTCCAAAAGTGCTATTGGTTCATTTATCTCAATAAATAACTGTAATTAATACTGCCACGCCCAACTTTCACCTAACCAAACAGACAGATCTTTTTTTTTTTTTTGGCAAGTGGAATTTTAGTCATCATTTCCATTTTACTCCCCACTCACACCTTTCCTTTTTCCCAAATCAATCATAAATTGGGAAAACCCATTTTGTATTTATATTTCAGTCTTACTTTGTTATTTTTTTTAATCATCGCTTTGATATTTACCAATTATTGTTGCTGTTCTCATCAATTAGAATTTTTTTATTTATTTAATTCATAATTTCGAATTTAAGGGAAAAAAAAACCTCAATGAAATTGCTTTTGAATTAAACTAATGCCAAATTGCAACTTAAAATAAGTTGTAAAAAATGCCACATTTGCATTATTACTATTTATAAAACTTTTCTTATTTTGTATATCAACATATTATTATTGATTTGCTACTTAAATAGTCTAATTTCAAAAAATATTTACTTTGATTGACAATATGAAGAGATAATGGACCAAATGTAATTATACTTTGCTAGACATATAAAATAATTATTATTTCATATATATATATATACATATATTCCTTTTGTTATATTTTAAAAGATAATTTTTTATTTTTTTACGAAAATTAAAAAAATAATTAAGATACATAAATTTAATAAAAAAATAGCACTTGGTAAAAATAGCTTTTTTCTATTTTCAAATATTATATTTAATTATAAAAAATAATAAAAAATATTTAATAAAATGTATAGTAATAAAAGACAGATAAATTAACTTTTCTTTTAAATTTTAAAAATAACATTTAAAATGGAACCAGCAATTGATTTAATTCCCAATTTTTATTTTTTTGAGATAAAAGTATATTTCCATTTGTTCAATGTAAAATAATTGTATTTCAACTATTACCTTGGAAACAAACAAAGCGCTGCATTAAAAACTGTTAAGCGATGACTTAAAAAATTGCTATTTCCCCGACAAATAATGATAAGTTCACTGAAGAAAGCATTCCTACTCACGCTTTCAACTATTTATACTCTCTCACTTCTGCAAATCTCTGTATCCATATTTCTCTCTCTGTTTCTCAATGGAGGGAAAAGCCAGAAATGCCTTTCTCTTCTTTTCCTTCGCCATTTTCTTCTCCTTCACACCTTCTCTCTGTGCCCAATTCGACTACCAAACCCTAGCTCTCAATCCCCTACCTAGCAAGCCCACCCTTTCATGGCAAGACTTCGACTCCGAAACCGAAGCTGTAACCGCATCCGATTCCGCCGAAACAGAGTCCTCAACTTTATCCGTACAGCTACATCACGTAGACGCATTATCCTTCAATACAACTCCGGTGGAACTCTTCGGACTAAGGCTACAGCGTGATGCTTCGCGCGTTGAAGGTCTGTCGTCTCTCGCCGCGTCCGCCGCAGCTGCCGCCAGGCCCGTCAGAAGTGGATTCAGCAGCTCTGTGATATCTGGACTCGCGCAAGGCAGTGGCGAGTACTTCACTCGGATAGGTGTTGGTACTCCTCCAAAGTATGTTTACATGGTGCTTGATACTGGAAGCGACATCGTTTGGATCCAGTGTGCTCCGTGTAAGAAATGCTACTCTCAGGCTGATCCAGTATTCGACCCGATTAAGTCCAGATCTTTCGCTGGGATCGCTTGTGGATCTCCTTTGTGTCACAGGCTTGATTCTCCTGGCTGCAACACAAAGAAAAGGACGTGTATGTACGAAGTCTCTTACGGTGACGGTTCTTTCACTTACGGCGACTTCTCCACCGAGACGCTGACGTTTCGACGGACTAGAGTTGCCCGTGTGCCGCTTGGATGTGGGCACGATAATGAAGGATTATTCGTCGGCGCTGCTGGCTTGCTTGGACTCGGGCGGGGGAGGTTATCATTTCCCACACAAAGTGGCCGCCGGTTCAACCGGAAGTTCTCTTACTGTTTGGTAGACCGGTCCGCTTCTTCTAAACCATCATCAATGGTTTTTGGTGACTCGGCAATCGCTCGAACCACCCGGTTCACCCCTTTGATCTCGAATCCCAAGCTCGACACATTTTACTACGTTCAACTCCTTGGGATCAGCGTAGGTGGGACGCGTGTCCCTGGCATAACCGCATCACTATTCAAGCTTGATCAGACCGGCAGCGGTGGGGTCATAATCGATTCGGGTACGTCTGTAACCCGTTTGACGCGACCCGCTTATATTGCCCTGCGCGACGCTTTCCGGGCTGGAGCAACCAATTTGAAGGGGGCACCCGACTTTTCTCTATTCGACACGTGCTTTGACCTGTCTGGGAAGACGGAGGTGAAAGTTCCAACTGTGGTGTTGCATTTCCGTGGCGCTGACGTGTCATTGCCGGCGTCGAATTATCTTATACCTGTTGACAGTGATGGCAGCTTTTGCTTTGCTTTCGCGGGAACAATGAGCGGGTTGTCGATAATTGGGAATATCCAGCAACAAGGGTTTAGGGTCGTTTACGATTTGGCAGGTGGTCGGGTCGGGTTCGCTCCTCGTGGATGCGCGTGATTAGTATAGTTTGAAATTGCAGGGGTGGAGCTCCTTTCCCTGCTTTTTGTTTTTCTTTTATTTATTTTGTTTTTTGGGGTTTTTAAAAACATTTATCTTTGCTGAAGATGAATATGAAAGGAAGAGTGTAGGACTTGGTATGGTTTCCATTTGCCGTCTGTATGTTGTATTAACTTATCCAAATTGAAACTCAAGGGGAGGGATAAAATCGTTATAGATGAGCTCAAACATACTCTTGAATCTATCTTTAATGTGTTTTATATCAAAGGGCCAAACAAGCTGAATCTTTGGTAACGAAAGTATTTTACTCCACAATCAACGAGTTTTTGTTTATTTATTTTACATTTTTGTGCAGGAAAGAATGCTCCTCGTCACGGATCACCAACTAGCAATAGTCGAGCTGACATTAGGGAATGTATTTTTAGATTGCATTGTTACTAAGACTGGTTCTTAGGTGGTTGATAGAAATGCAATGGGCGACATTTCTGCAGTAATTTATTTTTGGTTGTATTCTTATAGTGGGCCAAAATTCTAATAACCTATGAAGATGGGGGTTGGGGGGTTTAAATTGATAGCTGTCATAAGTAGGGCTTGGGTACGGTAGTGTAAGAGTGGAGCGCGATGCAGATAGATAAATCTTATTGATCCATTTATAAAGTTATGATCCAAGCATAAAGACTTGCCAACGTGGTTGTGGTGATCTTTTTGGAGAATTTGTAACATGGTAGATTTTTATCTTCATCTTGATTCATTTTCAAATGGGTTCCAACAAGATTTAAGAAATGGATGAGGCGATTAGCAGATATTTTGGTGGTGAGGAAAAGGACGAATAAACCTCACCGTACGCAGTACAGCGGTTCGGCACATGCACCATAGACATTTGACATAGTGGCGGATCATGTAACTTGGGAAATAAAAGCTTTGACTTTAGATGTGACTTTACTGGGTGGTGGGCCATCCCCATTCTCTTCTTGTCGTGATGTGGATCAGTGACTATACAGCGCACTGTCTAACGTCCTTAAACAATCTTCATACGCCCAAATAAATACCCCTTCTTGCTTTTAAGGGCGTGGCTGATTGGTTATACATGCACGTATGAACAGTGTTCCCATTCAATTATCACCCACACCCCCCACGCACAGTGCCCCCCCATGTTTAATTAAGTCACCTCCCTTGTGATGGAGAGATTGCAAGTCAAACAGAGCAAGCACCCATTCTCGCTTCTTCTTCTTTTTTTTTTTTAAATTTCTTTTTAAGAATCTGCAAATAAAACTTACCATTACGCTTGTGAAAGGTCAAACCGAAGAAATGAGTCTCGTGATGAAAAATAAATAACTAACCACTATTTCTTTTATTTATTTTTTCTAATATCTTATCTGGTCATAGTTAATTGAATAGAAAGTTTCTATCAAAAATCCATAACACGTGCCTTTGGGGTCCATCCACCAAATTGCACATTGTCTTAGACTTTCAATCAGTGCCTGATGCATCAAATGTCTCGTTTTAAACTTTTTTTTTTTGTTTTATGTCGAATTTTGTGAAATTAGAAAACAACATAATTTCAATTCCAATTATAACTGGGAAAAATAATCTTGCTCAAGCTCTTGCTTTTACGTGAATAAAACAACTTGCTTCATGGGCTAAGCCCAACATAAAGATAACCTCATTAATACTCTAAAGGCAAATTCAGTTAGCGAATAGTGTAACTTTATCCAATGGAGAGATTAGAACAAATTTAGTTTTAACTCCCAACCGACCTTATCAAATAGATTGACCCGCCCCAAACAAACACATATAGGGATATATAAATACGTGGACTTTCAAAATTTGTTGATTTTATTTCTGTAAATTCTTCGATCGAACAAAAATGGAAGATGATAGAGGGAAGGTAAGGGCGTTGATTGAGAAAGCCACCAATTCGACGGCGGCGGAGGTGGACCCCCGCCTACTCAAAGCCATAAAATCCGTTGTCCGAAATTCGGACTCTGAGCTCCGCCTTGCCGCTCAAACCCTAATGGATCTTATGAAACGAGACCACTCTCAGGTAATGAATTTTGGCCTTGTAGATGAGTTTCACATGCTAAATTTCACTATAAATTTGGGTAATTTTTGGCAAAGAGAACCAACATATATGATGATCATTGTTTCAATTATGTGGTTTTTTTTGCCTCTTTTAGCATCAAGATGATCTTTGGATTCATTTCTTCTGTTTTCTGCTATTGCCAGTATGAACTGATTCTGATTGGATTATTGTTCACGCTGTTAAATAAATTGTAATTAATGCTTGCCAATGTTAGATCAATATGATAGTCCGTGTTGTAGATTCAAATCAAATCCGTTTTCTGACAAATGTGTTGGATACTTGGCCGTGTCATAATCCTCTTGCTACTGATTGTTGTTTTTGCTTGTCATTTTCAGTTCCATGGAGTCTTGTAATTTCCTCTGCAATTGATTTCTATTGTTAAGTTTGAAACAATTTAAAACTTGTGGCTGAGCTCTAACTCTTATTTGGAAATGGGTCCTTATTGTCGTAATCTATTAGTTTTGGTTGCTGTTCTGATCCCTTATAATATAAGTATTGAGAAACTGAAAGGCCACTGCTTTTATTTGCTAAGGCTATTCTACATACTTGGACTGTGATTTTTTTTGCAGGTGAGGTATCTCACACTTCTCATAATTGATCAACTTTTCATGCGATCAAAACTTTTTAGGACCCTTCTAGTTGAGAACTTCGATCACCTGTTGAGTTTGAGTGTTGGGTTCAGAAGGAATCTACCCCTTCCTGCTCCACCAGCTGTTGCTTCTGTTCTGCGCAAAAAGGCAATTGAATTTTTGGAGAAATGGAATGCTTCATTTGGGATTCATTATAAACAGATTAGATTAGGTTTTGACTACCTTAAAAACACTCTTCGATTCCAGTTCCCTAACATCCAGGCAAATGCAGCACGTCTTCAGCAGGAGAGAAGAGAAAGAGAGATGAGGTCAAAAGAGATTTTACAAAACAAGTTTGAAACACTGAAGGTGAATTTGTCTTCAATAAAGGAAGAGATGCAATCAACAATAGATGAGATTGGGGAGTGTTTAGAAATTGTTCGTACTGAAAAGGAAACTTTGCCTTTAGGTCCTTTAGATGATGAAGATTTTGAAGAGTTTCGTTCTTCAGAATTGAGGCAGATTCGTCTAGATTCACTAAGAGAGGGTGAGAAAATTCATGAGACTAATGAGAATAAAGTAGTTTTTGATGCTTTGAGGGAGCTTTACAAACTTTTAGTGACAAAGCATCTGGTTTCAGTCCAAGAGTGTATCTCTGTCCTTATACGAGTGGAACTAGCTGATAACAGACTTAGAGATTCCATTCTGAAGGAGTTCATTAGTCTCCAAAGTCAACTCCAGTCTGTGAGGAAGAAATGTATAGAATCGGGTTGCAGTCTTCCAGACACCACCAAGCATGAGAAAGAAGAGGAAGAAGATTTTTGGGAGGAGGGTAAAACTGATTCACCACAAGTTGAGAGTCCTAATGCACCTGATAAGCTTAATGAAAATCTCCCTGTGGCTTCAACTTCTAGAGAGGTGACTAGTGAAGCTTCTGAAAGGAGTAAAGAAAAGGCAAAGAGCAATAGTTCACTAGGTCGCGAGCATGGTGAAACTGATTCAAGCTCATTCCGAAATACGCTCTTAGCTGAGGCTCCAGTTATAAAGTGGGGTTCTTTCTTGGATGATTGGGGATCGAATCGGGAATATATGGCCAACCAGAGGGGATTGGAGCTTGAAAATCACTGGGGTAGGGTAGATCATGATGCAGTTATTCCAGCCAAGAAAATTGCTGAGCTAAGCATTCCTGCAACTATTTACCAAGAAGAGCAAGCAGAAATACATCCATGTCGTGCTCCATTGCGCAAAGGTGGACTCTGTCCAAGAAGAGATTTGAAAGTTTGCCCATTTCATGGACCCATCATAGCCCGAGATGATGAAGGAAATCCTATCGCTCAGAACAGTTCAATAAGTGATACGACTTTTAATTCTGATTTAGTAGAGCAATTAGCAAAGCAAGCTGTGAAGAATGTTCGAGATAGAGATAATGAGGAAGCTAGGAAAAGAAAAATGGATAAGCAGTCGCAGAAACGTGCTAAGCTTGCAAAGATTAGGGAACATAATGAAGCAGTACTGAGAGATGCGGCATTGGCTTCAACATCAAATTCTGTGTATGTTGGGGAGGATACAGAGCCAATGACTGGGGGAAGGTCTTCATCAAGAAACAAAAAGGATAGCCTTGCCTCAATGCTGCATAAGAAAGAAACAACAAAAGATAGGTTAGCTCGGAGACTTTTGAATACCCGCGCAAGAGATGCCACTGTAGCGCAGCTCACACTTGGAGAGGATGCAACTTACCGAGAAGCATTTCCAAATCAATGGTAGATGGTTGCCTTTTTCTCTGCTTCATTACTTTCATAAAGGTTCAAGCATCTGGTTAGACAGTTTAAGTTTGACTAGACATATACAACACAATGTGCAAAAGGGTCATCTTTGAATATTTTACAGTCTGATATACATGTCTCCTCGCATGGGAGTTAGTTTCAGTTAGAGAAACATGAGCAATGTTGTTGATATCTCTATTTCTCTAATTTATGTGGGGTTTTTTTTCCTTTTGACCCAGAAGCATTTTTGTAACATAATCTTAAGCACTGTACACAAATCAAGAATTTGATGATTGGAAATAATAGCTGTGAACTGTGTTAGTTTTGGCCATGCCCTATCTCAAGGAATCCTCATTAAGTGTGATCTTTCTGTCTTGTTATATTACTCGAGGGGCTGCGATCAAAGATTGCAGAAACAATTTTAGATTAATAATTTTTGGTACATAATATTGAATGGAAGTGGTTAGTGGAGTTGAGTAGGTAAGAATACTTGTTGAGCCAGACAAAAAAGTAGGAAAAAAGTGAGCTTAGAATTCAATTGTTCTAATAATGGATCTTTCATCTTGAAGTAACGTTGAAACTAAGCCATCTTTTATGCCATTATACTGCCAAAATCTTCTTTCCAACCAGTAAAGCACAAAATGCAAGATCAGGCTACGCCCGTCCTCCAATCACCATCTACGTATATGAATAATCATTATCTTGCACCAAAGCAAAGATTAATTATAATTTCTCTTGGCGTGCTAATTATATAACGCATACAAATCTCGAAAAATCTTATGGCTAGCTGTTTCCCGATGCCCCATAACCCAAGTTTGGCTTATAAAGCATAATTAAAAAATACAGCATAAAAATACAATTTATTTCATTCCAAAATACGAAATTGACGGCCCATCATTTTTCTTTAACTAAAGATTTCGAATTGAATGAATTTTAAACACAAAATAAATAAAATTTATTCTAAATTTTTAGTTTCTTAAAACTTTTTTCTTTTCTTTTCTTAATATATGAAAAGAAATTAAAATTGAGTTTGTATATGTATTCCAGTATAAAACCGGCCTAGTAAAAATTATCTTTATTTTCGGAATACGAGATAAAATGATTTGAATTTATCGTTTTTAAAAATTTGAATTCAAATATTAAAAATAAAATATTTTTAAATATTTATAAAGTAACTTTTTATTTCTTTTAGGGATCTAACCGATGTAAAAATTTTTACAAATATATTCAGTACGAATTATTTTATACACTTTAAATTTTTAAAATACGAATTCAAATTAATAGAATTTATAAGTTCTAAATAATGATCCGATTATACTAGTAATAATAATAATAATAAAACGTGTTATTGGTCCAGGGTCTAGTTTAATTTACACAGAATGACAACCGGAGGTAACAGAGTAACAGCTAACCACCGGCATGAAATTTAAGAACAATAATTCTTATTTCTTCCCATTTATTTAAGTGAACCACTATAATAATAACAGTGACCTTTTAATTATTCCACCTAATCTAAAGTCCTCTCTAACCCTTCCCTTCTCTCTACCCTGAAACCCCTGATCTTCGTCGGCTGACTTCTGTAAATTTCGACTTCGATTTATCTTTCTCCCCCACTTATCAAGAAAGCCACCTCTTTCTTCATAAAGAAGTTCTCATACACTCAGATTCGGATTAGTCTCTCCTCTCTTTGTTTCTTTTGTTTTTATTTTTATTTTATTTTTGTCCCTCTTTTATACTCTTTCAATTATACGGGAAAGAACCACTCACATCAAGACAAAACCAAATTCCTTCTGCTCTGTTTCTCTCCCAATAATGGAGAAAACGGAATTTTGAATGTTGCCTATTAGAGAATAAAGGGTTAACTTTGGGATTTTCCTGTCTTTCTTGTGCTTGGTGTAGTTTTATGTATGGAATTAGATAGCATTGAAAGTGTTCCATCGTCAGATTTGACAGACGAAGATGAGATCCATCACCACCACCATCCATTCCCTTCAGTCCCAAAGGTCCAAACCACCATCACCGCCACCACCACCACCACCAACAACAACAGTAATAGTGTGTCCTCGGCAATTCATTCTATCAGTGTCCATGAACTGCTTGAATGCCCTGTTTGTACCAATTCTATGTACCCTCCAATTCATCAGGTTTGTTATTTCTTGCAATTTGGCTGTTGGGTTTCTAATTCTTCTCGATCTATTTGTTCTGTGCTTGTTTGGCTTTTGAATTGTCCCTTTGTCTTGGAAGTTAGATGTTTCTTTTTCAGTTTCTTTAGATTTTAGTGCTCTGAATTTGGATTTATGCTTTAAAAGACCTATGTGGAATTTGATTGTTTGATGGTGTTAACTGCAGGGTCTTATTTTGGCTTGGTATTTGTGCATTAGAAGCTCTTTGTGGAATTTGATAGTTTAATGGTTTTGGTGTATTACTATGGTATCTTAGTTTGACTCATGTGGAGTTGGTGTAGTTATGGTGAAAGTATAGTCAATAGATGGAGTTCTTTGCCTTACTTTTTTCTACATCATACACTATGCTTTATAGTGGCTGTCATAGGTAATTGATGCCAGCTTAAGCATACTCTTATCTGGGCTCTGCCTTGTAGCAGTACTCGCCAATTGATACTCCCGAATTTAGCAAATTGCATTCTCAATCGAACACATCGCCTCTAGTCTCTGCTTTTAAAACAATCTTCCAAAGAAAGGATCCGTAGTGTCACATTCATTGTCATGGACCTGAATAAGATTTTTCATTGCTTCTTGAAAGCCAGTAGGCAGTGTTGTAGGGGCTATCTGTTTGCATAAGGGAATTGGAATTATTGGTGTGAATCCTAGGGTGGACAATGTGGCAATTTGGTAAGTCTTTTCTTGTTGTTGTTAATGTTTTTTCTTTTCCTGGATTTTTCACTGAGGTGAGAAAAGAGTCTGACTTCTAGTCGTTTGTTTCCCATCTGCAAAAACATGAAGGACTAAGTTGAGATGTAACATGGTGAATTTTTTATGAGCGTTGGGATTGTTATTCAAATGTGGTAAGCCTTGAATGGGTCTTCATTGACCAATCTAATGATAAACTGTTATGAAGTCAAAATAATAACTACTCTATATACATGGCAGTTTGTCAATGGACAGGTCCTTGAAGGAGCTAGTTTATGTCCAGAATATGAATGCAAGTTCAAGTTTAGACATGAAATTTGACAAATGAAAGAAGGTGCAGACTTAATGTAAGCATCTGGTGTTATCTATGGGTTTTTTATGAGACAAGTTCCCAGAATACTTTTTTTTTTTCTTACTATCAGTACAATTGCTGGAAAATGTCATTGAATGGAACTAGCTGCTTTCATTGTTCATCATTTGCTGTTATATCTGTTTTCCTCGTTGTTCATATTTCATTATACTATACAGAAGATGTATTAAGTGGATTATTTTTTCTGCAGTGTCACAATGGTCATACACTTTGTTCAACTTGTAAAACAAGGGTACATAATCGCTGTCCCACTTGTAGACAAGAGCTTGGTGATATTAGATGTCTAGCGTTGGAAAAAGTGGCCGAATCACTTGAACTGCCTTGCAGATACATGTCACTTGGATGCCCAGAGATTTTTCCATATTACAGTAAACTTAAACACGAGGCGCTATGTAACTTCAGGCCATACAACTGTCCATATGCTGGATCTGAGTGTGCTGTTGTTGGGGATATCCCATTTTTAGTTGTTCATCTAAGGGATGATCACAAAGTAGACATGCATTCTGGATGCACTTTCAACCATCGTTATGTAAAGTCTAATCCTCGTGAAGTAGAAAATGCGACATGGATGTTAACAGTAAGTATTTGTTCTCATCTTATTTAATTACTTAAAATGAGATTGTTGGCTGGATCATGTAATGAGATTGTGCAACATGGCATGTTGAAGACTTCGGTCATTGGCCTTGTGAAGTCTGAACCTGATCTTAAACCCAACAAAAACTGCTGGATTTTTCCATTTTTCTTTGGAACAAGGAGAAAAATTGTTCCAAACATATTGCTATAAAAGGAAGAGGGTTTGGGGAAGGAAATTTAAAATCTTGCATTTTTAATTAGTATGATGTCAGAACAACAGCACGCAATTTTGTATCATGGGATTAGTTGGGTGGTCAAAGTGTTTTGGATATGTTGCTAGAAGAAAGGGGGGCGGAGCGGGGGGGGTGGGATTTTACTTTTTTTTTTTTTTCTCCTTTTCCAATGAGTATTCAGAATGTCGTTGGTTTCTAACTATATGAGTGAACATTTTGCATGTTAAAGTAATTGAAGATGCGGTCGCTGTGTAATATTTATTTTGTTTTTCTGCAATCTGTCAGTTGATTTCAAAATTGTCTCCATGATGAAGATTCCACTTGATCAGTATATAGAAGATAAAACAAAGAACTTTTATCGAGAAAATATTTTCTTTTTGCATGATAGAAACAGCAGGGATTACAAAGAGCTGGCTTTTCTGTATTAGGGAATCCCTAATCTCTGAATCCCATTTCACAGGGGTGATTTCTTACCTTGTACTTGCCTTTCTGTTAATATTGGATAGGTTTTCCACTGTTTTGGCCAGTACTTCTGTCTGCATTTTGAAGCTTTCCAGCTAGGGATAGCACCTGTTTATATGGCATTCCTTCGTTTTATGGGCGATGAGATAGAAGCTCGTAATTACAGCTATAGCTTGGAGGTTGGAGGAAATGGGCGGAAGCTCATTTGGGAAGGCACCCCTAGAAGCATTAGAGATAGCCACAGGAAGGTGAGGGATAGCCACGATGGCCTCATTATACAGAGAAACATGGCACTCTTCTTCTCTGGAGGGGATCGGAAAGAGCTAAAGCTCCGAGTGACAGGTCGAATATGGAAAGAACAACAGAACCCAGAAGGTGGTGCATGCATACCAAATCTTTGCAGTTAGAGTGGTGGTCCTCTCTCTTAATCTCTTCCCACCTTGGGTTGCATCTTTTGTAATATTAGTACATGCAGAATCTTGAGAATCCCTATTTATGAATATGTTGGAGACTTAAGCTCCTCACAAATTGTGAATAAAGAACCTGAAGAAGTTAGTCTGGCTGTGTCCTGAATTCACTTTTTTTTTTTTGTCAATTTGAGACGCCTGGACGTTACTGTATAAATAGCCTTCCATCATTTTCAGCAACTGCAAGGACCTAAAAGCCTAAAAGTGCATGCATTTCCTATGAAAACTGGGAAATGGAAATGATCATCAAAGAATGTTATAGCAACTGTTGGAGTTATTAGTGTGCAGATTGAGAATTATCCTATGGTTTATATATGATTTGATTATAAATCAGCTTCAAAATTTAGAAGAAGTAAAGTTTAATTATTTTTTTTAAATGGAAATTAGATCAGTCCAAACAATTAAAAATTTAGTTAATTTTTAATTCATTAAGATCAAATTTTTCTAAATTTAAATTCTCTTTTAATTGAGAGGGTGGAGGTTTCAAAAAAATGAAAGTAATTGTTAAAAAAAAAAATCTTTTCTAAAGAACAACAAATAAGAAAGTAATATTTGCATAACCGACTTACAATGAAAGTTACAAAGGGAGGTGAATAGAATATACAGAACGACGTCGTTCCAATGACGGAAGTTAAATGCCGATACGGGAGACGCAACGGCATCGATTCCCTTTCGTTTTGGTGAGCAAAAATATTTCTCATTTTTTATTTTTTTCGCCGAAGCATTTTTATCGGGGTTTTAGCAAATACCCGGATAGCTCATCTCATGTCCAATGGCTTCAAAATCCATAAACCTCTCTTCTGACTACAACAAGGTTTGCAATTTTCCTCCCCTTTAAGTTTTTATTCCTCAATCAATGGAGCTTCTCAATCCTTCTGTTCCTAAAACACCCGTAGTTGGATTACGCTTTTCCTTCTTCACTCCCAAATTCCCCATCAAACCTTGTAGCACTAAAAACCCATACAAATTCCACATCCCCACTCATAAATTTCATGGAAACTCCTATTTTCCAATCCATTTATCCTTCTCTGCCACTAGATATGTGCATGTTTCAGCTCGTTTTCGAGGACCCACTAGGCGCAGAAACTCTCTCAGGAAAAAGCTCATTGATAATCAGGTGCGTAAAAAGAATCTCATTTCTAAAAATCCAAGCTTTGAGAATCTGAACCCGAATCTTCAGTTTGATAATTCCGATGATACTGTAACTCGAGAGGATTTGGATAACGATGGTCTAGAAAAGAGTAATTCTAGCTATGAGTTTGGTGTTGATAATGAGTTAGCTGAATCAGAAAGTGAAAAATCATGGAAAATAAAATCGAATAAAGTAGGGGAATCAGCTCTGTCTTCTAAGCTTGAGAAGTGGGTTGATCAGTTCAATAAAGATTCTGCATTTTGGGGCATTGGGTCCGGTCCTATTTTTACTGTTTTTCATGATTCTGAAGGGAATGTCAAGCGGGTTGTTGTTAATGAGGATGAGATATTGAAGAGAATTCAAGTTAAGAAACGAGAATTTGAGGATCCAAAGGAAGTGAATTACAAAATTTTGTATGCGAGGGGTTTGGCTAAAGAGATGGAGAGGGGGGGAAATGTTATTCCAAGGAATAGTTCAGTAGCAAAGTTTGTTGTTTCTAGAGAGTACCCTGGCTTTGTGAAAGCAATTCGCAATGTTACTCTTCAGCCTGAATTTATCCCAGTAGTCTCAGGATTTGGGAAACTGATGTTTTGTGGTTTTGTGGCAGTTTGGGCATTGAAAAAATTATTTACTTTTGGAAATAAGGAACGGAAGCTAACAGAACTAGAGAAGGAGATGATGAGGAGAAAGATAAAGTCTAGGAAAGAGAAAGAGAAAGAGATACTGGATAAAGTTAGTGTTGAAGTTATTCAGGAACCTTCTGAACTACCAATGGTGTCAGCTGAAAAACCAAAACTAGACAAGCAAGAACTGATGAGAAATATACTTGACGCAAAGGCTTCAAAGGATAAACTGCTGCTGATGAATTCTTCTAGTTCTCAAACTACCAGCAGTGTGAATTTCGATGAGAAAATTCAGCAAATTAGTGCAATGGCAAGTGACGCTCGGGAGATTGAGAATGGAGAAGAACCAATAGGTAATCGAGATATAGAAAAAGAACAGCTTGTGAATGGGGAATCATCCAGTGGGTTGAAAAAGTTTGAAGAAAATAACGGGGAGGTGATTAGTTTTGGAGGTGACAATCAAAAGGGAGAGTCTGGGGGAATGACAGGTATTGATGAAGCTAGAATAAAAATGTCTGTAGATGGATCAAAAGGTGATGATACGGGATATATTCATGAGGTGTTCTCCAAAAAGAGTAGTGTTTCGCAATCTTTTAGCACTCCAACTTCAGAAGTATCAAAAGATAAGAAAATAATGGCAAAAGTTACGCATTCCTCTGATGCTTCTGATAGTGAACTGTGTATTTCAAATGAAAGGTCTAATACAATGAAACCAAGGCTTATTCGTTCGGTCAAAGAAGCAAGGGAATTCCTTGCCAAGAAAGGTAAAAAACATATTGAGGAAGCCCAACTGCATACGGGGCAAGAAAATGCATCTTTGCTTAGTCCATCTAATGATAAGGTATGCGGTGATAAAACAAGCCAGAGAATGGCAGCAGTTAAACAGGTGATTGAACCAGTTTCGTTGGGCAGAATGTCAGGTCATTTTCCTGCGATGGATAATGGTGAAGATTTGGTTCCAAATGTAGAAGAATATGTCTTAACCAAGAAAGATGATTCCAATGATGTTGAGGATGGATATAAGGTGCGTGATCTTGAAAATCCCCAACAGTTCTTAAATAGTGATGCTGATAGCAGCAAAGACATAAAACAGCCTGTAGATGAAGAAAAATGGTTAGAGAAAAATTTTCATGATGTTGAACCCATAATAAAAAAGATTGGGGATGGATTTAGGGATAATTACAAGACTGCAAGAGAAAATGTACATGCAAATGCGGGTACTGATGTAACACATTTTAAATATAATGAAGATAATAGTGAATTTGAGTGGATGAAAGATGATGATCTCAGGGAGATAGTTTTTCAAGTCCGAGAAAATGAGTTGTCAGGGAGGGATCCATTTTACCTGATGGATGCTGAGGATAAAGTTAAATTCTTCAAAGGTCTCGAGAAGAAAGTTGAGAAAGAGAATGAAAAATTGTTTCAAGTGCATGAATATCTCCATTCAAACATTGAAAATCTTGATTATGGTGCAGGTAAAACATTGCTTGTAATTATGTAATTTATTATTTTCATGGTCCTCTATTCTTGATGATTTAGTTTCTTAGTGGCATGTTGATTCTGAGATCCTAATCCAGTGCCCTGTCTCTCATGTTCCATTGAAAAATTATATTTTTGTTATACTTTTTTCAAATTGCTGAAAATTTGCATGACCAGATAGCAATTGGCTGTGTATATTTTATGTATTGTTGAAAGCTTTTTTATTTTCTTTTAATCAAATTGATCCTGATACTTTTTTTCTTCTTTTCTTTCAGATGGCATCAGCTTGTATGATCCACCAGAAAAATTTATACCTCGTTGGAAAGGGCCTGTTTTAGAAAAGAAACCTGAGTTCCTCAACAACTTCATTGAACAGCAGAAGGCAATTTATGATGGCAATGCTGATGCTTCATACCTCATGAATAAAGATGAAAAATTAAGTCCACATCCAACAGAATTCCCAGTCAATGCGAATGCTGTGCCTTCCTTGTCAGACAAAGCTTCAGGGAAGAATTTACGCAATGAGGATCCTAATGGTTCCAAGACAGTTATAGAAGGTAGTGATGGTTCTGTTAGAGCTGGCAAAAAATCTGGTAAGGAGTATTGGCAACACACAAAGAAATGGTCCCGTGGGTTCTTGGAATCTTATAATGCGGAGACAGACCCAGAAATCAAATCTGTCATGAAGGATATGGGAAAGGATTTGGATAGATGGATCAGTGAAGAAGAAATTCAGGAGGCAGCTGATCTAATGAAGAAACTGCCTGAGAGAAATAAGAAGTTCATGGAGAAGAAGATCAACAAGATAAAAAGAGAAATGGAATTGTTTGGACCTCAAGCTGTAGTAAGCAAGTACCGTGAGTATGCGGATGATGATGAAGAAGATTACTTGTGGTGGTTAGATCTTCCACATGTATTGGTATGTAAACATTCATCTAATATCTTTGGTATATTTAGCTCAAGTTTTCAGTTCACTGCTAAAGAAAGTAGCCTTACCACGGACGTTGAAAGCAGCATTATATTGAGCTGAACATTTTTATCATAAATAAAATCTAGAGATAACATGTTATTACTTTTTGTAAGGTCGGGAGTTCTATTTTTTTTGAAATTACATATTATTTAGTCAGATAACATAATTTGTATTTGACTCTTTGTCTTTGGCTTTTGCGATGCGGTCCACTGGACACCATGTATAATATTTGTTTATGTTCATAATCATGGAACTGCTCTTTTGCTATTTCCAGTGCATCGAATTGTATACAAACCAGAATGGGAAGCAACAAATTGGATTTTATTCATTAGGGATGGCTGCTGATCTTGAATTGGAACCAAAGCCGTGTCATGTGATTGCTTTTGAGGATGCCGGGGATTGCAAAAATCTCTGCTATATTATACAAGCTCACATGGACATGCTAGGAAATGGACAGGCATTTGTTGTTCCAAGGCCTCCTAAGGTATGATTTAAGCTCTAAGTCCTAATTTAGAGATTTTCAGCAGGTCGTCAATTTTTGAAGGGAATCTTCCATTTTGTCTACATGATTTGTTTGACTTGTAAAAACCATACCTTTTTTTTTTCCTTTTCTTCTTTCTTTCTCTATTTAGAAACATTAATCAAACCACATCTACCTTAGTAGTATTTAGTAATATCCTCAAAAGTCTCTTCATTATTAGTGCGTGCTTGTGTACTTGCAACATTATTTGAGGAGTGCATGCTTGGGAGGCCAGGGTTATTTTTTTAGCTTTTCAATACGATGCATACTTCTCAAAATTGTGCTTGCTAGTATTTATCCTCATCGACTTCAATAATGCATGCTCTCCATCAACATCTTGTCCTCTTTCAGCGATTGTTTTCTGTTTAGGTTGAAATAATCTTATTATTAAGTGCTAAGTTTCTGATTCTAGTTTCATTTGCATTTATAGAGGCAATGGGCATTATATTTCAAGTTTATTTTTTCTTTTACTCCTTCAATGTGAAAAGTATTGTGCTGTCCCCTAAGTGTTGTTGTGTTCATTAGGATGCCTTTCGAGAAGCCAAAGCAAATGGTTTTGGTGTTACTGTAATAAGGAAAAGGGAGTTAAAGCTTAATATAGACCAACCCTTGGAAGAAGTGGAGGAACAAATAGCCGAGATTGGGAGCAAGATGTACCATGATAAGCTAATGAAGGAGCGTTCTGTTGACATGAGTGCGCTGATGAAGGGTGTATATGGTTTCAAAAGCCGAACCACTAGTAATAAAAGGTATTTTAGTTCTGGTAACCTAAGCCGAAAGAGTAGAGGTGGAGGGGAACAGGATTCAGTGGATTTGATTTTATTTATTGTCTGGTTTTCAGGAAAAAGTCAAAGCGGATGCTAAAGAAGCCTAGGAAGAAATGAAGATGTTAAGCACATAACTGCAGTTGACCATGTAAGGAGTTGGTGGCAATGCAAAGCCTTTTAAAAGGCGGTGCTGTCCTCTCAATAGCCAATTGTGCAACACTGGAACAGTAGTGGTGGTGTCGGTCGCTCTTCTATTCTACCGATTTATGCTGCATTTTGCACGGGACGATCCGAATTAGAGGCTGTGGCTAATGGGTACCTTCAATTTGATTGGTTTAGGCAAACCCAAAATATTAGCACAATGGCTTTGGATCTCAAAGCTTAGCCTCAATTTACTGCGGGGTTCTGCTCTGCGTACATCATCAAGTTTCATCACAATCATTTGAAGCATCCATGTCCCTCCTTCTGCAGGTCCAAATCGAGCATATCAGTTAAACTATATTCTATTTTTTGAACTCTATAGATTACTGTTGTAAATTTAATGCCCCCTGCTGGTGAACGAGAGTCCCATGTTTCCTACTCCCTAAAAAGTTTATCATCAACTCTTTCTTATTCTTAAAAAGACTGCCAGCCAGCCATGTACGTAAATCAGTGCTAAAATCCCCTCAGCCTGTGTCCTAAACATTAAGTACAAGATATTTGCTAATTTATACAAAGGGGGTGTGCAAGTTAATGGTCAAAAAACCTAATTCATCTGATTATTTAATGTAACACCATTTCTATGTTTTGATTTGCTTTTTAAAATCTTTTTTAATAAAAACGGAAAAGAAAATACATGTTGAATGAGGGTAAATTGTACATATTCATTTTGATGAAGATGCTATAAAAAGCTTAATATATTATATAGGTACTTTCAAGAGTACCGACATTTATGAGAAAAGAATCAAATTCTCATTCTTTGTTTCAATCAAGAAAAGAACAATGGTAAAATCTAGCGATTGTCATGACAAAAATACGAAATCAGAGACGAGAATAAAAGAAAGGAATTTATCTTCACAATACGGACTACGGATTCCCACCATAAATGCTTTATGTAGGTTAACATATGTACATATGCACAGATATGTTATCCACAAGATTCAGCACTCCATCAAGGCAGAGATCCAGCAATCTCATCAAGGCGACGATCCATGATGTGCGAAATGGTTTCAAGGAACTCAAGCTCGCTTGTGCCTGGAAGTACAGAATCCTGTGCTTCTTCAACGATTTCCTCAATTACAGATGCCTTCTTCAAGGTCTCTCTGCACATTATGCTTCCCATAGTAAACGGTGTGAATCCCCTCTCCACCCCCTTCTTCAGAAGCATGGTGGAGATGCTAAGTGTGCGTGCACATTCCACAGGTATGTCCCATCCATGGAATTTAAGAAGTTCAATATCCTCCTCAGCATCCAATGATTTTATGTAGTCCACCGTACTAGAGTCAAAGGGTTCACGAGCTTGAGGCCAATAAAGCCAGTCGAAGGTGCAATCCTCAAACTGCAAAGCAAGAATAAGTCATTAACTCAAAGAAAATGAGGAACAGATAACCTGCAATTAAAATGTCGTTTTCTATTAGGCCCTAACTAAATTAAAACTAGACATGTCCAGCAATAAAAAAACTCACAATATCAAGTACAAATGCACGAAATTGCTAGAAATAGAAAGTATAAGCAAGACTTACACTATCAGGCAAGCAATATCCATGATCTATTGGAATAAGCCTAATCTGCCCACCTTCACATTTCCTCCACAAAATATTCCCAGCATGCCTATCTGCATTTGCCATTCTTATATCCAGTACAGCAATTTTATGAACTTCCTTCAGCGGGAAAGTACTGGGTCCAATGTCTTCACAACTTCCGTTATTCTCCATGAACATTTGCAAGGATCCAATCTTCACAGTTACATCCCAGGATGATTAAACCCTTTGTGAAAGCACTTGACCATAACTGTAGGTGGAACCCCAGAAAATCCCTTCTCATCACCAAATAAAGATCGATGCCCACTCTCAGGATGATCCAAGATGTAAGCTGCCACTTCTCTGAATGCACCTCCTCCAACTTTAGTGCCCTTCTTCAACCCCTCACCATCAGATGACAATGGTAGCCCTTGAGGATTATTCATGGCCATAGGTTCTTCATCAATTGGCTTAAAAACAGAAACTTTCTGTCCAGAAAGATCTTGCATAAAATAAGCACCCCCTGTACCCTCCATCGATCGGATTGGATAAGTACCACCCTCCAATCCATCTAAGGTAGCGTTTATCATTTTCAATATCACAGAAGGCAATTCAATTTTGGGATTAATGATAATCGGCTCCAATAACAAACCTCTATCAGGAGGCTTTCTTGGCAGAATCTGGCTATCAACTTCACAATTTCTCCCATCATTCTCTTGCCCAACATCATATTGTCTTTTGGCATTCTTCTCGTCATTCACTTGAGGTGCCACAATTGACAATTCAAAAGTCTTCTCCACAGGTCTTGTCCGAACCTTTGCGGATTTCCTCACCAAAAAATGAATCACAGAATCATTATTATATTGACAGACATCATCAATAAGCCTCTGATCCTCAAGCTGCTCCCCATCACAAACAACCTCATGCTCATCAAGGTCATCAAACTCCTTCTCCTTCTTTGCAACCTTTTGTTTCACATACCCAACATCTCTCCCTCGCTCTACACAAAACGTATATTCTTTTCCACTTACAGTCTTAACTTTTATAACCTGAAGGTCTCGAAAGCCTAAGAACCAAATGTAAGACATTCCCATCAGTGACACCCATAATCACGGATAAGGGAATTACTCGCGCCAGCTCCCGGCCTCCACAGACCAACTTTTGGTTCTTCACAACAAAACCTTTACAGGACTGAATCCGTAACTTCACGGACTCGATAGAATCAGACTCTAAAACACGCATTGGGATCATAGACCGCCCAACAGAGAGATATATCAAGATGTACTCCTCAGAGCAAAGGAATGGTTGACCATTAACATAACCAGTAGGAAGTACAGCAACATTACGAATTGGACTAAGAGCAACACCAGCAGACGACATTTTCTTTTGCTTCTAAAGAAAAATAACCCCAATTTTCTTTTTTTTTTTATAAAAAAAAAAGAACCCAAATCCTTGGATTTGTAGGGAGCCGAAAACTAAAAAAGCTACACAAGAATTACAAGAAATTATACATTTTTTGCATTACTAATTGATCATCTATTTGGAGGATAGATGATCGAAAACCCTTACAAAATGAATCTTAGAACTTATGAACATTAATAGAACCCTAGAAACAAAATGCGGCAATCAGAGCCGAAATACTTTGCTAAACAAACAATAGCTCGAACATCGAAGCTATGGCTACAGGCGACGATCTAACCGAGTGAAGATTTGAGCAGATTTACAGGAAAACGAAAACCAGTGACAAGAAATCACACAGAAAGACGCAATATAAAAAAATGGAAAAACAGGATCCTTACCAAACCGGAAGAACCGAAGAGAAATGGCAAGAGAGATCGGAGGTTAAATTGGGCTTCAATTTTACTAATATTAAACTAAATCGCCGATGGCTGAGAAAGATTTTTGTGCTCGTGAAAAGCGGAGATGGAATGGGAAGAAGGAAATGACGCGTGAAGCCGCCACCGTTTTATACGTCGTCGTGACTTTTTGACAATGTTTCTTGGGTCAAAATAAACATAATTATTATAATATTCGGTATAAAAAAATAAAATATGCCCTTATTATTATTTTTTATTAGTTTGAGAGAGCCCTTTATTGATTATTATTATTATTTGAAGAAAAAATATATCCTTTCTAATAAAACGAGGCAGGCACAGCTATTCATCTTGGAGTAGTCTCCAAGACTTGAAGCATGTGTATCTTACAAGTATTTTCTACTCTGAATTTTCTTTTATTCTTTTACTAGAAAAAAGAAAAAAAAAACGTTTAAACCAAATATTTGTTTTTATATAATCCTTATTTAGTGCTGGATAATGAAAATTTTGTAAAATTTTCAATCTTATCTCTAATTTCTTTTTGCCAAAGTAACTCCACAATTTATGAAAACGAATAATTAATTAATATCTTTTATTTTTGACTATCTCACAAAACTTACAAATGAGTAGAAAGGTTGTGGGGACGAAATTAAAGAGAATGGCACTTGATAAGATGATGGTTGGAATTGATACTAAGGTTCTTGTTAACCTTAACTGAGTAAAATCAGTTCAAACTTATAGAGTTAAATTTAACTAGTTGGATCAATTACTACCCTTTTCATGTTATCTCTGCTATTGTATTTTTCTTTATTAAATATCTCTAACTTTGTATGCATGTGTATAAAACAAAATGCACATTTGTAGGGAATATTTAGTGTTACAATCATTTCTTTTTTGTCACTCAAACATTTTAAACTAGTTCAAAATTACACTGAATATTCCTTTTTGTTATTTTTGCCATTAAAATGTAAAAAATACCATTATTTCTTACGAGATCCAATCATATAATATTTTACATTTTAATAATAAAATATGTCTATTTAAATAACAAGAACTAACTATTCTAAAAAAATATAGCGATAATTTGTGTTTTTAAAAACTTTAGTGCCGAAAATAATATAAAAAATAGTGACATTTTTTAATTAATTCAGCTGCAAAAAATTTAATCATAACAATAAATTTGCATGGAAAAAGCAAAGACAAACAACCTCAGTTTGAATTTTAATGGTCAAACATGCAGAACCCCCTTCCCCCCCCCCTAGATAGCTATTGACATTTCATCAAGGGATTTCATAGTCGTATATTACCGCAGGAGGCTGGCAAGTGGCAGAATATCCTTTGTAGATTCCAGAACAATTCACGTCGACAGCCCGATATTTGGAAGGCGAGTTCTTCAAGTTTTAGATTTTTTACCTCACATGATCTCCCAAAACAAGAAATTCGATATATAAGTGCACACCTCCGTAACTTGATGTTGCCGTCGGACAAAAACACGAAAAGCTAAAAATGTCAATTAAATGATAATCATCCATTTACTTTTGATTTGGATTGACATTCAATCCGTCTGTGCTCACTGCACCGTCAGGTACAGCAGTACGCAGTCTCAGGTACAGATGGTGTAACAATCTACTATCAATTCATTTCGCTTAAAAAAGGCTTAATCGATAATACTTGATTAATTTTTAGAAGTGAAAATTTTGACTTAAGAATCTCTATTTAAAGAAAGAATAAAAACCAATATAAGTATTTTAATACAGTATTAAATTGTGCGTTTATAATTATATGGCGTTGTAATCGTTTGACGTAAGGGATGCTGTTGAGGAGAACCAAAGTAAAAATTTTTGTAGCTCTCCAACTGTGTTCTACTTTATCTTTAAAAAAATAGTCATGTTTCCATTTATAGCTATTTTATTGTTACCTCAATTTTATCCCCTTGTTTTTCTGGGAATTTTTTATGAATAATATTTTTAAAAAAACTATTTTGAAATGTATGGTGTTTTATAAACTAATTGAAAAATTGATGTACATGGCTCATTCCTGCACCTATACTTTACAAAAACGGCAGAGAGAAATTACGGTGACCGATGCACATAAATGATAAGAGCGCATAATATGTGGCATGCTCATTCCCGCAGAGGAGCCTTGCGGAAATGGAAGAGAACAAATTCATTTTGAATTTTGCAACAAATTCAAGACCCTGTCCTCCCATAACTTGACATTAATATATATTCAATCTGTTTTCTTTTTATATGAAACTTTTAAGTAAAATTTAAAATTTATTTATCTGTTATTTTTAATATAATTTAATTTATTTTTTTAATTTTTTTTTCAATAAAGTTATAAATAATTAGATTTGATAATTTAGTTTTAATCAAATAATTTAATATTAAATTTAAATTTATTTATTATTTTTTAATTATAATAAAAATAACAAAAATGACAGATAAAAAAGAATGGAGAAAGTAGCTGTCATTAGATTCATGGTCCTACATATTGAATTGAGAGTGATTAAACTAACTAATAATTTTACCAAAATAAAAACAAATATATATATATATATATTTAAAATAGATTTAAAATATATAAATTTGTTTGAAATCTTAAATTTAAAATAAATATTTACTAAATCTGAAGTAATATCCCAAAATTCAAAGAAACAAAAGAGTAGCTAAGCAAAGCACTTTGAGAAAAAGAGAAATAAAATAAATGTGCTAAAAGCAACCCATTAAATCATGGCATTAATTATTGAATTTTGATCAGCTACCATGGCTATGCTCAGTTTTGCAAACGAGGTAGCACTAAAGGTTAGAAAATTATTGAATTTTCAATTTTTTTTGTTTTTATTTTGGTAAAATTATTAGTTAGTTTAATCACCCTCAATTCAATATATTGGACCATGAATCTAATAATAGCTATATATTAATTAGGGATTAGTATGATTGACCGAAATTTAGATTAACCGAAAAATCGATCTGAAATCGAATCGATTTTTAGGTTAACTGAGCTGAAACTTTAAATTTATGATTGAAACTTTAAAAATCGATAGTTAATCGATCCAAAACCATATATATATATATATATATATATATATATATATATATATATATATATATATATATATATATATATATATATATATAATGAATTATATTTTAAATTTTACACTTATATTTTTCAAATTTTATGTAATTTATAAATATTATGATATATAATTTTGTAAAATATATATTTTTAGTAAATAAATATTAAAATTATGTACATAATTAGTATTTTATTGTTAATTTTATATTAAATATTTTTAATTTTTATAATTAATTATGAAAAATTATTTTTATTTTAATTATTTTAATGAATATTATATTTAATTAGTATTTTTTTATTTTTAAAGTATTTTTAACTATTAAAAATAATATTATAAATTGTATAATTTATTAAATTTATATATTAAAATTTTTTAATAATTAACTGATAAATCGCTTTGAAAAATTAAATTAAAAATTAAAATTAATATAGCAATTAATTAATAATAATAGACTGATTTAGAAAAAATTATTACTAAATTAATTAAACGATTTATGCTCCTTCCTAATAATATTAATGTCAAGTTACGGTTGCACAGGCTCTTGACTTTGTTGCAAAATGAATTTGTTCTCTTCCATTTCCGCGCAAGGCTTCTTTGCGGGAATGAGCATGCCCCGTACTGTGCGCTCTTATCATGCATCGGTCACCGCAATTTTTCTCTGCCATTTCCGCAAAGCACAAATGTGGATATAAGCAATGTACACCAAATTTCCAATTAATTTACAAAACACCCCACGTTTCAAAATAGTTTTTTCACAAACATTATTCATAAAAAAAAAATCCCTACTGACTAAGATGAAAAATAGTTTTTCATATGAATATTGCGTGTTAATCACTAATTAGGTTTATAATTAGACCCTTAAATTGATTTAAAAACATAATAATAATAATAATAATAATAATAATAATAATAATAATAATAATAATAATAATAATAATAATAATAAATGATTAAGAATTTGGACAGGCAAAAAAAAAAAAAATCTGAACGGGAAACCATTACTACGCAAATATCCATAACCAAAAGATAAGCCAGAAAATGAAACTTCAATTTCCATCTCTCAATCATTCGATCTCCTTTGGTAATTGGACACCAATAAAATACACAATTGCTGAAGGCCATATAAGCATATAGAGTGAGCCAAGGCAGCAATAAATAAAAGGAGATCACAGTGTTATAGAGCCAAATATGAACCAAAATTTCCTAAACTAAGATTCAGGTTACACCTAAGCAACCTGACAACAGTAGCAGGCGACCAGAATGCCAAGCATAGCTCCCGCAATGACCTGTGATGGAGTATGGCCAAGAAGTTCCTTGAGCTTTCTTTGACTTATGGGATGCCCTTGAAACAGATCCTCAACAATCATATTAAGAACCTATTTTAAGGCAGGATCAGGTGAGAAAGATATGTACTGTTAGGTCCCGTAAAATGCCAACGACTTGATCATTTAATGCCACCAAAATATCAAATGCATTTCCAAGGACTGAAAGCAATACATCATACGCTTTTTATGGACACGAGATTACTGAATATGTAGATTTATGAAGCAGTGATTGAGAAGAAAATCACGAATCTTGCATCACAATATCCACTGCTTAAGGCCCCCTTTGCAGTACAGCTGTAGCTACTACTACAACTTACAAGTGAGAACTTATAAGAATATCTCTTCATCAAATACATATTTATGCAGAGGTTAAATTACAAAAGTCAATTAATACTTGAACTCACAAAGCACTCCATCTTTGGATACTCTCACAGTTAACTTGAATTTTTAACTATGAAAGTAGCAATTATATGCCCAAAGTTGTGCAGCCATTTACTAACCCTGTAAGGGGCCCGAGACCTAAACACGTAACACATCAAAACTCCTACTGAAATCCACTATGTATGTAGCACTACGAAATCATGTTTATGTCACAACTGATTTGATATATCTAACATTCTCCCGTTTAAGCATAACTAACGTGGAGAAAAGCTCAACAAGAATGCCATCTCCAATGTGCAAACTAATGGGATAATCATTAGAACATGAGATTTCATGTTTTATGGGGTCTATTTTGAGGAAATGAAACAGTCTAGATTACCCTAAATATTAAGAACACACTGGGACACCCAACGAACTATCGCCCAAAAGCAGTACTGAGATATCAAATAATTTCAAAATCCAAACAACTTGCAGTAGAGTTAATTAACCTCAAACTTCCCTTTCGAGGCATATACTATATTAACTGTTACCACATACAGATCCTAACTCTTTCAAGCATCCGATGAAGAATTCTAAACTGTTACTACTCCCTAACTTCTAAAAGCTATACTCAAATTCTAACCTGCAGCATCAGAAAAAGCACTCAGCCCCCACAAGTCGTGGTGATGGATCCGTCATTGAAACAGTAAAGCCAGAGAAATTAATCTATATTACAGATTGAGAAAGATAAAGCCATCAATCTCTTATAAACTCTGCTCTATCACATAGAATCTGCACTGAACACATCCCAGAATAGAAATCTAAATCCAAATACTCGAAATTAATCAAAATTCCAATCATTCCATTTCCAAGAACAACCAAAGCAGCAAAGGCTTGACATTAGGCCGGTCAAATACTAATTTTGAGACCTTTGAATACATAAACTTTTCAGGAGAAAGCAATCACCAGTAAAATTCTGACTCGAAGACACCCTACCCATCATTCTATCTCCACCGCTAGCAATATTCAAAACCCATCAGTCCACCTGGTTTACTTAATACAAATATATTTGTTAAGCCAACCAAAACAATCCTGGTAGTAGTGATTGAACTCAAAAAGAACTTACAAGGAAAACAGAATGATTTTCTCATGATAAAATAATAATAAAAAAAAAGCAATGCAATGCTAGAAAACTATACCTTATCATTCAAATATTGACTAACCAATTCCCATTCAAACAGAAACGAATGCTCAAAAAAAAAAAAAATATTACCTCAGCTTGCATCCCAGCGTGACGCCTAACACCAATTGCATCGTACATAACAATAAGGCTAAACCCCAAACAAACTGGAAACAAAGAATCAGCAACGCCATGACAAATCGCTACAGATGTTGTCAAAGCAGTGCATAAAGCAGAGTGTGAAGAAGGCATCCCACCAGAGGCAAACATTAATCTCAAATCCCACTTCCTCTCCACAAAGAAATTCAAAATCACTTTTATTGATTGAGCCACAAACCACGCAAGCAATCCCGATATAAAAGTTGGGTTAGCCGCCAAAGTCGAAACAAAAGGACTGAATCGCACCTTAGCATCGGTCGTTACGCTTAATAAAACCAAACCTAAAGACTTATTCTGCAAGTAATTCTCACTATAATCATTCATGATCTTCTCCGACTCCTCACTGTAAGCCTGTAGCCGAGAAACCCATTTTTTGGTCTGCGAAGAAGCTGCCTGCTTGACGCGTCGCAGGATTGGGACCAAAACCCATAAAGGGTTTAAAGAAAACGGGTCATTATTAGATGTTGATTTTGGATTTTGCGGATTTAAAGGACCTGTACAAGACAAACAGACAGGAGAAGTTGTGAATTTCGTCGTCGGAGTGAACTTGAAGAATGAGAAAGATTGAATAGAAGGATACAAATTGAATGAACTGAAAGTGGGTTTAAAGGTTAAGGAGTCCATGAGATGAAAATGGTGTGCATGAGCTGTGTCTGCATTTCAATGGAGAAGTCTAGAGCAGAGAAGAGAGGAGAGGAGAGGAGAGGCCATCTATCTGGAAGTGCGACAGAGATTGGCTTCTTGTTAATAAGAGTCCGAGTTGGAGAAAGAACCCGTCGTTTATCTTATTATCACGAAGATACCATTTAATGAATATTGGGCAACGAATATGCTTCATTTTCGCTAAATAATTAAAAAAGAAAATAAGATATTTCGAACTTAAAATATTAAATGGGCTGGGCTCGAGCTTTCCTTTGTATTCTCATTGGTTTCACAACCAGCCCTTAATTATGGGCCTAAAAACTGCCATTTCTTTTAAAATTTGTTTTGCTTTAAAATATTTTCAGTTTTTCACACTTTTTTAGTGATTCTAATTTCTAAATTTGCAGTTCCTCACATTAGTCTGATATGAACTAAATTAATTTCCAAATTATTTATCGACTTATTTTCATATAATAGATTGTTGTTGGTGATTATTTTTTAATTTAATTTTTCTATATATTAAAATCAATTTTTTGATTGAAATTTCCTCAAATAGACTTGAAATATTATTACTGTTAGTACTATTTTATATGCACTATTTTTCTTAAGGTAACGTAACACAGTAGAAGGAAACAAAAAAACACAGCGATGTGATGATTTTATCTCCCGTAAAAACTACGAAATCATTTCAATAATATATTCATATACAGAACCCTATTCTATCTTACTTGGTTACTCGGTTAAATTAATGGTAATTGTTGAAGCGAATAGAACAAAAAATAGATATTTTTGTTCCTTTTAAAAGATTAGAAACTAAAAAAATGTTACTTCTAACGGTGAAGCGTAAAAATTCAAGAAAATCCATTTGAATTTGAAGAGATCGATATTATCCAAAATCAATATTTTAATTTGATGTCCCATTCTACCCTCATAAGTCATAATATTAGTCAAAATAAGAATTTAAGATTATGACCATAGCTAAAAAATAATTAAATGCACAAACAAATGTCTGTTCCATTATTTTTGTGCACGATGACTCAATAATATTATATTATCATATGATAATTATCACTTCTTAGTTTCAATTAATATAGGGATATATTAAAAAAAATAAAACAAAACTGTATGCTTTAATTTTATTATTTTAATTATTATTATTATTATTATTATTATTTTTTATATGTGAGCTTAAAAGCAAGTCTATGGAAATGATATATATATATATGTTTTAGAATTACATATTTTTATTAAAAAAATAAAATTAACATGGCATCAATTAGTTATTTTCCCAATAAAAATATTTAATACAAAGCGGATCAAAATATGAATTTTTTTTTTCACTGCTTCGAACAGCAAGGGCAATATAGTAAAACAAGTGCAAACAGACAAGTGACGTTAGAAATTTTCCACGGAAAACTGATCTTCCTTCAAATTTCCCGGTTCGCTCGCTTACTTAACTCTTTCTTCTTCTCTATATTTAAAGCTGAAACACTCCTCTGTAAAAGAGAAAAATCCTCAAATAGTCTCCCGTTTCGCACCTACGGTTTCACTCAACTCGGCCTTCACGCAATGGAGAATTTAATATCATTGGTGAACAAAATACAGAGGGCTTGTACGGCCCTTGGTGATCACGGAGAAGAAAGTGCCTTGCCTACTCTTTGGGACTCTTTACCCGCCATTGCCGTCGTTGGTGGCCAGGTTTTTTTTTCCTCTTTCCATTTTTTGTTTTTCTATTTTTTAAAATTGTTTCATCATTTATTTCCTTGGTCTCTGTTTGTATTTCATTCATCGATATTCATAACATTGGATGCGTCTGGATTTTCGATCTTATTTTGGTTTGAATTTTTGAAATAGAATGCCAATCTGAGCTTTAAGGTGTGTGTTAAATAGAAAACATTCTTGTTACAAGTCGTTTTAGAGCTGAAATTGATGATTTTTTTTTTGTTCCGTTTGCTTGATTTTTCTTCGACTTGCGAAGTCTCTCACGTCATTTTTGGGGATGTTTATTTTGATTTTTTGTTTAATTGGTTCTAACTTGCGAATAAGTCCACAATCAATTTTAAGCTGCTTAGTTTTTGTCTTTGATTTTCGTTTGTGTTTGAACTGATCTTTTTGTGTCCATTCTTGGCCTTAAGACTATTACGAAACTTGTTCGATGGAAGTAGCTATGCAGCATGTTTATGCAGATGGTGATTGAGTTGTTTAGAATTGGATATGTGAGCGCACGTACTGTCAGATACTCAGAGTTATGTTTTTATCACCCTTTTTTACCTTATACGAAGCAAGATGCTGTCTATGTCCTTGAATGCACTCCCTTACTCGTCTCTTTTCTAGCTTATATATATATATATATATTCTTCGATGGCTAAATAATCTCAAAAGCTGATTATTTTCTTTCTATGTAGCATGCCCACATAATATTAAGTGCACGTGTTTTTTTTTATTATGGTATAATTTTATTTGAAAAAGGATTTTAGAATAAAAATTGGATTGGTAGCATTAAATATGTAGAGTTCATGCCTATTTGATGCGTTCGACATTAAAACAGAAATCCGTCCTTAGCAATAAGAACTTCAACTCTTTTTGTGCAAGTCATTTTGACGAAATGTTATATTTAACTATCTATGGTTGCATTGTTTCTAGAGTTCTGGTAAGTCTTCCGTGCTGGAGAGCGTTGTGGGCAAGGACTTTTTACCTCGTGGGGCAGGTACTTTGTTCTGTTAATTATATTCATCTCCACAAACGTGAACATGCAATGATTAATCTGCAAGCATGTATCTGCCTCCTCTCCTTGCAATGATCCAATACCTTGCATGCAGGGATTGTTACACGGCGTCCTCTTGTCCTGCAGCTTCATAGGATTGATGATGGTAGAGAATATGCTGAGTTTATGCATCTACCAAGGAAGAAATTCACTGATTTTGGTATACGATATATCTATTAAAGATGTCCCCCTCTTTCTCTCTCAACTCTATGTGGTTTAGCAATTGCCATCAATATCTTTTGAAGCTACTGCTGGTCAATACAAAAATGATTCACAGTTTATAGGACATCGTGTTCGGTATTTTGGCAACTGTTTGGTAGATATCTCCTTGCCTCAAATGTTAATCTTATTTTTGTTGTGTGTAGCTGCTGTGAGGAAGGAGATTTCTGATGAGACTGATCGAGAAACTGGCCGCACCAAACAAATCTCTACTGTTCCAATCCACCTTAGCATCTTTTCCCCTAATGGTGAGATGGAGATGCTAATTACATTCTTCTCTACTCTCAAAATGGATATGGTGTAGGCTTTTAAATCTAACAGATTGGTTTGTTTTAAATAAAATGATTTGTTTACATGAACAATTTGATTTCACAAGTGAAGAAGTCAAGGGTTGAGAATCCATTACTTATCTTCATTTTCTTGGTCATTTATTACTTTTAATTGGTGTAAAGTGAAAATTTTTTCCCCTTTTTTCCTTCAATGATTTAAAGGTAAACATATGTGTTGAACATAAATGATCATCATAAAACTACTATTAGAATTCGTATGATTTACCTTTTTAATTTGTGTGAAATACAAACATGGTGTCTGAATATTTCTTTAATTTATAATTCCAGATCATTCTTGTCTTTTGAGCAGTCTAAAGTTGATAATTGTTTTTTTTTTTTTGGTATATCTGATATAAATCATAGTTGTTTGACCCTTGCAGTTGTAAATTTGACATTGGTTGATCTTCCTGGTCTCACTAAAGTAGCTGTTGGTGAGTTATTAGTTACTTAACTCATTCAGTTAATATTTGTGTTTGTCTTTTTTCCATGAATTATCAGTTATTGTAGGACTAAACAAACAATATTACTTCAATTCTGTATTTAGATGGTCAACCAGAAAGTATCGTGCAGGATATTGAGATGATGGTTCGGTCGTATATTGAGAAGGTAATATTGTCACTTGTTCTAAAAAGGTCTTCATATGAAGATGTGAAAGTATTTTATCTGTTTGGTGCACGTGTCGAACATGATGGAATACATTACATGTCTCAATTCTTTTGACCAACACTGAAATGAGAAGCATGGTGGATTTCAATCAGTCTAGGTGAACAGTGCTTGATATGTAATGTTATATTTAATCAGTTAATCCTCAGAGAATATCATATGCAAAAGATGTGCTTTTGCTAATCACTCTGATGTCTTGGTGGATCAATTTTAAGGGAGTTTTTTTTTTTAATATACATGTCCACTATTGCAGCCCAACTGCATTATTCTTGCAATTTCTCCAGCCAATCAAGATCTGGCTACATCAGATGCTATTAAGATCTCTCGAGAAGTCGATCCAAAAGGTAAAATTTTGAATTGTTGGTTCTCAGACTGGTCAATATGTTGCATCAAGTGCATTGTTTAATATTACTGATTTGACAAATCAAATCAACTTTACAATTAAATTGCTGAATCATTTAAAGATGAATGGTTTTATTTATATATTTATTTTGTTAGAAAGATAACTGGAATTGATTACTTGCAAACTTGTTAAATATTGAGATATGAGAAAAGGGAAAACAAATGGAAAGCAAAACTTGGAAAGCAGTGATGGGTTGCTTATCTAATGGAAAGAAAAACTTGGTATATATTTGTTATTAATTTTAGTTTTAGGACTATTCACCGATAACACATTTGTAATTTTTGTGGCAAAGGTTCTTTGAGTTTTAAAATTATTCTATGACTTTCTTTTTTATTGAAATGATTGTTGGTTTCATCCTTACATGTAACAAACACTGTTTGATTATCAAATGTTAGGGGAGAGGACATTTGGAGTTTTGACAAAGATTGATCTTATGGACAAGGGCACTGATGCAGTAGATGTAAGTTCACTTCTATTTTATTTTATTTTATTTTATTTTTTGTTTTCCAATTTCATATTGGTAGAATAAATCGCTTAGAAAGGTCTGAAATGATTGAATTCATGAAATTAGGGAGTCCAGTTAGTTTCCTATGTCATAATAGCTTAAGTTTTTTTATTTTTTGGTCATTCATTTGTTATCTCTAATGTATTGGCTCTCTAAAGATATTGGAAGGGAGATCATATAAGCTACAATACCCTTGGATTGGTGTTGTTAATCGCTCTCAAGCTGATATCAATAAAAGCGTGGACATGATTGCTGCTCGACGTAGAGAAAGGGAGTATTTTGAAAGCAGCCCAGAGTACCGGAATCTTGCTCATAGGATGGGGTCCGAGCATTTAGGAAAGATGCTTTCTAAGGTATGCAGGGATGCTGTGGGATGTTACAGATGAGCATTAATGCTCATATACATGTGCACATGTTTGAATGTAGATGCACAGACATGCTAAAGTTTGCTGGATGATTTATTTATTTATTTTTTATTTTGTTATAATCATGGATGAAAATGGTAGCAGCATTCTAGCTAATGTTGTTGTGCTGGCTTAAATTTTCAGCATTTGGAGCAAGTTATCAAGTCGCGCATACCTGGCCTTCAGTCTCTTATCAACAAGACTATTGTTGAACTAGAAGCAGAACTGAGCCGCCTGGGAAAGCCTGTTGCTACTGATGCTGGGGTGTGCATATTTTTAATCAGTGCTTCAATTTCCTTGTGCTCCTGTTTTTTTCTGCTCCATTACATTATTGTCCCCGTGATGGATATTGGCTTAACCCTTTTCATCATCTGTGATACATTTTGCTTCCTTTATTGCCTTTCACTTTTTATTTAAATCTGCGGATTCTTCATTCTTTGTTGTGAAAACATTGGTAATTTTTATAGTTTTTTTGTAATTCCAGGGGAAGTTATACATGATAATGGAAATATGCCGGTCTTTTGATCAAATATTTAAAGAACATCTTGATGGCATGTAAGTTAACTAAATGGATTTTTACAATTGACAAGAACTTAGTGGGCAGATTTGCATTTTGATCTGGAGGGGGACAATATCTGTTTTTTGCAGACGTGCTGGGGGCGATAAGATCTACCTCGTGTTTGATAATCAGTTACCTGCTGCTTTGAAGAGTTTGCAATTTGATAAGCAACTTGCAATGGAAAATGTACGGAAGCTAATAACTGAAGCTGATGGATATCAGCCGCATCTAATTGCTCCTGAACAAGGGTACCGACGTCTTATTGAATCTACTCTAGTAACCATCAGAGGTCCTGCTGAGGCAGCTGTTGACGCGGTACTCATCCATATTTATTGCAACAGATTTCATTAGAATAGTTGATGTCTTATTTGAGAGGAATGTGACCATTAATGTGTACTATTAATTTTTTTTGAGTTTGGAGAATTTGGATTCTATATGAGCAACATGTGCGTGCACATACACATTTGCGTTTGTTGCCATTTTTATCCCAGATTCTATCTTTTTCCTCCCAGATTGAAGTATCTGCATACTTTCTTACCTTGATATTGTAGACTCCTTTGCTTCCAACTTTCTTTCTTCGTGAGATTTTGCTAAGATATTTACATTCTTAAACATCTTTTGCTAAGATCAAGCAATTCTTATAGGCATTACAAAAAAATTTTGCAGATAGACACATTTCTAATTTGGCAAGGAATGATATGGAATTTGATATAAGCTTATGAAATTTTGCTTTCAACAATATTCTGTTTCTTGTTTGTTACAGCAGCCATATTTTCATGTAATGTTACAAGTTAATCCGATCTCTTCCTTCTCATAATTTCAGGTCCACGCTATACTCAAGGAGCTGGTTCAAAAGTCTATCAATGAAACCCATGCAAGTATCTCCAGTGTCACTTGATTGACCTGCATTGAATTTTAAATTCCTAATTCTCAGTACGTCAAATGCATATTTATTTGCTTTGACAAGTACAAGGAGAAAATAATCACATTTGGATGCTAGCTGGTAAATTCTAGCTAGTTGCTCATAAAATGAGTACAGATCCTTTGAGCTTCAATTAGAGGGGGAAGTAGAAGAAATAGCTGCATTTGGTGTAAACTTTAACTTCGTATATTGTGACAAATGTCTCTCTATAAAGCTATGTCTTTACTCAGATCGATTTAATTTGTAGAATTTTGACCTCTGAGCGTTTTTATTTCATTGTAGGAACTCAAGCAATACCCCTCTTTGAGGGTGGAAGTAAGCAATGCTGCTATTGAGTCTCTGGATAGGATGAGGGAAGAAAGTAGAAAAGCAACTTTACAGCTAGTTGATATGGAGTGCTGTTACTTGACAGTTGAATTTTTCAGGAAGCTTCCTCAAGATATCGAGAAGGGTGGCAATCCAACACATTCAGTTTTTGACAGATACAATGATTCATATCTTAGACGAGTTGGTAAGAAGCTATAAGTGGCTATGTGGTAATAAAAATACTCGAAAGATATGACTTGCCTTGGGGACTGACATTCTGTGAATGAACAGGAAGTAATGTGTTGTCCTATGTCAACATGGTAGTTGGAAGTTTGAGGCACTCCATCCCCAAATCTGTTGTCTATTGTCAAGTGCGGGAAGCAAAACGCAGTTTGCTTGATTTTTTCTTTGCAGAATTAGGCGCAAAAGAGGTGAAAAATATTATTGTTATTATTATTTTTAATGCATGGGAGAAGAGCTAGATGAAGCTAATTAGGTGTTATATGCTGATATGATTCAGGCAAAACATTTGTCTAATTTGTTAAATGAGGACCCAGCAGTTATACAACGACGAGCCAACCTTGCGAAGAGACTGGAGTTGTACCGAAGTGCCCAAGCAGAGATAGATGCAGTCGCATGGGCCAAGTAGGGAAAGAAATTCTTTCTATTTAAACCTTTTGGATCAATTTGACATTCCATTATTTACGAGGGATTTACACCAAATACCCCTTTTAACCCTATTTTTATTTTTAAATGCAGCCATTCAATTTAAAAATTTAAAATTATCATTTTTTTGTTTTTTTACCTCTCCATCGTGACCCATTCCAACTCGTGATTCTTTTTCTACAAATTTATCTCTTGCATCCGTGTGACCTATCTTCGTATCTCCCTCCAGCTCTGAGTTTCTCCCTGCAAATTTCTCTCTTGCATTGGTCTGACCCATCTTCCTCTCTTCCTCATGCTTTGAGTCGTTTTCTACAAATTTATCTCTAGCATCGGCACCCCAACACCGTGTTTCAGCGATGCAAGAGAGAAATTCAGAGAGGACAATGAAACGGAGCTGGTGAGAGTGGTTGCGTATTAGAAATCCAGCAAAAGCTTTCACATGATCATCTGCTTCTCTTGACTCTATAGCAAGGGAATTCTGTAGAAAGCGGATAGATTGACGGGAGAAAATAGTTCAAGTCTTCAGGCGGGAAAGAGAGGAAGTGTGTGTATATAGGCCTTGATATATTAACATAATAATAATTTATTAACAATTTTATTGAAAGTTTAATTTGCATTAAAAAATAATAATTTACAATTTTGAGCTCATATATAGTTCAATTTATATTAAAATTATGGTTATGTTTTCTAGTCTCGAAAATAGCACTATACCAGTGACGAGAGGAAATTATTATTATTTTTTTCATATTGACCAATTTAGTGAATGATTTGTTATTCTATAATGGTATAAACTTTGACTGTGAATTTATAGTCTAATAGATCGATTATGCGAATATGATACAGTTGGAGAAGTACTGATACATTTATTTAACATCATTAAAAAGGTTTTAAATTTATTATGACTTCATGATATTTTAAACAAAAAGTCTTAAAGATATATTTGATGACAATGTTGGAGTTTTGAATTTTAATTTACCAATATATATCAGTACTAATAGTTTATAAAAGTGCCTCCAATTAATGTGAAGCCGTACATGTGAATTTGTCTTGATCAAGACAGAAAATGAAGAAGCGTGATTGTTGAAGTCACGATTTTACCAAGAACAGGCGAGATTAGATGTTGGAGCAGATGATATCATTGAAAATTTAATTAATAATACACGTACAAACTCATCTTTTTTCTACCTACTTAGCTACTTGGGATTCCAAACTTGCCATACAAAAAGGTCCAAAATCCTAAGGTAATAAAAGACTATGCCCCTCCAATCAAAAAAGTTTATAGTGACATTTTATTAAACACTTTATATGCAATAATTAAAAATACTATATTTTAACAAATAATACGTTATTTTGTAAATTTTCAGATTTTACATAAATAATTTAACGGAACCAAATGCTAAAAAATCAATAAATTAGATAAAAAATTTACATAACCGGCCATAAGTTCAGTAAATTAGATGAAAAATTTACATAACCGGCCATACAATAAAGTAATTATTATTTTTCCATAGGATTTTATTTGATTAGATTGAAAATAAAAACTAAAATCAACATGTAAATATTATTAAAACAAACCAATAGCAGGAGAGAGAAAGACCGAGCAAGGAGAGAGGTAGTAAACAAATCTACGTTTTATAAAGAGATGTAAGAAAGACTTAATCTTTTATTGACATCAATACTCAATACTGAAAATACAAATTAGGTTTAAAATATTCAACAATAAAAATACTGATCCGATAAGAAGAGTAAATCGTCAAATGTCATATAGCAGGAAGAAGAAGGAAACAAAAGATGAAGAGTTTGAGTTAAATTAAAAAAAAAAATTTTAAAAATAAAATTTGAAAAAAAAAAGATAATTTTAAAAGGGGAAAAAAAGAGGTATTTATTTTTGTGAAACTCCCATTATTTATTGCTTCTAATTCCATATTTAATTAATCAGGTAGGGCCTTCTGTGGTATTACATTTTTGACCTCAGTCCGACTCCATAGGATAAAGTAATTAAATGTAAAGATAATGGAGATGCTGGGAATCGAACCCCGTGCCTCTCGCATGCGAAGCGAACGCTCTACCATATGAGCTACAACCCCTGCATTCCGCTAATAAATAAACTACATGAATCACTACGATTAACAAGAATTGAGAGAACTAAATCAGAGCAGAGAAAGCTGAATTAGAGTATCTAATTCAATAACTCCACAGATTAAAGTAATAAATTACTGCTACATCTGCCAAATGCTTATGTAGGATAGGGAAACTTGGATAGTCGTCCTTAATACTATCCTGTTCCCTTACTTGCAATATAAGAGAGAAACTATTGATAAGAAGAAGACACCTGCATCTTTTCACCTCGCCATTTGTCACATTTTAAATTGTTTAACTAGTTTGCCTCTTGACTTGCAATATACATCCATGGACGACGGTTTATTTGATTTATGGGGCAACAAGAATTTAATTACGAAATTGTTTTATTCTACCCACCAGCAGCAATTCCAATCAGCAGACAAATCTTTCAAACTCATCGGTCAGCAAACAACATAAAACTTTAATCACTTGAGTAGAAAGTGACGAGATATATAGTCATCAGTCAGCAAATAACATAAAACTTCAATCGCTTCTGAGAAGAAAATGACGAAATATGTAGTCATCTGCTTCCTTTCACAGTTAAAAGTTTTAGAAAAAAGATAAAGCTGAACCGCTATGACATCCGAATTTAATTTATATGGGTCCAGAATTTTAATTAAGTAGGTTGAAATTTTATGAACTAGACAAGCATTTATTTATTTGCCGATCACTTCTATCTATACTTCAGGAAAACAAAGTCCACATAAATGGTTCCTTCCATATTGTTGTTCATCTCTACCCAAAAAAGATCTTGAATCATCTCAATCATAGCTTTAGGGCTGATGGATTCAGCTGAAGCAAAAGGTCTGAAATGGAGACGACCAGATCTTAAAGCAATTGAAACTAAGAGGTCAGCTAGCAGAGAAAAAGAAGCGAATAATAAGAATGAAGAAGAAGAAGAAGCATTAAGTCCATCAGCGAGGTTGTTCCATGAACCCGACTTCAATGTCTACTTTATGGCCATCATGGGTTGCAAAACAAGAATTAATCCAGACATCATTAAAGCCAATTTAGTTCACACTTTGCTTAAGCATCCTCGCTTCTCTAGTTTGCCGCTAATTTATATTCCATCTTTCTTTCCTTTTTCTGCCTGCATTATTAAAATGAAAATATGAACAGGTCGCGGAGAATAACGAAGAAATGAAATGGGTAAGGACAAAAGTGGACTTAGACAAACACGTAATCGTAGCAGAAACAGAAGAAGAAGACTCAACAGAAAAGAATCAAAAGATGATAGAAGATTACATCTCCAACCTCACCAAAACCACCATAAGCGAATCGCAGCCTATGTGGGACTTTCACCTTCTCAATCCGAGAACTACAGACACCGAGGCTGTTGGCGTTTTCAGAATACACCATTCTCTCGGCGATGGAACTTCTCTTATGTCTCTTTTATTGGCTTGCACTCGCCAAACTGCTGATCCAAATGCACTCCCAACTATTCCTACAAAAATCAACAACAGTACCATCGTCCCACGCCGCTATCAGATTAGTGGTTTTCGGGGATTTTTGGCGGTGGTTTGGTGGTACATTGGGCTGATTTTGAATAGTGTGATTGCTGTTTTAATGTTTATAGCAACAGCTTTGTTTTTGAAAGATACAGACACGCCTGTTAAAGGTGGAGAAGGCGTTGAATTTACTCCTAGACGCTTTATTTGGCGGAATCTCAACTTCGATGATTTCAAATTCATCAAGACTGCCATGGATACCGTAAGTTTGCTATGATAAGATGTATCTGTTTGATAGAATAATGATTTATCCATGTTTTGATTTATGAACATTCCAGACCATAAATGATGTTGCTCTTGGAGCTACACAAGCTGGTTTGTCTCGGTACCTCAGAAGAAAATATGGTGAGCTGTGAAGCTAAATTAATATTTTTCCTTATCACTAATTACTAATTAATTAGTAATTAATTAATGTGCTCAATTACATAATTCTTGCATTTGACAGGTGAGGGAAAGAATGATGAAGAGGAACCAACTCAACTCAAAAATAATCTTCCCAACAATATCAGCCTCAGAGCAACTCTTCTTGTCAACATAAGACCGGCTGCAGGGATTCAGGTTTCAATTTTTCCATTCATTTCTTTTAGAATTTTGATTTAAAAAAAAAACCAAAAAACACCAAATGTTGTATATTGCTCACTTCATTTTAGGTAATTTTCTATTTTTTTTATGAAAAATAAAAGTAAAAGTAATAAAAAAATTTAATAAACTATATAATAAATAAAATATATATATATAAAAAAATTTATTTGTCAAATTTAAAAAAGAGTATTTAAAATAAAATAAATGGAAATAGAAAAAATAATTTTTTAAAGCAAAATCAAAGGAGTATATCTTAATATCAAGTTGTATATGCGTCGTTGCAGTTGATGCATGAAATATTTGATGTGACAGCGATATTAAAATAATTGCAGGCTCTAGCGGATATGATGGAAATGGATACTAAAGCAAAGTGGGGGAATTGGATCGGGTATGTTCTTCTGCCATTCACCATTGCCATCCGCGACGATCCATTAGATTATGTCCGTCAAGCTAAGGCCACTGTTGAGCGAAAGAAGCATTCTCTTGAAGCTCTTTTCACTTTCTACATTGCTGATATTTTCCTCAAACTTTTTGGCATCAAGGTAATACATATAATTAATTAATCATTAATCCCCAGCATATATACTATTTATTAATTAATTACCAATTTAACTTTGCGCTTTGATCGACAGAAAGCAAGTGCTGTATCCCACTGAACAGAACTATCCATCGCACAACAATGTGCTTCTCTAATCTAGTTGGACCTGGAGAGGAAATTGAATTTTATGGCCATCCAATGGCTTATATAGCTCCAAGTTCTTTTAACCAACCGCACGTAGGTGCACATTTAATTTCTTGTGAATATTCTACTTAATTTATTATGAATACTAATCAGAATCTAATTTCATAGATTAAATCAAACATAAATTGTTATTGCATTTATAACATAATGGTAGTAATATATTAAAAAATATATAGTATTTTCCCTTCAACATAAAAAGGAAAAATATTGATTTTGTAATTAATCTAGGTTTTAGTAATTAAGAGAATTGATTTTTGCATTGCAGGCGTTGATGATAAACTTCCAAAGTTATATGGATAAGATGAGAATCGTTGTATCAGTTGACGAAGACACCATTCCTAATCCTCAACACCTAATAGATGATATTGTTAAATCTCATCTGCTGGTCCCGAAAGACACTCAAGAGGGGGGGTGAATTGGGTATCTTAAAATTTTTTGGTCAAATTTCTAAAGGAACAGAATTGTATGCAAGATAACAATAGAAATAGATTTTTCAAGTTCTTTTTAAATTTCAAATATATTTCTGAAAAAGTGTGTTAAATTTGTTGTGAATGTTTCAGAAATTCGTTTTACAGAATTTTAAAAACACAAATTTTCAGAATGTAAAACAGAATTGTAGAAGATAGAAAATAGAGCGGAAAAGTAAAGCACACACAGAATTTATAGTGGTTCAGCCAACCTGCCTACCTCCATTTCTCAAGAATCACTCTTAAGCTTTTTTTTCCACTCTTAACTATTTTAAGGGTAAGAGTTCAAGCCAATATACAAACCTATGTATGTATATCTATCCACAATATGTTTCCCAAGTAAAATATTGAAACACTTACTAGAATTTCACTTAGGTTCTAGCCAACCTAAACTCACAATCTTTCACAATAGAAATTTCTCACTAATTAATTACAACAAATGCTATAATCAATTGAGGATGATATGTAAAGATGAAGTGCAAGATGGAAAGTGAGATTTAGAACAAGTAAGCTTTTCTCTTAAGAGTTAGAAAATCTTTCCAATATTTTCTCTAACATTCTAAATGATCTCACAACACATATTTATACCCAAAAATATGGTTTGAAGTGAGAAAACAGAAAACTAACCGTTTTTTACCGTTAGAAAACAAGACAGATAATTATGTCCCTAACTAGTCGTTATCTAGCCGTTATTTTGTCTTTTAGCGCAAAACAGAATTTCGATCAGAAAGTTATCCAGATTTCTAATCTAATTTCTAATGTAAATTCTGACGGACCAATTTCTAAAGCATTTTCTGAAAGAAACCAGTTTTAACTAAAAACGAGATTTATGATTTAAAAATATTTTTATGCAATTTTAAAACTTAGAATATGTATGTATGAATGATAATTTGATCTTCAAATTGATCTTACAATTTAATAACTTAATTTTCCTTAGACTAAAATATTCTTCAACTTTGATTTTTATGAATCCATTCTTTAATCTTTATTTTGAATAATTTCATCAGAAGGATAAATAAAGATACCTGCAAAATAAGCTTAAAACAGATTTCTCAATAGAATTTATTTAAGGTTTGATTATCGTCAAAATTTAGATGTGGCCTTGGGCCAACATCATCAAACAAGCTGTCATATCGCGAGGATGAAATATAACCCATTTATGTAATATATTTTATTAATTTTCAATAAAAGCTTTTTATTATTGTCTTGTTTACACTTCTTACTTGGAAAATTCTAAACACCGAGTAATTATAAGACTTTAGCCATTCATAAATTGAATAATTAATATTATGTCAAGAAAAATGTACTTTTTATAGTTAATTTCATATAGTATCACTTAGATTATTAATTATCAATTATCAATGTTCAGAGTATTTAATAAATATGGTATATGGAAGAGATTAAAACTAAATTTGGTTAGAAACAAAGGAATTGATGAGCGAAATGTCTTTTTAATTTTTATAGTAATATAAATATTTGATAATGAGATAATTGGGAAAGAAAAAGCATGAAATTTGAACTTCGATCAATTGAAAAATTTTACGAATCTAGTCATATTCAATTCGTCAATATAGTTAAGATAGATAGCACAAGTTGAATAACAACGCATAATGTATTTTATTCCAGAAATGTATTTGCCAGTTAGTTTTTTCCCGGAACAGTGTAAAACACTGTAAAATGATATATTTTTCTTCTTTTTTTTTTTTTGTTTCAAAAGGATGTACATTGTTAGTTAAAAAAATGTTGGAAATTTCCAAAATTAGATGTATTTTCCAAAATTATAGGCCACGGAAATTTGATTTTTTACCACACGGTAATTACATAGACTAAGTCAGCAGAAGCCAAAGCTGTTTTCACCTATTTTAACCTTGAGCTTTCTGCAAATGCTTCTTTGCCTCCCGGAAAGAATCTGGAACCGGAAGGAGGTGGAAACAGAAAAAGAAATTGCATAGATTACAAGGGCACTTCTGCAAGTCTTTTTTATGCATTTTACCATTATATTTTCCCTTCTTTGGGTGAAATTGCAAGTTTTTCTTTTTCAAGATTTTCCTGGGTACATTTGATCTCTGAGATGGACTGGTCTGCAACTTCTGCTATAAAGGCTTACCTTGATACTCTCAGACTGGTTTTCCTCTTTTCCCTCTTTCAATAAAATTTTTTGCCCTATTTCTTGCTAATTAATTGCTATTTGTCTTTCCTCTTTATGTATGTTGCGAGAAATGAATTATATATTTTGAATTTTGATGTATATATTATAGTGCGACAATAATGAGAAAAGGAGAAGTGAGGCATGGATAAAGAGGAAAGAACCAGGGAGCAACGAGTTCATATCAGCATTAGCAGCTGGAATGGAAGCTAAACTAATAGTAGAAGTCACGTACAATGTTTCTCCGTCCACAGTAGCCTTGGCAACCGCCGCAAGACACACTGGAGGACGGCTGGTTTGCATTCTGCCTGAGCCATTTCTTGCCGGATCCAAAGAAGTTATTAAAGACAATGGTCTTAAAGACATTGTTGAGTTCAGAACAGGAGATCCCTCTCTGCTTTTACCTGATTACCGTAACATTGATTTCTCCCTTGTCAATTGCGCCAACGATGACTACAAAAGATTGCAAAATGTGATCGATGTCAATCCGACGAGATCAGTGGTGGTGGCTAACAACTTGCACGGCGGAAACAAAGGATTGGGAGGCCAAATTATTAGCCGAGGGATATTGAAGGATAAAAATGAAGTTGTGGTGAGGTCTACTGTACATCATATTGGGAAAGGAATGGAGGTTACTATGATCGGAAAATGGGTTTTCATGGTTGATGAGGAAGAGTAAATGGGTTTTCACGGTTGATGAGGATAGTGGTGAGGAGCATATCTATAGAGTACCTACATGAACAAACATTAATTAATTGTATGGTTAATGTTTGCTTAATTAATTAGATGGACTTAATTTAATCAATCAATCCCTAATTACAAACAAAATTCTTATTTAGATAGAATTTATTCATAAACTGAACCAATAATAATCTCTCATGTTTTTAACCAGTTCAATATTATAAAGTAAAAAAAAAATGTTTTTTTTACATGATAGGTTATTATTGGTTAATTAGATCTAAACAAGAAATTGTAATTAATTGTTGAGATTCGAGTCATTATGTCCGTCATTATTTTAATAATTTATTCCTAATTCTGTTTCTCATTGTAGAAATTGTACATAGACGTTATATAATATAATTCCTCAAGTTCAAGAAAAATATATGGCACTCCAGTATGTATGATTATAATTCGTTAATCAGAATTTTTCTTCTTGATGTGGTTATGTTTTAGTAACTTGCACGTATGTGCATGTAATTTGAAATGAGTAAATGATAATTAGGCTTCAAAACCCTGTTTTTATTTTATTTAAATTTCAATTTTATCAAGGTAAAGAAAAAATAATAATGAAAAACAATTTAGACAGAAATTGGGTGGGGATTAAAAAAAAAATGATCATTATACATTACCCGCCATCACCAACCACCTTCTTCACCAGAAATCACCATGATTCCACCTTCAGTTTCAAGTAATGGAAACCTCTCAACTACCAATCACCTATTCAATCCCCTTCACTTTCACACTCTCTGCTACACCTTTTCTTTGCAATCTGCTTAGATTAGATCCTAGCTTGGATGCTACCTACTCAAATTTTCCAACTTTGCAATCTGCTCTTGTTCTTGCCCTTCTTGGAAATCCATCCTTAAATGGGAAATTCAAGATTGGAAGCATTTAGGCCTAGCATGTTTGTTCTGTCATGTTTATTGGTTTTTAGCTTGAGAATGAACAAAACTAATGGTAAATATGAGCATGATTATGTAGTAGCAGAAGTTCATCAGACTGGTGGTGGTGATAGTAGATCGGAGCTATGTAACGCCGACATGAGTAGCTTTCTTCCTCCGCCCTACAACAACATCTCTAACATGGTCTGTGCACCCGTTTGGAATACTTTCCTTTTGAGGGTAAGTTTTATCTGAATTGCATACAATTGATTTCCTTATTCTGTCAAATTAATAAATTTTCCAATGAATAAAAATGTCAATTAAGCAATTTGGATAAATTCCTACAGCAGAAAACATGCATCAAAATTGGCTTAATATTTGCAGTATCACAAGAGAGAAGGGAACTTGGTCACCTTCATACTAAGTGGTGTATACACAACTGGATGGGTTGGAATTGGATTTTCAAGAGATGGAATGATGGTTGGGTCCAGTGCTATGGTGGGATGGTTCACAAAGCAAGGTCATCCAAGAATCAAACCATTCTATTTACAAGGTAGAAAGTCATCCCAAGTTTTATCAGATGCTGGTGAATTGGATCTAACCAAAGTTCCACCTGCTGCTGTGCTTCATGGCCCCATGATTCATCTTGCATTTCAAGCCAAGTTTGAAAAGCCTCTCTCTCTCCAACCTATTCTATTGGCTTTTAGTACCAAATATCCTAACCACCATCATCTATCCATTCATGATGATAAAACCACCATTCTTTTCGACTTCTCTGCAGGTTTCTTCACTCTTCAACTTAACTCCCTTTTATTTGGATTAATTATTTATATGGTCACAAAACTATAGCGGTAGTATATTCATCAAATTTTCATTAATATTTCAAAAGTAATTTGCCTAGGTTCTAGACCGTACAATTTCAGGCCACATGACACTGATTTGGCATTTTGTAATTGAGGAATCGGGCTTGATATCGCGCGGTTTAGCCAAATTTAGTTTTGACGATATTAAGACCGCTGAAGTAATTAATCATTTATTCAACTTCTAACTTTTATTTTCATAGAAGTAATGAGTTTGTTCTTCTACAGGTTCTGCTTCTGCTCAGTATACAAGTCCTGGACAGATGAAGAAGAGTCATGGGATATTGGGTATATTTGCATGGGCATTGATTCTTCCAATTGGAGCAATTGTTGCAAGATACTTAAAGCATAAAGATCCACTTTGGTATTATCTACATGCCAGTATTCAATTTGTGGGATTTCTCTTTGCACTAGCCACTGTGGTTCTTGGACAACAACTATATACTAAAATCAATGCTAGAATACCAGCACATAGATCCATAGGAATTTTTGTCCTTGCACTTGCTGTTCTGCAGGTATGCTCCTTTAATCCTGATTCTGTATCTTGTATAAGATGCATTCCAATAATCTGTGTATGTTGGCATCTAAAAATTTGAATTTCAGATACTGGCTTTTTTTCTACGACCTAAGAAGGATGCCAAGGTCCGCAGATACTGGAACTGGTATCATGGTTGGTTTGGAAGGATTGCCCTCTTCTTTGGAGCTCTAAATGTGATGTTGGGAATTCATGCTGCATCCGCAGGGATTGCATGGAAAATATGCTATGGATTACTGATTAGCACAATACTAGTTACAGTTATTATCCTAGAAACATGTTCTTGGTTGAGGAGGAGATCAGAAACTACTCCGACTTCTTCCTTCCAAATGAATACATTTTCATAAATCAATTTCAGAGCTGATTTTGTTATTGTGTATATTGCATTCTATGTCAGAATACTGGGTTCTGAGGACTTGTTTTTCCTTAAACAGGGGTGAAACAGTGAGATTTTGTTAGAAGTTTGTTGTGCTCGCCACTTTACTCTGTTACTCGCAAGTCCAGGAAGCCATGCCAAATTGCGTTCTTGGACTGAAACAGTGTGGAAGCCTGTTTACAAGATGTTGATTGTCTGGGCTATTTCTGTGTGGTGCATACATGGTGTAAGTATTCCACGGATGGATAACATTTGTGAAGCTGCAGCTACAAAATATTAACATTCCGCTTTTTTTGGTGAAAAATAAAATAAAATAAAATAACAGTGCGCTTCCTTTTTTTTAACATGGTGGGCTTGTATTCTGCGGTTTTGACTTTGAAAACGAAGATGTAGTGGTCTGTACATCGAACGTCTTTCCCCAATTTGTTCAAGGAAGAAAGGTTGTCCTGTTTTACATGACATCACCAGGATTGTCTATCATGAATCTATTTCACATGCAAATCATTTCCAAGCATAAGCAAAGGCTTATGGATATGCTCGTTTTAACGCTTCAAATTCTGGAGGTGCCACTGGTTTTAATTGCCATGTCACTAAACAGTATGTCCACAACCTTCTTTTTTTTTTCCTTTGATTTTGGGGTAAAAAAGCGAAAAACAAATATGGTGACATATTAAATTATCAGTCATGTAAGTAACACGATGAAATTGTTAACCAATTTAGGCAAACTACAAAGTTTCAAGAAAACATAGTTACCAAGGCAACCGCTCAATTCAATGTTGTTGAAAATGAAGGCCCAACCGCTCAATTCAATGAAACAATTTCAATTATTTACAATTCAATCAAATTAATTTCCAAGTCAATGTCTGTAGATAGCAAGAAAAACTGAACCATCTTTAGATGTAGGGGGTGTGAGTGTCCGAAGAAGTACATAGAATTTGCTCATCATTTATTAGGTAAATGTCAAAACTTTCTAACTTGTATAGTAAGCCAAAATTATCACCTCAACGAACATATCAAAAGATCTCCAATGTAAATAACCAACTGCTAACTGAATTGTAAATAACCTGCATCATCAAGTAAATCGGTGGTCAGACATAAAAATGAGGCTCAATGTAATGGCAAAGTAAAAGCTTTCATAAATTTCAGCTACTTCATAAGTAGCCGTGTATCTCACGCAGAGCGTTCTCCACTCAGTGAAAAAGCAGTTTCTAAACATGTAATTATCTCTAAAATTTACCATGGCAATCATTTGCGACACGATTCACAGCAAACAATCACAAGAACAGCTAATCCAAAACATAGCTGCATTTTTCAGGGCATTATTATATATTGTAGGAAAATTCTATTACCCTCCAGAATTGATTGGGGAAGGGAGGAAAGTAAATTTTCCAACAGTAATACCTTTAATAAGAAAAAATCTCACCTCCTCTAAGTCTAACATCCGTTCCTCAGACAAGTAGACCAAGTCAAATCAAGAACTGCAGCAAAAGTTTTCTCAATATTAATGTCAATGTCATTTAAACATTGAATACTGAGCAAAAGTTTCCATAGGCCTTAAAGTTGTGCATAAGAGCTCCGATCATAAACTGTTCAACCCCACCATAATCAGTAGTTATTTACCCAAAAAGAAAAGAAAATGCACCAAAAACTCAAGATTTTTACGTCATGAAACGTTCGTATTTCATCAGGACTTGGGATGTCTAAGCTAGGAAACAAAAGCTCTGGTTTTGATAGTAGAAAACTAACCTGTATCCTTTTAGAAGGTGGTCTGACCATGAAAGTCAGAAATGTTCAGCACGCTCATCTTCCTTGTGTATAATTAAAGCTCACTATCCAAATCAGTACACTTGATTGGTTGACTGGGAAGAACCTGAGATCATGTGGCACCAGCAGTACAACCTTCACTTGATGCAAAGCTTGTAGATTTTGGAGCTTCACTACCTCTTACTACTCTGTTGTATATAACCTTAAAAGGCTGTGTGCCATATGGTCGACTAAGCAAGCTTATTGGCATCCTCAAAGTCTGCTTTCTATTTCTCCTTCCCCTCAACAAAATGCTAAAGGTTTTTTCCCCATCAATCTTCCTTTCCTCATTGCTACCAGTATTTTCTTTAAGGCTTTTGTCTGGTTTTGAATCACTACCAGAAATTTCAAAGCTATGTAGATTTATATGACCATTTTCCTTTATATTTTCCGAGCCAATCCGAGACAAATTAGGATTATCTGTTCCCTCTGATGCCAGGAGGCCTTTCTTACCTTCTATGCTGTCAATATCCACTGGAAGACTTGGAGGTGGACTTGTGCTTTCACATTGTTCGAACTGTTTATGCTCTAATTTAGAATCAGAAATTGGCACAGTAACAGGTGAAGGGATAGAAAACTCCATGGCATGACAGCCAGGCCACACTGGGCCAGGAATTAACTCAGATACATTGTGGTTGACATTACACTGCCAAGAGAAATGATTGGCATGGAAGGCATTACTGGTTACAGGAAAGGTACTAGTTGGCAATGCTTGGCTTTGACTGTAAGGAGGGTACATAAAGGGTAATGGTTGCATCATGTTTGGAGTTGCTGGAGGCGAAGGGTATGGATGGTGTGGAGAAGACATTGGACTAACAGCAGGTAACACAGCAGTTGGCCCAGGGTGAAGAGCCATGTTTACTGGCCATGGTCCAACACCTGGAACAGCACCAGGACCAGCAGGAAGAGGAATATTCACATAAACTGGTGCAGCACGTGCCATTGATGGCGATGGGTTAAACGGGGCTGCAGAAGCTGACAACTTTTTATTGGGAAGACCACGAGTCTCAACTGAACTCACAACTGATGGTCTGTCCTTCAATTCCTCCACTTGAGGCAATATGGAGCTAGAAACACCAAGGGTTTCAAATTCACCAGGTGAATCCTTCTCAGAGGACGGTTTCTGTGGGAGAGAATCAGTTGCACCTGATACGCTATCAATCGATATGCTATTATTGATAACTTCACGAACCTCAAGAGTCCCAGATTCAGATCCTACTGTAGACTGAGCCACCACTGAAGTATCATCTTCCTTTGCATCAGTTGAATGACCCTCTTCTTTGCTCTCCACAACATCAGTTCCATTTTTGAACTGATGAGCGGAATCCTCCGCAAAATTATTTTCGTTCTCCCCACCTGCATCTTTCAAATCTGTTACCATTTGAATAGCATTTTCTGTTGCTTTATTTGTCTCTTGTTCATTTTTATCAATACCAACTTCCTGGTTATCTGGAACATCACTTTGTGGAACCCAGACCTGAAACTTTGCAATAGTTCCTGGCGGTGCCAATGCTACTTCCTTGTATGAAGGAGACTTTCCAAGACTGACCACTGAATTCTTTTTTAGACTAATATCATTAGGGCCAGAGATTGGACTAGATTCGACTGAAGATGTAAAAAATTTGCCTGCACCCAGTGAATTCTCTGCTGTAGCAGGTTTATTAGTTGAAGGAATAGACTTGACCCTGTATGTTACAGCTTTCACCATTCTCCGCCCAAATTTGGCACCATGGGAAGGATTTCCGCCATGGTGATCTACATAATTCCCATGGGATAGTGCCCGTTTTTTCAAAAGGTAGTACCTATTGCTCTGGTTAGCATTCTTGACAGGAGGGTAATCCACATTAGTATCCACAATCTTTTTCTGATAAACTTTGCCAAAGATTCCTCTACGCTGCTTCAGTCGTCGCCCATATGAGCCAGCTGATCTCGGCCTTTGAACTGGTTGCCATCCATCATCTCCTTCACCATGTGTTTCCAAAAACGTTTCATTGGTTATTCCAGATTTCTTTTCTGCAGTCTCTTCTGCAATGGGCTGTTGCTGGAACTGAACTTGGGAAGAGCTGGTCTCCTGGGTAGCAAGAGGGGTAACAGTCCCTTCATCAAGAACCTCTTCGGGTGTCTCTTTTGGGGACTCATCAGTGATTGCTAGATTTACATCTGGGTGAGTTTTTTCCTTTATCTGAAATGGGAAATTGAAAATTGTACGGTAAACATTAAAGGTAAACTTTTAACACTCAACAGTGTATCAAAGAACAATTTGGCAATCACTTAAAAATCTAGCGTAAGCACATCCTTGGGACCACTGGGCTCAATGACCTCTATATTTTGAGCAAGCTTACTTTTAGAGTTGACCAAGGCACTTTTATTGACAATAATTGTCATTAATTACTTTATTGGCACGCATCTTGAAACAATAGAGAGAGAGAGAACAAGAAATTGCCTAATACAACAAAATCAGATACATAAGGAAAAATCATTGCAAGTTTTAGCTCAAATTCCACTGTCATGAGTCAGTTTAAAATGTTTAACAAATAAACCTAATATAAACTCTGCTAACCTTTGTAATATAGTTTTTCTTCTTTACTGACATAAAGTCTCTGCCCTTTGTGTCACGGCTTGGACTAATATAGTCCAGCAAATCTGAAACACTGCCAAATATAAAAGTGCAACACTTATTAGTAGCAAGAAATGTATCTGTATCAGTAAGAACATGTGTCATAAGCATCTCTCCAGCAGCCAAATTGCACATAGATGATTCTTAAATTTACAAACAAGTAATGGGTTACTCCTATAAGTATCTGGAGCCATGTCTTGATAGTTTGCCAAATTTAGACAGAAATGCAACAGTATCCCAGACAGAAAATAGACTGGAGCATCATAAACAGAGTTATTTATGGCATTCCAAAATGGTTGGCTCATGACCTGAAAATCTTTAGGGGAGCAACCAAATAGTAGGAAAGTCCTGGTAAAGTGACACGGAAGTATCTAGCAGACAAACTATGATTTGCAAGTATAGTCAGCACATGGTATCATAAGGAGTGGTAGACACAAAAGAAACTGCAGTATATACCAGCAAATTTGCCATGGTTTGATAACTAATTATTCAAAGAAGTAGTGGAAAAACAAAGTACAATAAACCCACAATAGGACCAATTTGTTTGAGGATTCATAAATCAAAGAAAATGTTAAGTTAATTCACCTCAGATGGCCTTTGCTAGCTATGGATGCATCAGGCTTTCTAGTACCATTCCATGCAGCTTCTTGCTGTTCAAATGCCTTGGACTCAAAGTACTCAAGCCAGGCTGCAGCATCCTGCAGTATTTCATAAAATGATATAAAATACCCAGTTTAGTACACAGACATTCATATAGAGACGGAGTAAGAGAGGCTAGAATCGAATTAAATGGCATCAATTTCACTTGCTCAATGAAAGTCCTTATCATGTTAAAGCTATAAGTTCCAAGAATTAATTATTGGAAACTTCTGCTTGCCTAGCCTTCTGATTCACATGCCAGAAGGAAGGTCACAGGTTCACATATATATTTAGAATCTTTTGTTGGATGCTCCATATTATTGACCTAGTTTACTTTATCAAAAACATAAACGCTCATGAGTAGCTGAGAAGCGAATGCCGAAAGAGGAAAGTGAGATAAATGAATTCATTATCTAGATCTGCTTGACACCTGTGTACGCAAATCATCTGGACCAAGCTTTGCTCGAAGAATTTGTAAGGTCGTTTGCTCATGCTGAACACTCAATGGGTATGCTTCCATTAGGGAGAGTGCAATTGCTATTGCATGGTAACTTGCAGCTGTCTGAGATCAAAGTAAAAAATGCAAAACGACGTATAAGGCCACTCATTATTTAGCATGCATGAAGCACACAAAGTGAAAAAGTTAAATCATTGATATTAAGCCCATATAACATATAGAAGAGGAAAAAAGTTCTACATGGCCCTAAAGCAAAGATATCCTTCCTTTAGTGTTAAAAGGACCATTAAATAATTCTATTGCTTTCTATTCTTTAAGAGAGTGAAGCTGGGAATTTTTAAGGCAAATCAATCACTCATATAAAGCACAATTACTCCATAATTGGCAAACAAGTATTAAACCTGCATTTTCTCTTCTCTCTCTTGAACAAAAAGAGAGAGAAAGCCTTCAAAACTCTAGCAAACCCACTTGGTCAGGTATCAACTATAAACAGAAAGTCCATTGCAAATATGACATCAAAGAAGCACAATCCCAACAACACCATACCTGGATGTGATCTGGACCAAGTAACCTTTGGTTGCACTTCAGAGCTTTATGAAGGTATCTAAGGGCAACATGCACATTTCCTAGACCTTCCTCCATCATGGCCACATTGATGTATGTCGCAGCAGTGTTTGGGTGTGATGGACCACATGTGAGATGTAGAAGATATAAAGCGCGCTTTACATACCTGGTCAATAACAAAATTATAAGCTCACAATTGGCAGAAAAGGCCAACCAGAAACATATAGAACAAAATATTACAAATATATGACAGCAATCCCAGGACAGGAACCACAGAGCTCAAATCTAGTCCAACAGCAAGAATGCAAGTACTTGGTTTACAGGCAACAATTGTGTAATGAAATCACTGTTAAAGCAATAACTTTCAGCCAATTCTAATGATAAATGTAAGCATGGACGGCAGCAGAAAGAATGTAGAGCCATGCATCAGGTAGAACATGAGGTAATCAATAGACATCAAATCAGAAACACAATTAAAAAAATAAAAACAAAAAAAAAACACGTGTAAAACATGACATGTTCATTCAAGGTTCAAATGCAAGATATACTTGAGAGCCAACTCTGTATGTTGAAGTCTGTAGTAGAACACCGCAAGATCCCCGTAACTTTTCACTGTATCTGGATGATCAAGTCCTAGCTCCCTCTCATTGATATCCAAGGCCTTTTGCTGATATATAGTAGCCTGCAAGTTGAAACAGCATTGAATTTAAACTATCACCATAAGATATGGGACAACTATATTGCTCATTGTGCCACGAAATCATACACAACTTAGCAACATGACAAGAATCTGAGAGCTACTAAGGATGCTTTGCAGCAATCAAACAAATGGACAAAGAATAGACCTGATTGAAGTCTCCAGTATGATACAATACAACTGCAAGAAGGCTGTAAGCACCTGCAGTCATTCTATGGTAGGGACCACAAACTGCCACCAACTTTGCCAGAGCCTGGAAACAGCACAGGGAGAAATAGAGGATAAAGAAACTGTAGTAGAAGCAGCTGATCACACAAGGAAATAGCGGGAGAGGAGACTTATGTTTCACATATAAATAAAAACAAGGCATGACTTAAGCTGACATAAACCTTAGTCCCATAGGTAACTGCATCTTCAAGTTTTCCCTTGTCCAAGGCTGTTTTCGATGACTCCAGGAGCTGCCTTCCATCGGCAGAGGAGCAAGCTGCTTGCTGAAAAAATTTAGAAAAAGCAATGTATCTTGAATATGGCTAAATTTGATTCATTGCCTAACAAAATTGAGAACACACACACACACACACACATATATATACATATAACTTCTTCTGTCATCACCTTATGCACTGGAACCAGGCTGACAACATCTGATTTCTTGAATGGATGTGGAGAATCCATATCAAAATCCCTCGGAACCAATTCAATACCCACCTACAAAAGGCGCCATAAAAAACCAACCAAAGGAGTATAAGCTATATTACTTTTTTATTTTACTCAGTTATGCAACAATTTTAAATTAATAAAAGCTCTGGTAAACTAATAGTTATTTTCTCCATTTCACTGAATCTAAAGCCAAACTATTATCTCCAATCAAGTTAACAATTAATTGTATTTGCTCTATTCAGGCAATAAGGCTACAGAGTCAAAGATATGTGACACTACACCATCTACCAGACACAATTTATTGCATTTAGATGAGTACTTCAAAGATATATGACAGTGCACCATCTACTAAGCACACCATAGTGTTGCAAAGCCAAAATTTGATGCGCTCATAATTGCAATGTGCAAAATAACTTTAATGACTGGCCTTTTTCTTCATTGACAGAGATAAATAACATAAACAACAAACTTTAAGCAGTGACCAAAATTATTCATCCATGTAGAAAACTCATAGTTAATTAGGAGTTAAGCAATTAACTGCCAAATTCAAGTCGTCAAGTCATTCCAATATCTTGTCATTTCTAAGGACTTTGCTCAGACATATTATTTTGCCATGATATCTCCCAGAAAACATTGCATGCTTACAAAACAAACTGAAAACTGTAAAAGCTTATTTTAGATTACAAAATAATGAAATCTCAATTTTCATGCTATAAGATATTTGAAAGTTAGAGAGCTTTATAAATCACTCGATGAATATACCTTGTGGCATAATCCACGAAGGATTGCAAATTTCCTCACATCCTTGAAGTTTGAGCTGCTGATGTCCCATTCATATCGCTTCTTCAGAAACACCTCCAGCCATCTCCATACAAGAGAGTGGACATGACCAGACTTATCTGAATTTCCTTTTTCAGGAACCCCAAGCATCAGATTTAGTGCAGCAGCAATTGATACAGCCATTTTATCATAGTCTGCAACAGCTGTAATCACAGCCTGAAGAATATGCTTAAAAGCTCGTACAATCATCTCATGAATACAAAGAGACTGTACATGTGATAGCTTTTCTGAAAGCTTCACCTGCATAAAATAAAGAGTAAAACCAATTAAAATGGAGGCATCTCACAAGTATAGACAAAAATAAAAGCTAATTTATCACCATCTGTTTGGACTGCATATACGAGCAAACCACAACACTTGTCACTACCAACTTTTCCTTAAAAATTCCAGAATAAAAGAAATAATGACTGCAAAATAAAAATACATTAACTTTTTTTTTCTTGGTAAACAAACATATCAACAAGCATAAAAATGATGTGCTATAGAAAAAAATGGAAGTGCTCTATGCATTTTAACATAAATGATTATTAGAATGCCCAGGAAAAAAAAAAATTATTTAGTAAAAACATGTGTTCAGGGCAATACATGTGAACAAAGTATGTAAACTAAAGATTTACATGAACAAGGCACCTCAACTAATTGCAGCCGGCAAAGAGTGGCAGTGCCACCTTTAGGCAATCATTCAGCAGCACAAAAATCTTTAAGTATAAATGTGAACAGCAGTTAAGAAAAAAAATTTAAGTCCAGAAAGCAAGCACCGAAGTACAGAAGAAAAGATGTAGCCTTTACCCATAAACCTTCCATTTATAAAGTGCACCACTTGGAAAGACACCTAAATTCACCTCCAGATGTGCCTTGGGTAGTATATTAGAGAGATAATACATAAAAGCCTTTTAAAACTTGAGGACAATGACTGGTTATTTCACTAGATTGGAGATATCTGCAAGTATACCATTATAGACAACAATTTTCATATCCGTGATTCTACATATGCTACAAGAGCACCAATATCATAGTGTAAACCATGAATATACAACATTGTAAAACAGCCATAATGTGGGCATGGAAGTCAGAAATGCTAGAACTGTGTAACAAACAAAGGATTTCCTTCATAGACAAAATAAAAAAATGTGAATGAGAACAAGCAACTTACAACATGTCCCAATGAACGCATCCGGAGACCTCTAGTATGCATAAAATCAGTAAGAGTCCGGCCATCCACTGGTGAGAGTTCCAGAGAGCCAAAATCTGCTACCTGCATTCTATTGTCAATACAATATCTAGAAATTCAAAAACAAGTAGATAAATATATAACTAAATCAAGAAATTACCAGTTTTGGAAGAGCAACGTCATTATAATATTTGTGAGACATGTCGATTAGCTCTTGCAAAGACTGCTGACCAAATGGTTTGGTTAGTTCATATCGTAGAGTAAATAAAGGAAGAAGATGACCCAATGGTATTAAGAAGTACTACCTTGCGATGAAGTCCTGTATCTGAGTCTCGTAACCGAGTGAAGGCTGCATCAGATAACAACTGTTGCAGTGTAAATTCATTTTTTTTGGCAATGGTTTCAAGCTGAGTTTCTGTTGAAGCTAAACTAGCATCTTCGACTTCCCCAGTTACACCACCAATAGGTGATCTTGAGTTTTCAGACTGTATTTTAGTATTGCTTTCATCTAATTTTTTCTTGTTGTTCTTCAGGGACCTTAGAGGGGTGCCAAGTCCCTCAACCTTCATTTCTTTTTGTGAGGAGGTTTTCTTGCCCTTCTCAATTGGCTGTTTCTTATCCTTTTCTGTATTTTTCTGGTCCTGCAAATGTTGAATCCAGCAGGCTCCAAGCTCCCATCTCATTAAATCATCCTGCTTCAATTCCTCCCGTTCAAGCTTAGCGAGACTTTCTTCCAGCATTCTTTCTACAAAAACTTCAGAAGCACTAAGCTCTTCACGGTCTGAAGTTTGCAAATCAGTTGGTTTGCTGTGCTCTGTAGGCGTTGTTTTGTGAAGAAGCACTCTCAAACTGAAAAGAAGGCAAATTCAGACCTCAGGAAAACATTTCCATATATGGCCCCTTCATCAGAACATTAGTAATGTCCAATAACAACAACCAAGACCTCACCATGGATTCGTAAGATCAGCCAATCTTTGAGAAAAGATCTAGGGTTATTTTCTAATACTCGTAGCAAAAATCAATATGGGGCAAATTAAGAATCTTTGAGCTCATCTCAACTTCCTAATTTTAAAGAGAAAGTGAAGTTAAGTTTAGCCTTCGCATGATATGGCAGAGATCAAAAGAAATAACAGATAGTAGTATTCCAGCATATTATTATGAGAACTAGAAATATTCCAGTCTTCTACAAATTAGTGCGCTTCTGAAAGCCAACATTTAATAAACGAAACTTGGCATGGTTTAAAATATCGCAGCCAACATTTATTTCAATTTTATTTAAATGAATACCCTATGGCATACATGAAACCCTTCACAAATCCATTAAAATGAAGTTATGGCAAAGTGGAGTCAAGCAATTGCTTAATTATTTATGCTTATCAATGGAAAATTCTAACAAGTGATACCACAAACTGTTGCGGCCAATGTTGAGTAATACATGATGCATTATGATCCATGGCAACAATGAGACAAACCTGTTAATATTCAGGGCATTGGCACCACCTTCAGTCTGTTCAAGTCCAATACTCTGAGATGGAGGACTGACATTCTTGTCCGCTTTCCCCTCAACTTTCACGACAGCTATGTAACCACAGAATCTTACATTGACAACGCCAAGTGTAGCAATGTCCTGCACTCCGAACATAACAAGTTTTCCATCAATTTATTAATTACACTATCGTAGAAATCCCAAAATCCATGCATCCTTGAACCATAAAACTTTCAGAAACTTACATGTGCAGCTGTATTCTCATCAGCAGTAATTCCTTTCAGCAGGTTCCGCTCTACTAAACTTTTTTTATCCACTCCAGTTGCTTGAATCCCATCAATTTTTGTGTCTACCTTAGAACTTGCATTGGCAGCATCTTTTGTGACTGCGATGCTCAAGTCCCCTACTCTCTCTATATAAAGAATTTCACTATTCCCAACTGAAGACAATGAATCTAGGTTCTCTCTCACATGGTGCACAGCCTTAATGGCTCTGATAATAGCAACATCAACAAATAAACTGTGAAGAAGGAAGGCTTTCCTGTCTCGAATCTGCCTCTCCTCCGCAGTCTTGCAGGGCATAGATGCAACAAACAAAAATTCACCAGCCCAGGGTATCAAATCACTTCTCCCATCTCGTCCAAGACCACCTCCATGTCCTCCCCACGTTTCATCCTCAACAGGAAGAGAAGGAAAAATTGAAGGTGACTGTGCTGCAAATGGTGGGATAAGCCATGTGTTGGCTCTAAAGCCATAAGGAAGATTCCCAAACTGCAAGGAGTAAAGAAAGGAGGGGAATCAAGCACAATGCAGCATCAAGAGAAATCAATGCATTACACTGTTCAACAACTTAAATCCTGTTTTGTTTGTTAAAATTAAACTATTGAAAAACTTAAATGGCCTTTTGTCTAATTTCCACCCATTATCAGTGGAAGCAAGTTGAGAGGTGGGAATAGAGAATGAAGACTCAGCAGAATTGTAGTATACCTTGTTGCGTTCTGAAAATGCTTTCATAAGATCATCATAAGCCTGAAAATTGAGACAAAAACAGATAAGTTAATATGTTAAGGAAACTATTAGAAACACATCCACCACATAAACATGAATAATTCTTTAGCCCAAGGATTTTTGCAAATGAAAAATGGAAACTAGAAGACTAGATGACTAGAACTTGCAAGATCAAAATGAATAAGTTGGAAAGCATCAGTCAAAAAACAAAAACCAGATGACTAGATTATTAACTTTGACAGATCATAATTCGTATGTTAATTGAACAAGAATAATTGAACAGAAATTGAACAAGAAGCTGCTTCTAGAATCAGGCAAGAACAGCCTCATACAGGTTACACCATGGATCTAGAATTTTCCCGATAAATCAATTGTATCTAGTCTAATTATCCACTTTAAAATTTAGAAGATGTACTGACAATAATTTCAGTACGCATGGTTTTTAGAAACAGCAACTGCAACCATAGTTGTGTTTATCAAACATGCTCCGGACTGTACATAACTGTTGCTTTGAAATTGAAGAGTGAAAAATTGAACACTGTACGAGAAAGACCAAACTTCATATTAAAAATAAATCCAAAGCCACATAAATTTGATTTATGTGAAAGCAGCGAAACTAACATTGTCAAAGGCTCTACTGAGCTGCCGCAGCAAATCAACGAGATCGTGACACAGAATCCGCTGCTTTCCAACGTTGTAGAATCCCTTTCTGCAAGCTTCAACTTGAAACAGCTTCCCGTTGCAGAGCTTCACCTGGTCATTGAACAAAAATTTTAGAATCGGAAATGCACTAGTAAATGTACAGGAATAAAAACGAAAGAGAAGCCCATACATCCAGGGAGAAGATATGATCGTCCTCCGCAATGTCCTCGATCTGCCGTTTCGTTGCCTTTCTTACAACTGCAACATTCAACGCAATATTGATCATTTGTCAATTTCTACATTATAGGTTCAATTATTTTAAAAGTTAAGTTATCGTTCTTATTCAAAATAAACAAGTAGAAAAAAAAAATACATTGCAGAGGTGGAGTGAGGTGGGAGAGTGAAAAGAACTCATAAAAACTCCCAAGCTTAGGGCATGAGTGGCTCATTTCGCCTTCTGCATCTACCGCCGCGTCTTTTGATGACGAAGATTGTTTCGCATTGGAGGCCGTCGTGGTGGTGGCTTGAGATTTGGTTGTGTTTTTCTTGGAATTCTTGTCCTGCGCAATATGCGCATTCTTTCCAGAATCAGACTTGGACTTTTCCTGTCCGGCCGGCGACGAGCCAAACCACGTCGTGCATGCAACAATGTCCAGCAGCCGTCTAACGTGCGCCACCACAAGCTCCTCATCGTAGTCGTCTGATCACAGAGAAGAAACAGCGTTACCAAATCCCAGGACGAAGAACCACGCATTTGAGCGTCATCTAATTAAAAAAAAATCCGCACTGATTGACGTCGTCATACGCAATTTTAAAGTTTTTATCCAGCGGCGTCGTTTGGAGGCAACTAAAAGTCGTCTCGCAAAGCGACGCCGATTGCGTACCTTCGGTTAACGTGAGGACGCAAGGCTTGAGGGCTGAAACATCCACCGAGTCCTTTAACCGCGGGCCCCTTACCTATTGTGGAACAAAACAAAAGTCCAAGTTTTAGTGCAGAAATAATTACGCCCTTCGATTTTAGAAATTGAGAGAAAAAACAAACATATTTTTTTATTGAGTTATGATTTGGTGCAAATATGTATTTTGGTGCGTGCAAATATGGACTATCAAATCATAATTTTATTTTTAATTTCGATTTAAATTTACATACACTACGTATATACGTGCGCTGAATTCCACCCCTTATTTATTATCTATAATTCTAATAAATATGAAATTAAGACACTAGAATGTTTTTTTTTTTTTCTATGATTGTCTGGCCCGTAAGTGAGACTTGAAAGTTTCATATTTGACCAGAAGTGGCATTATTGCACACTGTTCCAAGATACATGTTGGATTTTCTGCAGCCCATGATATTGACAAATATTAAAGACGTCCATTTGGGCCTGGCTAAAACGACACAGTATCATATATTCGGATACCATAAAACGCTGCAAACTGTGGAATGAAATCACAATTGTCCAACTGACCGTCTCCAAATTCTTCAGCAGACAGAAAAACATTGAAATTCCAACACTGCCTTTGAAGTAGGAAATATAATAATGAAAACTGAATTAAAAATAAACAAAGTAAAATATTGTGATACTTACCTCGTGGGATAGTGAAAAATTTGTGATGTAGCAAGTTTCCGTGTTCACCGATAAAAGCCGACGAACATCTATAATCCTATCAGTGGATATCCCCTGCTCAAAAAAACATTCCAATTTTCGTATCCAATTATTAAACTAAAATGTCAAATAAAATCCAATAGATAAAATACCAACAACAAGAGTTATAATAATTTAATCGATGAATAAAAACTTATACCCAGATTAAAATTTTATTGCTCAAGTCAATAATATTAATAATACACGTTCATGTGAGAAATTGGAGAAGGAAATTCGTATCTCCCCAGTAAACGGCCATAGTTGCCCCATTTGATGGGATGAGTTTCTTATGCTATGCGCGGTTGTCGTAATTCATGCCAATTTTCCTCATTTGCTAACCACATGTTTCCATTAAAACAAATATCTATACCAAACTGGAAATTTTTCTTATTTTTAAAATATATATTTATTTCTCTTTGCTCATAATAATTCGTTAAACACTTTGGTTTATCTAATATGATAATTTCAGCTTATTAATCACAAACTCATGAAGTAATTAATGGTGAATAAATAACGTAATTAAGACGCGTAAACACAGAAACCGCAAACCTTCAAAACAGTGCGAGTTTCGTCTGGGAGATTGACTGTGATATCGGTAACAACTGGAAGAACTGCAGATTAATCATAAATTAAGAGATTAAACATAGAAATTAATAACAAATCCAATAAATTTGTATAACGGAAAATTTATATATAGCAGATTGCTATTACCCTTCTCGTCTTTCTTCTTCTTCTCTCCTTTTGCCTTTCCACGACTGTTCCTTGGTGCCATTTTCTAACTTTGCTGAATACACAAGCTAACCTATATTTCAACAAATTAAATCGATACCCGTATAAAAATTACTGTTTGAAAGTTCAAAAAATTAATCAAAATTAGCACAAGAAACACAATTACCAAGCAGAAGAACGCAGAATAGTTCTGCAACTTTCAGTAACGATTGAAGAAGAGATAACTAATTTAATTAATGCAGTATTGTATCTGCTAAAGCAGATAAGAGTTGCACCAACTATAAAATATATATGAATAAAGCACACAGAGAAAGGAAAAAAGAAGCAGAAAATGAAAAGAGAGTGTTTTAATGATTGGATAATGAAGAGGAGAAAACCATTAATGAGGTTTGAAATGAAGGTCTCATCTACTGGATAGAAATGGTGAGAGAAGAGAAATAGATATAAGCGAGAGGAGAGTACGATAAGGAAGGAAGGGCGGAGATTTAACAGTCAGATAGGACATGGCTTTTTATGTCTGTTTCCGCCTTGTAGGTAATTAGATTATTCGGATTTTTTTATTACTTAAAAAAAAAGGAACAAAATTTAAGTATTCAACTTTTTTTATAATTACTATTATCTAATTAGAATCAGGTCGGTCCACAATAGATATAAGATTTTTCCACATTAATTTTTTTTTTTTAATTTCTGTCGTTGTATTTTCAAATTTTCCTTTTTTTTTAAATATCAGGAGGATTGGGAAAAAAGAAATAAAAAAAGAATATGGAGATTTTAGTTGTAATTTTAAAAGATAGAACCAACCAATGACTTGTTGGGTCAAACTCAATGGGGTGACAAGAGTTTAATTTCAATTTAAGATTCTCCTGTTAGTATGAGAATGGAGAGTTGAGCACTTCCTTAAAAATAACTCATCCAATATTGGATCTTAAAATGTCTTTTTATGAATTACTAACAGACATGAATTAACGAAATTAGTAATTAAGCAAATAAAAGAAACATTAATTAGAAAACATAGATAAATAGAAAGGCTAAGGTTCCTTCTGAAATGTTGCTCGCCGTTTTTAGTTGTTTCTGGTTACGCTGGATATTTAATTAATTTTAAGGAGAAATAATTTTATAACATATAAATCTACAACCTCTTGTTAAATAAATGTATTTTATGACTTAATTAATTAACAGCAGCTTTTAGTCAATTAAGTATTGTTCCAAGAACATTGGATTAACTTGAGTATACATGTCATCCACCTCAATAATCAAAATTGAAAGAATTTTACATAAAATGGCATTGTATGAATCATTTTTACTTAATAAAAGGCTTTGGGTTAGAGTTTAAATATCCATCATGAATTTAAATTAGTTACACCAAATTTAAATTTATCAAATCGATAAATTTTACAAATAAAATAGTTAGAAAAAAAATAAATTAAGAAATATATTGGCTTTTCTGTAAATGAGAGTTTAAATTCACGAATGCCTGGCTTGGCTGGCTAGCTACCTTCGTAATCTCACTAATTGGTAAGGTTTGCTGTGTTGTGACCATGATTTTCAATCCGTCCCGATCAAACCTTTGGTGAAAGTCCTGATCAAATCCGGAGAATCATGGTTATAGACTATAGATCATGAAACACATGCAAATAGACACATAGCTATGCATCGTACGCACATATGGACTGTTGGTATTTTTTTCATATTTTATATATAAAATGTTGCGTATTAAAAATGTTATTCTCTTTTTTTTTTCCCTTCTTTTTAATGAAAATTGATAAATTCTGCATTTATCATGCCATGGAAATGGTTTGACAAGAATGAACGTTGTGGAAATCAAATAGAATATCAAGCCAAATCGATAAATAAAAAAATAAAGAAAATAGATAAATACAGTATACCAGACTGAATAGAAATAATAAAAGGAAATGTAAAGACTTGGAAAATTAAATCTAGATGGTTGCGTGCTGTGTTCCATGTGGGTCGATAAACCACCTCGTTTTCACAGAAAAAGATGTTTGATGCGTAAGTTGACATAAACCTAGGCCTTTCATTTATTCTGGCTCTTTAATTCCCTCCACGTTAATTTCCATTTTACTATTCTTCTATTGAAAATTCCCATGGATCGATGACAATGAAATACTGTGAAATATTTCCTTTGTAATATGGTAAGAATTTTTTTTTTTTTTACTCTTGCACAAGTATTAAAATAATGTTTGATTGATTGTAAATTGTAATACCCTCTTTCATACTTTCTTTTCAAAGCTACTATAGATTTTCTATTAACTTTTTAGTGTCTCGCTTCATTAATAATAAGAGTAAAATAGTGTACGAATTCAATTATATATCATATGTTCGTTTTATCTATCTATATATCATACGTTAGTTTTTCATTTATCACCTCTTGAGTGAAAGTTAATACATGATTAACAGATTAATTTTCGAGTTTTTACATAAAACAGCTGAAGTATTGTTTTCTGGCATATAATTGTAACATAAAATAATTATTTTCTAAAATAATAATAATAAATTGAAAGCTGAAACTTACACATTAATATTAAAAGGCTGCAATTTCCTCATCAGTCCTGATTACCAAAGAAAAGAGTTATAGAATTTTATATTCAGGGAAGAACAATTAAAAAAGAAATTGAACCGCGTATCAATCACCTAATTTATTTATTTTTCGTAAACTCGAGTGCTTGGTGCTGGTCGACTTACTGCCATGCTGTCCAATGTACTATATTTCATGAGTTTTTTTTTCTGCTTATATTGGACATATAAATAACTTGTAAACCTATAGATCAATTTATTAATCCTTTGTTTTTGTTAGTGGGCACTGTAATTATCTATCCCAGCAATTTGCTAGACATCGTTTAGTTCTTGATAAGTCTGAAATTATAGTGGAGGAGAGTGTCCTCACTTTATATTGTGTAGGAGACAGGTTTGAAAAATAAGGAGCATTCCCAATCGGATCCTTGATCGCCAAACCTGCAAGGGTACCTAGCGCGGTGGATCCAAACTTTCGCACTCCGACGTTCAAGTCAGTTATTGGACAAGAGAAGATAAAAAGTTAACTTTTTTAAAAGAGAGAGCTAGAAAATGGAGTATCCTCTCTTTAAAGAAAAACCTGTTATTTATAGTTTCAATAGAGCTTGAAGCAGTGTGTTCAATAGTATCCCTACTCTGTGACAGACATAATCTATTTTTATAAGTGGCGATAATTAGACAATGGCACGTAGCAATTTTTATCAGTGAGACATTTAATTCGATAAGACAGTCCCGATTGTTGAACTTTTCTTTCCAATTGAGGGAGTCTTTGATGGGCTTTTTCCTTGGGCTTTTCTAAGTGATATTAGGCTGTTGGTCCTTTTTTTTGGGTGTTATCAATTCTCATTTTTGTTGAAATTTTGTATAGATGGAAAATATTGTAGCATGCTGGCTTTATTTAATCTAAAAGCTTTTTATATATATATATAATTTAAGAAACAAAGGACAAACTTGACTTGTGTACAAAATAATAGTAGCTAGCTTTTTCCCTTGTGTACATATAGTTTATTGTAAAATTGATCTAAAAGTTCATTTAACGGACCTGATTTAATTAATTATTTTACATATTTAATCACCTACCTAACCGTCCTCATCCACTTCAACATCCTTCCAATTACATTGTTTTCTATAAATAGAATGGCAATCCAACGAATTTAAAAAGATATATGCACATGGTGGCCATCATACTTTAGCACATATTTTTTAATGTATGATATTTTTACACTACACATTAATAAGAAAAGAAAGCGGAAAGAAAAGAAACTCAAACGACAGTGGCGAAGCTAGGATTGAAAAATAAGGGGGGCAAAAATATTATAAGGCCCTTTTTTAATATTTTCATAGAAAAATAAGGGGAGCAAAATAAAATTTTAAATGAGAAAAATTATTTATTTAATATATATATACATGTAAAATAAAAATATTTTAAAAAATAAGGAGGGCAATTGCCCCCCTTCTCCACCACCTAGCCTCGCCACTGTCAAACGAGGATTTTTGCAATCGCCAATATCAATGTTATTCAATTTTTTTTTTATAATACTTACATTATAATGTTATTAAAATCGAACCAGATAACAAACCAAAAAGCTCAAGAATTTGTAATTCGACCAATTCGTTTGAATTTAATCAGGTTTTTTTCATTTTTTAAAAAATATATTATTTTTTAAGTTTTATATAAATATTATGAAAATATCACTATATGAAAAAAATTAAAAATAGTTTAAAAAAATATATTTATCATCAAACATTAACAATAAGACTATATTTTCAAGTTATTCAACATTTATAATAAAAATTTAAGATAAATATAATAAAAAATTGTAAATTTTTAAAGAAATTCTTCAAATATAAATTATAAAATTTTATTTTATTCATAAAAATTCATTAAATTGTTTAAATTTTAATTATTTTGTATTTATAATTTTATTTTATTTTTTCCCAGAAAAAATAATATTGTATTAATATTTTGGACAAAAAGTTGATTTTTCTAAAATCAAACCGGTTTTTATCATTTTAACCCGGTTTTATCCCATTCAACCAGTTTTTTGGCTGTTTAAAACAGTATTTTCCGGTTTTATCCAATTCGTTTTTCACCCATTAAACCAACCAGATCAGCCAGTGGTTCGCGGTTAAACCGGTTCGACCTCCTGGTCCGGTCCGGTTTTAATAACCATGTCATTATCTCACACTCTATCTACACCGGAAAACAATACAATCAGTCCATTGCATAGGCCATAATTCAAATCCACAAGCAAGTAATCCTTTAGGTCAGTTGCCATTTCTAACTATGGTCGATATCTATGACTAAAAACAATCAAAACCGATAAATGAAAAACTCTTAAGACTTCCAAAATTATAATTTCTCCTTATTTTTTCCTCTAAAAATTCATTATGCTCAATTTTCAGACTAACCTACTGAAGCACTTACTTCTTTTTTCAAGATTACAATCCCATGTCTCAAAAACTCTTTTCTTTCCATTCGAAATAAAATCCAATCTACCAAATTACTCTCCGCATATGTTATTTCCAATCTTATTGGTTTCTCTCTCTTTTTTTTTCAACAGTTCACTTTTCTTAAATATGATATGCAACACTTTTGTAATCAAGAGCATAGTTTATAGTTGATCACCTTACCACCAGCAAGTGGTGATTCCAAATTTATTTATTTGATTATTTTATCCAACGCTGACTCAGAGATTTATTGGCCTAGGAAGAGACACTTGTTAAATCACTTAGGACTCTCGAGTACTCCTATGACTATAGGATGCATTATTAAGTGTGGGATATTTTGCCAATAATGTACCGAAGTGGAGAAAATTATTGTCAATTAATTCTCTCAAGGTGTTAGGTATTCATATTCCCTTGAGAGAGGAGATTTTTGTTTCTAATAATAAACAGGAATGATACACAGAAACTATGAACACTTTGAATGCTAATTTCTAGTATAGAGTTTTAATAATAATTATGTAGACTTGGTACTTCTACATACAATTAGATGACCAACAAGGCAGCAACCTCCTCCATTCTAAAAAGATTTCCCACTAATTGACAAGATAAAGTGTATTTGAAATTTTTATGTTAGATATAAAAACTTTTATACCTTGTCGCTAATCCTTAATTCCATTTAAGATCTAATAACAAGCTGTCTTAGGAAGGGCAGACTCGCCATTTTTGTATTAGAACCCCCAGAAAAGCAAAAAAATATCTGCATGTAATGACAAAAAGAAAAAAAAAGGTCGAGTAGAAATATAATTCCTAAAGTATTATAAAACGTAACAGGCTCAATGTGCATAGAAATAAAAAAATATTAGAAATCCAATTATATCAATTTCAAAAAGAAAATAAAAAAGAGGTTTATTATATCAAATAAAAATGAATGACTAGAATAAAAACAAGAAAACTAGAGAAAGGCATTTACCCTTTATAAAGGGTATTTCACACACACACACACACACACACATATTGCAATAACTAAGAATTTGAATATGTTACAAAATTGAACATCAACCCTAAAGTAGCACTCGTCAACAGAAATGCGAATCCAGAACATTAGTAAACAGAATAGTTCTCATTCCGTCAATTTTTATCACTTTAAATATCCACCGCAAAATAAGACATTAAGTTTGTGTTGACACTAACCAATCATGCTTGAAAATGAATTATTACTAATGAAATGCCAGCACGTAGAATGATGGTACAAAATTTGCTATTCTAAGTTCCATTTTCATCACTAAAAACCATTGTTATCAATAAAGTACATGATTAGAGATATAATCAAAACTTTCAAGCATGATGCACAGAAATATATATCCCTTTCCATATTGTGACGAAAAAAATAGATAAACTAATAAAACCAAAGAAAAGAGTCTAAACGTCATTGATAAGGAAATGAAAAAGGTCAATTAGTGGCCACTAGAGAATTAGATTTTCTGGACCACCTTAGTCACTCGCATACATATTTCACTATACACAAGTGGGGCGGCACGGTATAGGGTTTAAATATTGTTTACATTGGAAGTGATGCACTTTTTAGATTAAGATTGAAATTCTTTTAGGCAATTGTCAACCTATTCATCTATAATTTAAACCACTCCAAAAGTGTATTCCAGGTGCAGCTTAGCCATTAAATTAACATATTATTGGCCCCAATAGTATCAAAAGTTTAGGAATAGCCAATAAGATTGTCTTTTTTACCTTCTGTCGGAAGGCCAATCCAAGAATCCCAAACGCTAAGCCAAGAAGAAAAATCTGAATGCAAAAATATGGGAGTGGCAATTCACGATCCCGATTGGCAACAACCACACTGTCTTTTGTCTGTTTACTTTATCAAGTGTGCCTGCAACTTCTTTATCATTATGAATTTTCTTGTCAAAACAAACTCTTCAATGCAAAATAATTTTCTTGTAAAAACAAACTCTTCAAAGTCTATTCTAATCCAGTCAAAACAGTGCAAGAAATGAAACTAGGTCACTAAAGCCAAAAGAATTGTGCGAGTAATCATGATCAGTGCCAATGATCAGTCTTGTGATTTCTAGCAACTCAATGCAATGCATTCCCTATAGAACTGATAAAAAGTGTGAAAGATGCAAAAAAGGAGAAGAAACAAGAAATTTACCACGAGAAGAACAGTTCCAAGTAATGCCAATATCTGAAAATACTACTACTTTTGGGAATCCACCCAACAGCTCAAAGTATTGGATAATCACCAAAACTTCAATTCTTATGTTTGTCCTAAAGTCAATGATAGAACACATAAACCAACCTCAGCTTCCAAATGAACAAGAAAGACTTCATTTATGTGATCTTTAATAAAAAAAATCTACCACGAAAAATACTGAGGACAAAGAGTAGAGCTAGAAACTCATAAGTGTGGAGATAAATTTGATGCTAACAACCTTTTTAACAAAACCCATCCAGAAAATTCCATTAGATCTATAAATTATACAATTTGATCAAACAATATACACAAAAAATATAACACCCTAACACAAGCATTTAGGCGTGGTAATTGCTTTATAAATTATCATAAGATAGAAACAAGATGATGACCCCCTTTATCTTTTGTGTTGTAATTCATTGTGAATTGAAAGGGTTGCCTTAAGAATATTAAATTGAACTATGGAAGAGATTTCCATTCAAATTAACATGAGGTATAATATATAACAGCCCTAGAGAACCAAAGAATCATTTGGTGCCTGCTTTACAGACTTTCATTCTGCATGCCTTAATGGATTTCAAGAGTTATTGGTACTTAGCATCTCTAACTGCTTATTTGAGTGCTGCATACCTATCATCAATTAGAGGGTTATATCAAGAGAGTCCTCTAGGCATTGTGTTTTAAATATGGTCATAGGTAATCATCCTAACCATGGCCGAGATGCCTTAAGACTTTAGTGAAACATTACATCCATGTTTACTTTTATTTGCAAGTAAACTAGCAAATCCAAATTTTCATTGTTACTTCATCAAATTCCTGTAATTTTCCAATTGAAATTTAGCTATTCACTAACATTTAGCACATAAAGAACCAAATATTTAGACAAATGACATAAATACCGCACTGCAAGCAGCCCAATAGCTTTGTATATTTTGGCCCCAAAGGTCAAAAAGCCTATACTTGTCCACCTAGTATTCTACCTTTTTGCTCTCAATAATACTAAATATGCTTGTTATCCTATGACAAAAAGATAAGGCATTTCCAAGCAACGACATAAACAAATGGAATATCTCTAAGCCGTCAAAAGAAAAACTAGTCAGGTCCATTACCCATTCAAATTTTCCTGTCCTGGATCACCAAGGCCACTGGGGCTTGGACCCCGGACTTTGGACCCTTTCTGGGTTCCAACCAAATTCTTCTATTGTTCTGAACTAAAACATTCCAGAAAGCATTGTAATATCAGCATTTCATGACCTAAACAAACAGAATAGGTTGCTTTTAACTAATTCTGCCAGTACTCGGCCTGCCTAAAATGCGAGAGACAACTGCACCACAGAATACTTTGGAAACAATAAAAACATATAAAAATGTCCAAATGACCTAAGTTTGGCATGTTAGTACAGCATTTGCAAGCCAGAAAAACTCCAATGCAGCAATAGTACCGATTATGAATTGCATTGAAGAACATGCTTTCAGACTAAACAAAAGAGTGTCGCCAGTAGAATTATGGGGGAAACATTGCAGATGGAAAAGATCAAATATGTGGGATTTCTGGTGCGATCACTGATCTTCTTCAAATACAGATAACTATTTTACATAACTTAAATGCTGATGATAATAATAATAATAATGATAATAACAACAACAACAACAACAATTATAATAATAATAATAATAATAATAAAAGAGAGAGAGAGAGTAGTGGATGGATCAGCATTGAAATTTTGATCAACACAGGAGCTATAGAGGCAGAAAATGGATGTAAAAAAAAGAATGGGGTAAAAGAAAAATGTCGGGAGAAGTCTAGGTTGGCATTCAATGCTAGAATGCAGCCCACGCCTTTTTTTTCAACCCACAGCCATTGCTCAAGCTAATAAGCTATGGCGTCTTTATTGTAGGAGAGGTTGCGACAGTCACAGTGCCTAACTCAAACAAGGACAGGGGTCCTCTCCTTTCCGATCCCCCATTTTCACATCCATTACTACCTCCATTGATCTCACTGCTCATACCTTTTACTATACAACCATCATTTCCATCCCAATTTACTCATATTCAAACAAAATTTCAAAAACAGCATGCTATTACCGATTTTGAAGTGGAGATGGAGCAAGGGGAGGTGAAACCGATCCATTTCGAGAAGGGCATTCCTCGGAAAAACGATTAGATTAGAACCCTGAATATTTCGGTGAAAAGTAGCGATTCAAAATCTCTTTGGTTTCAGCGGGCTCAGATGGCGGCTATATAATTCTGTGCTTCTAAACCGTTCTAGGGTTTACGGGAACCTTCAAAATGAAACGCCATCGTTTCCTCATTTATTTATTTATTTATTTATTTTTAATGCGTTTCCTCGTTACTTTTGTAGCTGGGAGCATTGAGCAATGCATTTTGGCCATATTTGGTCAAGTCCACTGCATATTGTACAGTAGGTGATAATATAAATACAGTTTTCAAGAAGATTTTTTAAAAAATTACCATGAGAATAATATAATATATTATAAATTGTATTATTTTTGCACATATCGTGTGTATATACAACAGTAAATGTTGTATTATAAAAAAAAATATTGTATAATAAAATACAAAGCATTTTAATCTTCTTTTTTTTCATTTTTTTCTTTAAATTTTTTTCATTTTGGATTAAAAAAATATGAAAACGTGACTTCAATTGTGTACTTTACTAGACAATTGCTTTTTATTTTATTTTATAATTATTATTTCAGTTTCTCAAATTTTAAAATTATTAATTTACATATATTTTTTATTGCAATGTCATGTTTTCATCTCTCATCCTTTTTTTCACAATAAATTTATTGGAGTTTATTTTTTAATAAAAAATTAATATATGTATCAAAATTATATTTTATAATTGCAATTTTTTTAAAATTAATAACAACACAAATAATTTAATTTTTTTACATACGATATTTTTTCTCTCTCTCCTCTTTTACCTCTCGTTTTTTTCGTGCAATGGGTGGGAATTTTTAGTTTTCATTTGCCTCCGATCAATTATCATCTTTATCCATTATAATGCATAGATCTTGAAAAAATTTTTATATCGTAATTCAAATCATAACATTTGTAATGCAGTTATAAAGTCCTTATTTTTTTATTAATTTAAAATATATTAGTGGTTCATCCATTACAATGCATTAATTTTGAATAATTTCGCTATTCAAATCTTAACGATTTGTAATGCAGCTGTTATCTTTTTTTTATTATTATTATTAATTTGAAATATGTTAGTGGTTCTTTTGTTATTTAGGTTGAAAGTTTAGGGGTTTTTGAAATTGCACTTGTAATATTGAAATTCTTCCCATTGTTTTTGAATAATCCATTTCTTGAGTTGGATTCTTCGTGTTGTATTTGCTTTGTAGGTGCTTTGAGTAAAATGTCAAAAATTAAGGTTCAGTTTCACCATGGTGGCAAAACAGTGGCTAACCTGTTACCAAGTATGTGGATGGAACTATATACCGTGAAATTGAAAGCATAAATGTTGATAAATTGCATATTACTATATTCAAAAAATGGGCAAATGAAGTGACACAGTAGGATGCAATAGGTTGCCTGTACTGTTGATGGAAGGGGACTATACCACGTGCTAAATACTAATGAGGATGTGGTAAAATCCTTATGTAAAGGAGTGAATGGAGACTTGGTACATACATATGGGGTAATACGTTTGTTGACCAAGCCAATTGTACCGTCGTACAGTGTACGTAGTAGTCGGATGTCAAACCATATATGTAGTAAAAATTTTTTTTAACAGTACTGATAAACATACTTGTATATAGATACTTTAAAATATAATCATTAATCGCATATTGTGTCTCAATAATAACAAATAGATTATTATACTATGAACATATACTTGCACAGTAATTATATTTTTCTGTACCTACATATACATGCCAAAATTAATTCATATCTTGTTTCTTTTTCTTGAACTTGACTACTCCTGCAATACCAGCCAGTGAAATCCTATCATCTTCATAACATGCGAGCAGTTAACAAACTACGCGCTGAGCATCGAAACATTCAGTGATGGATATGTATTCCAAACTTTCCATAATAAAGCGCAAAAATACACATACACACTTGTATGAATTTACTCATACGTACATTCATTCGATGTGCATACATACATAGCATATACATACGTTCACTTGCCTATACAAACATACATCAACATACTTTACATGTACATACCGTACATGTAACACCCTTCTCGGAACAGTCTTTTCCGAAACGAAACTTAGCCGAAACCGGTAAGTTTTTTTTTTTACCGAACAATTCAAAAACATTTAAAATACTTTTCCATTAAATCCAGAATCAAATTATGATCTTATAACAATTAAAACAAACATCATATCAAAACTCATACTGTCCATACATTCAAGACAAATAAACATACAATCTAAATACAGTTCGAGCCTTTACCTTAATAGTCTAAGTATATACATGCCCAAAAGCTTACAATAACTAATACAAAAATCTTCTCTTTCGATCGGATCCTTTCATGTACTATGCTCCTGTAACACTTCAGAACCTGCACGCAGTAAACACTACGTGCTGAGCATTAAATATGCCCAGTGGTGACTACTAATCCAAGAATTTCCCAAGAATAAGCATAATTACATAATTTATGCTTCTATTTTTCTTATTTCATTAAACATTTCCTTTTATTCAGTTATCATTATTCATATTCTAATAATCATTGTTCCTTTTATTTAAAACTTTTAACTGTACTACAGTATCTTTTTAGGTAGATCAATATCAGATTTACCCTTTTATCTTTACGTTAATCTTTATTATAACTTTTACTTTTTATCAGTACTTTCATTTTATCCTTTAGTCATAGCAATTTAATAATCATTTCATTTAGCACTGTGTATTGGTACTCGTGTCTTTACTAGTACCAAAATAAACTCCTTTTAATACTTGTTTTACTGGTCAATTATTCAATCTATAATCTGACTTCACTTTTACTATGTATTCTATTTACTTTACTTTAACTTTGATCTAATAATTACATTACTGTTCAAAAGCTTATAAGCTTCATCGCAAAGCGATATAGCCATTTTGGAGTACTTTGCAGTCAAAACTTCTTTTCTTCTTTTATACATTATTCATATTTAATTATCTAATTAAAACTTATGTCTTGTACTTCACTTTTATTGCATAATCTTATGCCTTATATCGTTTTACTTTTCAGGTAACTTATCTTTCAGAGTTGTCATTATCTTTACAGTGGTATATAGTACAAGAATTATTAAGCAATTATGATTATCTTTTTCGCATAAATTAAGATATATTTGAATATCTTGTAAAATCTTAACTAACATTAATTTAATATCATACTCTTATAAAATATTTCTTTTTCTTACTAATTACACTTTCCAGAAATCTTTACACATTTATTTTGACTTTGCATTTTATTTCAAACGAATCGTTTCGTTATAACTTTCTATATTCAAGTCAATAAAACAGTACTTAATTATTCATTTCGATGTGCCCCTAATGCAATATAACAGGTTTCCCACAAAGGATACATGGGACTGGACCCAAAGGTCTCACGTAGCAGATAGAGAAATGATCTCAAAAGATCAAGTCCCACATAACAGATACAGATACACTTTCACTTTTACAGAAGCTATGGAGATCAAAGATCCCGCCCATAGCTAAGCAAGTCGCCATGACTTGCACCGCGGTACAGAAATATCCCTATGGCCAGCCAATTATATCCAAAATAAGAATCATACTACCTGTCTATCGCTAAGGGCAAACATAATCAATATCATTGCTAACATTTTTGAACATTTAAAACTTTTAATTTCTTTCTTTTTGTTTATCATTATACGTTATTTTGGTCAAATGCACTCTTTCGCGCCTTTGACTACTCAATAACTTTTTATTCACTTTATTCACTGTCTCTTTTCCAGTGACTTTAGTGAATTATTCTTCGATAATTCACTCAGATACTTAGATCTTTTAATCTTTTATACAAATTATAAATTATGAATTATAACATAATAATTCACAATTTTCTTTTCATTCTTTTTATATAATTCTTTGCGAATTATTCTTTAATCATTCAATAGTTAACTTCCTTTTCTTTTATTGTTCAGGCTTTTTAATCATTCGGTATGCCAACTTTATTTCGTCGGCGAAGCATTTTTATAATCATTAATTCTTTTAATACTTTTGTCGACTAATTTATTCTGATAAATTAGTCACGTCTTTATTTTTCTACTTTTAGGCATTTAGAGACTTAATTAATATCATTTATTATTTTAGTCTCGAATATGCATAATTTAACCTTTTTCCATCGGTTTATTCATTTCATAGGCATAAATTACGATTTTGCCATTATAATCAATTATTTTCATTTTTAATACATAATTTACTTCATTATTCATCTTTTAATTCTTTATTTTATCATATTCAAGTAAAATTACATTTTGGTCCTTAAACCACGGAAATTCCATCTTTCGAAACCGTTAGGCCTCCGAAATTACCATTTTACCCTTGTTAAGTATTTCGTACTTATTTTTACGCGTTAATTACTTACTTTGGTAAAATTATCATTTTGCCCCCAAAACTTTTATTTTCTTTTATTTGAGTCCTTTTTCCATATAAAACTTCATTTTACCTTTCTTTTATTTACTTATTAATTTATTTTCATCATTTTTATTTACTTTAAGAATTATCTACTGATAATTCATTATTTTTATTATTTTCACGGCCTAATAATTATTCCGGAAAATTCCTCGGTTGACTTTTATTCCTCGCCATTGACATTAATTTAATTTCATATTAATTCATCACTTTTGTCATTTTTATGCAATTATGCATTAAAAATTTAATTATTTTCATTATACATATTCACATAAAAATTCCAATAAAACCTCAATCAATTCAATAAATTTCAATAAATTTTATTTATGCATTATTTATTATTTAGCACCATTTCTCACTAAAATAATCAATTAATTCTTATTATATCACAATTTTCACTATGAACATATTCAATACATAGGCTTTAAAATTTCAAAATAATTTACAATAATTCATTAAAAATTCAAAGGCACCAATTATCATCACTATATTCAATTTAGACCATCATATATTATTTTCATGCAAAATTTCACATTTTTCTATTAGGGAATAATTCGGCCATCACTATTTTTTTCACCCTAAAAATTTCCTTTCACTCATTTTCACTTTTCATTTATCTCTTCTCTAGTCTAATTACAATAACCCTATCATAATTACATTAATTAACAATATTACCTATTTTTATCTTAGTTACATAATCAAGAAAAATTCATATTAAATGGAAAATTAAGGGATTTGGTAGTCACTTACCTTTTTCCAAGCTTAATCTTCCTTAAGCCTCACTTTTCTTCACTTGACACCAAAGAAATCCATCCTTCACTATAAAAACCAATGGGAGCCGAATTCTTCAACAAAGGAAACATTATGATATCAACCTTATTAGCCCAATTTAACCATAAAAATGGACTCTAGGCACCTAAATACACCTAAAGATGCCATAGAACCAAATTAAATATATGGTTTTCACTTACCTCCTTAAGATACCTAAAGCTTCCCCTTAAGATTTTCCTTGCTTTAAGCCTTCAAATCAAGGATTTGAAGCTAGAATAAACATTAGAAGGGAAATGATTAGGGGTAGAATGCTTTAATTCCAAAGAAAATTGAGTGAGATTGAAGAAAGTTAAAGAGAGGAGAGAGAGTGAAGGAGTCGGCCAAATGGAGAAGGAGAAGGAGCAGCTGGAAGTTGCTGGAATTGGGCAGATATTTAGCCCTTATATACTCCTCCAAATGGGCCAAAATTTGGGCCAAAACTCCATGGGCTTAAATAGTTTCTTTAAGGCCCAATTTCACTTCTCTAAAGGCCCACATAGAATTCTCTCACTTCCTCACTTCAATTCACTTCAAAATTGATTTCATAATTCTTATAACATCAAAAATAGGTAGAACGTAAATTTTTGGCTCAATTGGAGTCCGTTATTGATCCGATTCAAACTTATCGGTCCGATTCAACAACTGCCGGTATCCCCGAAAATTCTATTCTCATTACCAAAATATTCTACATGAAAATTCATGTAGACACGCAAAATCTAGCGATATTCGAAGTTCGTTTACTATTTTTAATTATTTAAGCAAAATCAAGTCCCATTCCCTATCAGGGAAATTGACTCGCTACCTTTTTCATATTTTTTGACTTTTGGAGGTTTATTTGACCTCAAATTCACTTCAAATTTCAACCCTAGACTCACCATAACTATTCCTTTCAAATGGTCCAATAAAATATTTTCGACTTCCGGGTGTCCTTTCAGGCCCGAAAAATACTATTCACTGCCAGAAAGTACTATTCACGGCTGACCCGGTGTTGAGGCCATTACAGTACATGCATACATAGCATATCATACCTGCATATATATACATATCATACATGCATACATATGCATACATATACATATTCACTCACGTATTTCTATACACTCATACATACATACACATATACATATATTTCATTTACATACATTACTCATACATGTACATACAAATACATATCATACTTATTCATTTACATATTTCTCTAGACCATATCATTTATTTTAAATTCATTTAAAAGTCGTAATAAACATAATATACTATTAAAAATCTGTTTTTCAATTTTCTTTAAAACTTTACTTAATTTTTCAGTTTAGTCCTTTAATTTTTTGTTTATTCCAAATTTACCATTTTGATACCTTTAATCACTAAAATGCCCTTTAATTTATTATTCTCTCCTTTTAATCTATTAATTGGCTTATAAAGTACCAATTAATCCTTGTTTTGACTTTTTATGTAAAATTTTATTTTAGTCCTTTAACTTTACAAATTTAACTTTTTACACAGTTGACCAAATTACCATTTTACCCTTATTAATTATTTCCTTCTCACTTTTACCTATTAAATCTATCTTTTAGAAAAATTACCTTTTTACTCCCAAACTTTTTAACTCTTTTCATTTTAGTCTTTTTTTATCTTAAACTTAAATTTTAACTTTCTTTTTACACTTTTAACATTTTCTTATCATCATGCCCCTAGTACAGACCCGACAGAAAACTCTCAGACCGGATATGCGGGACGTGGACCCCACAAGGCCACAACAGAATGAGAAATGACTTCCAAGAATCATTTCTCATAAAACATATGAACATATGACAGTACGTATGATACATACTATGGAGATCAACGATCCAACCATAGTAAAGCAAGTCGCCATGACTTGCACCACGGTACAGATATCCCTATGGCCAACCAATTATATCCTGAGTTAGGTTTTACTATCTGACTCTTTTTAAGGGCACATATTCACTTAATTTTTCATTCTTTATTATACTTTTCAATACTTGTAATTTCTGTATCAGTACATTACATTTGCAATCTGTCTTCTTTACACAGATTGTGAATTATTTTACAATAATTCACCATTTTATCAATAAATTATGCAATAATTCATCATAATTTCATATTTTTTTCATTAATACCTAACTAAAATTTATTCAAAAATATTCGTTTAATTCCCATAAATTCTATAAAAATTTATGGACGTCAATACTCATTTGTACTATCATTGTAAAGCTTAATTACATTAAAATAACTAAAAATTTCATAGTTTTCCTCTTACCTTCTATTCAGCCATAACTAAAAGTTCACCATATTCATACATAATACACACATTAGTAAACATATACTATATATGCATATACATTTCATAATTAAATACATACATATTCATCTACATACATCTATACACTTATACATATACATATCATTTTTACAAATCATACATATATTTGTACACGTATTATACATATACATATTTGTATACAATTATTCAGGTACGACTAATATTCCGAATAATTTGTTTGACTGTCGTTATTACTATTTTATAATTTAACATCCTGATAGTATTAATTTAACTATTACGCTTATTTATTCCCGACAATTATTTTCGTTTTGCATAATATTAATTATTTTATTTTATTTTTTTCACCTTAATCATTCAATTAATATTATTGTGGTAATTTACATTTTAATCATTATGCATACATAATGCTCATATAATAATACTACATATATTATTATCAAAAATTATAATTAAACTATTATACACCACTAATTAATACCACTAATTAATACTTGTACATGCATTTCATTAATTATTGCTTGGAAACACTAATAATTCTCTTTGATTTTCTTTTTCCTTAAATTCGGTCACTGCATGAATTCTTCCTAAATATATATTTTTTTTCTAATTAAATTATTTAATCATCAATTCAAGCCTTTCACTATAAATATAAAGTTTAATTTTATTAGTCATGCATAATTTCCATTAAACTCTCATATACATAAACCTTAACTATTTATTCATCTCTTAAAAATTATTTGTTCATCTCTTGATAATTATTCATAATTATTTTCTACTATTTACAATATGTATATAGTTAAATTACCCTAATTAATTTAAGTTAGCCTTGACATCTTTAAGGCCAATTTCGGTCACATCATATATTTCTCCTTTTTTTTCATCACTTGTTTAGAAAAATATCATTACTTAATTAACTAATGCAGCAAATTCTTTAATTGTTCATAAAATTTTCATTTAATCCCTAAACTTGATAAATTACCATTTAATCCTTAAATGGCTAAATTACTGTTTAGTCATTCAATTTCTCGTAAATTACAAAAATATCATTTTATTTTATTTTATTTACAAAATTGACACTAATCATACATTTTACACTACTAATTCCATCTTTATTAAAAAATTATAATTTGATCCCTAAACTTATTTTCATACCTAAATTCTTATTTTAATTATCATTTTCTTTTCCAATTTAATTATAATTCGTTTAAACTTATTTGTTCTTCAATATTTGACAATGTTTTACTTTTGCCCCTAAACTTATAATTCTTTTCACTTAAGTCCTTTTTCCACTTTACTATTTTATCTTTCATTCTTTTTTTTTATTTTCTTTTTATTCCAATTAATTACTTGGCTTATTTTATTACTATATATATATAATAAATTCAATTTCATTAAAATTCCATATTTTCTACTATAACATAATATGAAATTTAATTTAAAAATATTCTAATTAATCCCAAAAATTTCAACTAAATTAGTATAGCACTAAAATTTCATTTGCATTTATTTTATGCCATTTTTCTCACAGTTTAGCCAACATAAACTCACACACACACCCACAGCCAAACCATCCTTTGGGTATTCTAAATTTATTTCTTCCAAATAAATATTTCATTCATCAAATTAAACTCTCAATTTCACATATATAACCATATTTCCAATTCATCATACAAAATCACATAAATTTACATATAAATATAAGCAAATACTCACACAAAATTTATGGAAATTGAGGGATAGAGTATCCACTAACCTTAATTCATCTCCTTCACACCTTGATCCTTATTTTCTTGCATTTTCTCCTTGAGATTTTTATTTCCTTCAAATTTTTCCTATTATGGCCAAAATTCCCAAGGCCAAAATTCTTCAATTATTGCTTCCTAAATTCAAATAAACCACATAATACTAACTTACACACCCTAATTAATTTATTAGAATCTTTAAATTAAATTAAAACTTCTAATTTCACTTACCTCACTTTGAGACATCAATTTATTTTCTTGATTTGAACCAATTCCAGCCCTCTAATTGAAGAGTATAGACATCCATGAACTAATATAGAAGCTGTATTTTACTTGAGAAGGTGTAATTTAGAAGAAACTAACAAAGAAAAAGAAGAAAATCAAGCTAAAATGGTGGAAAGCCATTTGGCCAAGGAGAAAGAGAGGAGCCATCGTGAGAGAGGGAGATGTTTATGGAAAAATACAGAGATTGGGGTCTTATATAGGGGCTGATTGGCTGGGCTTGGTCCAACCAAGTTTGTTGGGCCTAACTTAAGCCCAATTATCCTATTAAGCCCAAATTGCATTCCCTAATTTAATTTTCTTCCTTTCAAAACTCAATTTTACTCAAAATTAATTTTATAATTCTTAAAATAATATATCGAACCTCCATAAAAAAATTTCAGCTCAATCGAAATCCGTTTTCAGTCCAATTTACTCATACCAGTCCGATTAACAAATTTTCAGTGTTACCAAAAAATTAATTTTTTTCCACCAAATGATTTTACATCTCATAAAAGACTTAACTGAAAATTTATGCAATTTTTGAGAATCATTTGCTATTTTTAAATCCTTGGTCAATTTGTAGTTGATCGGTTACTATTTAAACCACAATCATTATTTTTCTCTTATTTATTGAGGTCAAATATCCTTGAAAATACTTCTAAAATTCTTTAAATACATTCATTAGACTCCATGAATATTTTTGAGTCATTCAGAGACTTTTTTCGGTCTGGTTCATTTTTACCAGTCCGATATTTCAATTTCCAAAATTAACGTAACATTAATTTTTTTATTACCATATGATTCTACATCACATTTAATGTAGGTCTAGATAATATGGTAATTTTTAAAGATTATTTATTATTTTTAAAATCCCAGATAAGCTCTCAGTTGGCACAAGCATTCTTTTAACTGGAACCGTGAATTTTTCCTTATTTTTGACTTTTAATGATCCGTTTGACTTCATTTTCAGTCCAAATTATATATTTAGGCTCCAGCTAACTTATTTTTTTCCAATGATCCAATAAAATATTTTTCGATTCAGGGAGGTACTATTCACCTCGGTATCACTATTCACTGTCGGAAAATACTATTTCAGACTAGCCTGATATTTGGGCCATTACAGAGAGAGTCATCAGCTTTGGGCTGAAATTGTTTTTCCTTGAGAGGCGCTTTTAGAACGTCGATTGGGATGATTCATCGATCGAAATGAGAGAGTCATCAACCTTAGGCTGAATTGTTTTACCTTGAGAGACGTTTTTAGAACGTCGATCGGGATGGTTCGTTGATCGGAATGAGAGAGTCATCAGCCTTAGGCTGAAATTATTTTTCATTGAGAGGTGCTTTTAGAACATCGATTGGGATGGTTCGTCGATCGGAATGAGAAAGTCATCAGCCTTGGGCTGGAATTGTTTTGCCTTGAAAAGCGCTTTTAGAACGTCGAACGAGATGGTTTGTCGATCGGAATAAGAGAGTCATCAGTCTTGGGCTGGAATTGTTTTGCAAAAATACTATTGACGAAGTATAAATTTTGCATTTTTGTTTTCTGACATGTTTAAGAGGTTTCATTGCTTTTTTCGCTAGCAGCTTGTACGCCCTTCCTTTTTCTCGGGCGGTCTGATGACAAATGAATCAAGGGCTTTAGCTCTTTCCGGCTGTTCTCCTTGCATCTGCCGCAGACATATATTTGTGGATATTAGCATTTTTAGGGGGAGGTTGAGTTACCTGATAGGGTCGTTGTTCATTTCAGCGATTCCTGGTCGGGGTCCATCCAAATGTGCCTTTAGCGACCTCCCTTTTGTCTTTTGCCCACACGCTTAACGGATTATGTACTTTTTGATATGCCGCTTTTTCATGTTTGCTGTACGCGCAAAACAATAATAATTTGAGGATTGAATGGGGTTACCTGACAGGATTGTTGTTTTGTGTTTGCGCATTTTTCGAGGCATGCAAGCGTGTCAAATGGACTTTCGCATACGTGTGTCAATCAGCGTGTCAACCGACTCATTTTTTGTTTTCTCTAAAGCACCTTTACGCAATCGGTTAGTCGTGCAAATGTCATTTGTCAAACGTCGCTTCATCTCCTTGACTTAATGACAGACGCTTCATTTTTTTGCGTTTTGGCGGCTGGTTTTCCTTCTGGCACTTTGATTTCTGGTCGTGTATTAATGAAGTAAGAACGCATGATGTCTTCATTAATGTCCCGTAATCAAATTTGCCCATAAAAAGGGTTTCATTCTGCTATCCCATGCTATCTTCTTTTACCCCTTTTTGTTTTTGTTTCCTCATGTCTATTGCGCCTTGGCTATTGGGTTTGAATATGAAGCCTTCGGACTTCTGATGTGCTGCCTCCGGATTCACCATTTTAGAAAGATGAATTAACAAAGGACCCCTTGTCTTTTCTGAATATGGCTTGTGTCCACGAGACATACGACTTGTTGCTGCAACGACTCTCCTTTCCTGACACAAGGCTCTCGCCTGATCATGGTGGCGGGTACATATCCATACCTTTCTCTCCATTTTTCCTGGCATTGCTTTGTTGTCAGGGGACTATTGTAAGAGGTGGTCTCGTTGCAGAGGTGGTGGTTGAGGTGGCAGCAATGCTCTTTTTCTCTTTTCTCCCTGCTGTCTTTTCTTTTTTTGTTTTTTTGTTTCTTGTAATTAGCCTTCTTCTTTTTCTTCTCCTCCTTTTTATTCTTCCCCCTCTTTTTCTGTCTCTTATCTTTAAATGTTGTTTTGTGGGAGAGGAAACAAAGAGTTTTAGTCATGCCTTTCCAGACAAGATGAACGGCAGGCGATCAACAGAAACGTTTTTTATGTAAATCACATGAAAAGCAATATCTATGTACTTTGTATTCTTTGAATAAATATAATTTTTTTTATTATCACAGGCCTGTTCTCTCTTTCTTTCTTTCTCTATCTCTTTTTTTTTATCAATAATGGGGAGTTATCGAAACTAAGGCTATAAATTATATTGAAATATCGATGATTGAGCAGCACTTAACCTTTTTTTCGTAGGGCGTTGCATTGCTTTGAACGTTTTGCTCCTTTTTAATTGTACTCCATAGTTCAGGTTCTGATTACGGCTGTGATCAGACTTCAGTCAGGAGAGTCTCCTATTTTATTTGCCTGATTAAGCATTTTGTTTGATGTTAATCTTCTTCTCTTCCCTTTTTTCGTTAGCACTTGGATTTCGATCCTGTTGCTAGTGGATCGAACTAGTGATTTATTTTGCGATTTGACTAAGCCATTTTGGGGAAGTAAAAGAAGGCGGTATCTCAACCGTTCAACTTTTTTGATTCTCTTTTGCCCCATTCATGTTTCTTTTTGTCCTTTCTCTTTATCCTGCTTCTTTCTCTCTCATGGTAGAGGGGGTGCCTCTACACCTTGGTTTGGGATGGAGGAATTTCTTCAAATATGTTTATTGAAATATGGTTCGAACTCTCTTGTGGGAAGGGGAACATTCCTGCAGTAACTATTTTTATTTCAGGTCAACGTGATTCGTTTTAAGAAACAAGCTGCTCATTGAAATAAAATGATGATTTCCCCCATCTTTACATGTTTTTTTTATTATTTGCCCGAGATATTACATGTTTTATTGATCTTTCAATCATAATATTACATGCTTCATCGATCTTTCGATTGGGATATTACATGCTTAATTGATTTTTCGATTGAGATATTACATGCTTCATCGATCTGTCGATCGACTCTGCCCCTTTTGCGCTTTTTTCTTAGAAAGGAGACGTCATTTTAAAACCTTATTTGCCTTAACCGCTTTTTTATACGATTTTTTTGGGCTTTACTATACCCTTTCGCAGAGCATCCGAAGAAGAGGGGGTGATCATTCGCATCTTTTTCTCCTTTTTCTGACTGCTCTCCTCCAATTGTCTTTATTCACAGATGCCGGTACTGCCTTTTCTTTGAGATCTCTCTTTTCCAGTTTGACTTCCTCTTCTCAGTACTTTTCATACTGGATGGGCCTGCGAAAGGAAGGGTATCCCACTGCAGTCTTTTGGTCCTAATACTAGGCTATACCTGATTTTTTTGGAGACATAAAGGGGGGCCGACTGCTTTTTTCCCCCTAAAATATTTTTTAGTATGCTGGTTCGGAGAGTCCTAGATGCCCTTTACGTATTGGACGGAAAGAGGGAAGTTTCGCCTCCATTTAGTCCTAGCGCTTGGTTTTTTACCTTCTTTTAGTTTTAGAGTTCTGTTATTACTTAACCCAGTGTCGGCGCGCTATGTGAGACCTCTACAGAGTCTGCGCATCCTCTTTTTCTTCGCGGCATCTTATGCTTGCCACTTGATGACTTCTCATGTAGTCTCGAAAACTTTCATAAAGATCTTGTATCTTGCTCGCCACTTGATGACTTGTCATGTAGTTTTGAGGATTTTCATAAAAATCTTATATCTCCACGATGCGATGGCGAGTTCGCGTTGTATTCGTGAGTTGCAGAACCTCGGCTTTTCTGCTTAGCTGCTGCCTTTCAATGAAAATATTAAATGATAAATCACAAAATTTTATAAAAGGGGAGCCTCAACTTCAGACGAGGCAGGTTGATGAAATAAGAGATCATTCCTGATCGGATCCTGCAGATAGGAGACTTGCAATAATGCTTAGCCTAGCGGTCCCGGGCTTCAGCACTCCGACGCTTAAGTTAGGTATCAGAATAAAAGGGATAGATAGGTCAATCAAAAGAGAGAGAAAAGACTGAATGCTTTTTTTAAGAGTGGAACCTGTTATTTATAGTTTTGGAGGGCCTGGAGCAGTGTGCGTAACAGTGTCCCTATTTTATGATAAGTATGGCCTATTTTCATAGGCAGCGGCGATTGAACAGTGAAGTGTTTCAGACCCTGTCAGTAAGGCATCTAATCTGATCGGACAACATCGGTTATAAAATTTTTTTTTTCTAGCTTAGAGAGTTTCTGATGGGCTTTCCCTTAGGCCTTTCTAAGCGATATTGGGCCTCTAATCTTGTTTTTTTGGGTGTTATAAGGAATTTTCAAAATTATATGTGCATAGATAAGAAGATTAATATATAAATTTGCCTATTAAACTTGTATTTTTTTCCAAATTGCTCCTTAATTTCAAATGGTCCGAAATTAGCACCTATATTTTCAAAATATATCATTTATAAATACTTTTGCTATTATAAGAGAATTAAACAGGGCATGACTTACATTTGCATTGATATGAAATTACCTCCCAAAATCATTGGCGAATCTAAGATTTATAATTAAGGTGGACAAAAATATAAGTCATGTTTAAACTTAAAAAATAAATTGAAAAGAAGGAGGTCAAAACAAAATTTAGAGGGGGCAAAATTGTCTATTTAACACACACACACACACACACACACATATTTCAAAAAATAAGGGGCAATTGCCCCCTTCCTTTTCACGTGGCCTTGCCACTGTCTAAAATAATAAATAAAAAAAGAGACACGTACATTGAAGGCACGTTTGATCTGTTATATTGTATTAGTTTATACAGTATTAATCTGTACAATATTAATTTGTACTGTAGTACATAGTATCTGATATAAATTTGTATTAGTCTATAATATTTTATACTATGTTTGACGTAAAATTGTGTATTGTATTATTTAAAAATAATAAAAAAATTCAAAATTAAATTTTTAATATTACTATTCTAGAAAAAAATTAATTATAGAGTACAATTTTTTATACATTAATTTTGTTTTTTTAATGTGCAAATTTCTTGAAATATGAATATATGTTAGTAAATAAATTAACAATTAAGCAAACAATTTATAATGTATTCGGTAAAATTTTAGATTTTTATTTTTTTTATTTTTAAAATCTAAAAATTATTTTTCACTTTTTATTATCTATTTTTCAAAAAAATTATTTTATATATTTTAAAACTGTATTATATATATATATATATATATATTAATTATACATGTATATTTAAAAAATTTATTATATTTTTTTGTATTATATATATTATACCAATTACTACTATTAAATTGAAAAAGGATAGTATAATTAGAAGAAAACAATGATAGCGGCGATAATGACGAAGGCAGCGACGATGAGGGGTGGCAATGGCAACAACAAAGGTGGAAGGGTGACGACGGCGATGGTAGCAACAGTGGTGGAGGCGACGGCAGTGGTAACGACAATATCGACTGCAATGGCAAGACAACGTCGGTAAGGATTAAAGAAATATAATATCGTATTTACACTAACATATAAATTTAAAAGTTTATGATATATTATTTTATGTAATATATTAGAAATAATAATATAATACTGTATTATATTATTTCTTATTTATTTTTTAAAAAAATTTAACCGAATATAATATTAATTTTAATACGTATTATATAATATTATTCCATTTATAACCCTTGCTGCGAGTGCTCTGGGTTTTGACAATTGAAAATTGTTTTAATAATGAAAATTGATACATGACTCTAGAGCTGGATTCAAATTAATTAAACAAAAAGATACCGAGTAATTTACAATCATTCCCCATAACGCAAAATTCGAAGTGATTGCTCTTGTACTAATTATCTGCGTCATATATCTTATTTTATTTTATTATTATTTTTTGACACCATATTATATGCTTTACGAGTGTTTTAACATGCAAACCAATTCTCATTTACTACGGGTACCCTAAAAATATTTTATTAATTCAAAATTATAAATTTTATCCTACTAGATTTGCTAAGTGTTCTATCCCCTAGTCGTTAACTTCAACATTTATAATTTTCACAATAAATTTCTGGATAATACTTTATTTAAATTGTGCATTATTTTAATATATGAAAATTTCCAATTCTTTTTTATTTTTAAAAGAACTATTTATAATCTAAATTATATTATTCTTTTACCTATTATTGTAATTTAAATTTATAAAATTAATTAATTTAAAATCAATGACGATGATTTCCCAATAATGCGGATTTTAGTAATACGGCAAGTATTGGTGACATTGGGTCCACATTTCCGACCTGAGTGAGCTGACAACAGCCCAAATAAGATTTTCTCCTGGTACCGGTAGGGCCTACCTTACCCAGCAAGCAATAGCAAATCTATTGCCGGCCCCAATCTTTCACCTGCTAAAAAATGATAATAAAATTATAAAATTAGCCCGCACCCACATGCATCCTTTCGGCTTTCCAATTTCTCTTTGTTTCGCGCTTTGCCCCAACCTTCTCTCCCTCCATTTTCAATTTGGATTGGAACCCCTAAATCTTTGGAGCCAAAAACCGCCTAACTTTATACTACGTACCAATATTATTTTATTAATTCACATTTTTATTTTTTTAATTAATTATTTCCACCTCCACGTTGTTTGGTTCCGAAACCTATTCCCCCTTCTCTCCTCCACGCAGCTCAACTTCCTTTTCTCTGCAATTTTTATTTTTCCATTGAATCTCATGGGAGTTTTCTTTTTGATTTTTTTCCCGTTCATAATTGATATCTCTTTCACCTTCCAATAAATTCGAACTGTGGAAGTGTCATAGTTCGTTTCGATTTTTTTTTACCCCCTAGAATAAGGATAACTGATATCTGTGAATTGTATAGATTTTTGTTTCGTGATTGCTTCCATTGGGATTTCATATCGAATTCTAGGGTTCTTAGTGGGATTTAGGCGAGCAGGGTGTCATATTGTTTTTTCGTTGTCCAAATTTTGGAGTTTGTGTGGCCCGGATTGGACCCTATGCGATTAAATTTTTTGTTGTCTGACGCGAAATTAGGGTTGGGGCAGTAATATGTCGAGGAAATTTTGTTGCAATTGAATGCTTAGAAGATGATTGTAAAAAAAACTATGAAAGTCGAAAAGACGAAACTGAAGCGGTGTAAAATTGCAGAGCCTCGCAGTGAATATGGAGAGGATTACGAGTGTTTATTGATTCCAAAGAAGAGAAAAATTAATGGATATGATTCTTTTCCCTTTGGTATGTACAGTGAAATTGATGATTTTAGCAGTTGTTCAGGTTCCTGGGTCGGTGAAGGATCTTATTGGGATACCGAGGTGCAGTCTAATGCGAAGGGACTGAAGAAGAATCAGAGAATGGAGGAGTCTCGAGCAACTGTATCTCGATCGTCACGGGGGCGACTGCAAGTACTTCCCTCGAGGTTTAATGATTCCGTTGTTGATATGTGGAAACATGAAGGATGTAGACCTGATGAGACCGATTCCAGTTTTGAAGATGATAGATTGGTCGACCATACAGAAGATTTTGATGTTAAGAGGCGTAGATATAGTAAAACAGATATTGTAAAAGATAAATTTAGATATGGGAGTTCTAATTCCTATGCATATTATGAAGGAGGAAATGGTGAAGTGAGCGGTGCAGACTTCGATAGCTTTGACTATGGGAACGGCAATACCAGCAACATGAGGTCGCATAGCTCATTGATAGACAGTGGGGAGTTTGTGTCCAGATATCGATATACCGGTTTGGAGAAAATAAGAAGAGAAGGAGCGGGGAAGAGGAAGGATGTTTATAAGCCAGAGGATTTTGCTTTGGGAGATTTAGTTTGGGCAAAATGTGGGAAAAGATATCCATGGTGGCCAGCCATTGTGATCGATCCTATATCCGAAGCTCCTCCAGCCGTTCTTAGTTGTTGTGTTCCTGGCGCTCTATGCGTGATGTTTTTTGGGTATTCTAAGAACGGTACTCGAAGGGTATTCTCTATACTTCTCTTAACGATTTTACTTTTGGGGATTTTTATCGATTTTTAATGTCATCGCTCAAGTTAATGGTGATGGTGGCAGGACTATGCCTGGCTGAAACAGGGGATGATATTCCCTTTTGCAGGATTCATGGATAGGTGTGTTGACAATATATTGAGTTGGTTATTTTACATTTTTATTGTAGAGTAACAATCTTGCTATGTTCCATTCTTTAGATTTCAAGGGCAGACCCAGTTGTACAAGTGCAAAATGAGTGACTTTCAGATGGCACTAGAAGAGGCAATTTTAACAGAAAGTGGTTACATGGAAACAGGGAGTGGTGCGGTAGAGATTGCAACCCCACTAGCTCACTTGAGCGGCTATGAGGAGGCTGGTAGTTCAAGTCAAGATCAAGATTTTTATTCTCGGTACCAGGTAAGTTTTCTCCAAAGTTCATTCTATTTCTGGTCCTTGAGGAGTATTGTGGAGATTGAGAACTCTATAACGTGGCAAATGGGTGTCCCAGGATGTGGAGTTTGTGTAATGATTGGAATACTTATCCAAGTGTTTCGCTCTACACTGGTGTCTTAGTTCTGCTTTAAAAGCAGCTTTATGATAAATCTCAGAATGGTTTGATTGGTAGATGCTGTCTTCTTGCGTGTGCTTATCACATCATAAAATGCATGAGGCTATGCATTAAAGATAATTCTGATAGTTGTAAGACCTTTCTGAACTTTAGGAAATGACTTCTCACTTTGTTACTTCAGCTTCCCACCCTTTCCCATCAGGGGAAAAACTGCAAGTTTCCCTGTGAAAGATTTCAAAATGAAAATTTTAGTTCATCTCTTTTCTTCTAGTAGTAAATTGATGTCAGTGTTAGAAATTGTGAATTCAATTTGCTTTAAGAATGACTGTATATACATATAGTATGGTTTCAGCTTCTTTATTTTATTATGCTGTTAAACATTTTGGTTATGAACCCTCATTATCGGTGTGATTAGAGATATAGATCTTGGGGTCCGTTTATGGACTAGGTGTACAAGTTACATGGGAAATATGGATTCCATCATTTGTAAAATGCTGTTGCACATTCTATAGTAATTCATTATTTCTTGAGGTAGCCATTTTTTACAGTTCCAGATAATTATAGTGGCTGGTCGTTAATTTATTGGAGCTCATCCGCTAAATTTGTTGTTCAGGATGCATGTTACGACATGGGATGCTGCAACAGCTGTAATCTAATATTGCCATGCAAAACTATCAATAAAAGGAAGGGCTCAACAATCCAAACAGAAATTATATGTAAACATTGTGCTGAGGTTCATAACAACTGCCTCATCTTTGGATACTATTTGTTCTTTTCTTTATCTATTTTTTGGTTTCTGAAAGTGATTTGTATCACTCTCTTATAGTTAAGGAAGTCAAAACAGTATTGTGGCATATGCAAGAAGATTTGGCACCATTCAGATGGTGGGAATTGGGTGAGATTATTAACTAATTTGAATGAGTTTGAGGTTTTTTTCATCACAAATAAAGTTATCTGATGGATTTTTCAAACCTTTTTGGATCAGGTGTGCTGTGATGGTTGTAATGTTTGGGTGCATGCTGAGTGTGAAAACATTCCTAGCAGATTTTTCAAGGTGTGCCTTCAATCTCACCTTCTAATTTATTCTGTCTTCTCTTATGTGAACTTGGCTAGTGGAGGCTAACTGATCTTTTATGGTTGAAGGATCTGGAAAACATTGATTATTATTGTCCTGATTGCAAAGTAAAGTATAAAGTTGAATCACCAACTTTGGAGAGAAAGAAGTCACAAGTGAAGTACGTTTATCATTTTTTTTTCATCCATACATAAGCATTTGTTTATTTGACAGAAAAGGTTTTTTGAAGTTGTTTTTTTAGATGTAGTAGGTTTTATTCTACATCATCTGACTGTATCACTTTCAAACAGGTCTATGGTGAACAGTGGACAATGTGTGCTGCCGGATGAAGTAACTGTTTTGTGCAATGGGATGGAAGGAACATATATTCCAAAACTTCATCTGTAAGCTCTTCCTATGTTTATTTGAAAATGATAATTTAATTGTCTTATACTCTCTGTGTACCTGTTACTCCCTTCAAGTATCAATTTTAATTTCTGTATTTATTTACTCTAAAACAAAAGTTGTTAGTATGTAAATGTCATTCATGGCTTGCGATTACATCCATTATCTTTATATGGAAAATGAAAAGTTCTGGTGAATTATTCTCCTCTCGAGTTTACGAAATATAATATATCATTAAACCTTGTCCTTTTTTGGTCTGTAGAATTGTGTGCAAGTGTGATTCATGTGGTCCACGGAAGCAAACACCAAGTGAGTGGGAAAGGCACACTGGATGCAGAGCTAAAAAGTGGAAATACAGTGTGAAAGTCAAGGATAGTATGCTACCCCTGGAAAAATGGGTAAGTAGTGGCAAGCTTTGTTTAATTGTGGTTGCAGTCTCTGGTGATTAGCATCCAGTTTGCTACTAGTTTGTCTAGTGTGTGTTGTTTGGTGCTAGACTGTTTCTTTGCCTTATTGTTGTTTAGAAGCACTGATTATAAGTTGTAGGACAAATGTCATTTCTGCTTCGTACTTGCAAGTAGCTGGATTTTTGCTAACTTTCCTCACTAATTGTCGCTGAAAGCCTCTGGAAAGTTATAGCCTCGTCTTTTTGCTGTTATTTGCGTTGCAAAAGAAAAGTGGTGAAGTGGACATTCAGCTTGATATCTTCAATCAAATGTTCTAATTGATAGTCAGGAGGAATTCAGGCCTGCAAATAATTATGTATTGTGCTGGGTTATAAAGTCCTAATTTTGACCCTTGCCATTTGCGTTTTTAATGTCTGATGGAAGTTCCTCAAGATTTCTTGTTACAGTATACATACAAAAAAAAAAAAAAAAAGAAAGGCAGAGCATCTCAAAGGCAACCTGTTAATCAGCATGTTATGGCTAAAAATCTATAAACAATGATTGCAGATAATTTCTTTTTGCTCATTCTTCATATTTTTGAGGCTTCATATTTTTTGGGGCACTTTTTATCTTCAAGCTCTGTAGGCTTTCAAGGACTGCTGAAGCTTTTTAAAAAAGAAAGTGCATTGGTGGCTTTCCTGTTAAAGGAAAAAAATGTTTATGAGAGCAGAATTTCTTTTTTGGTGACCCTTCAGTCACTAGATTTTGTGAAACTTGCTGATTTGTCCTTCATTAAGCTTTCGTTTTATTTTTTGTTGATGTCATTATTAGTTTTCTTTCTTCTTTCTTTTCTCATTAATATTAGTCAACTTGATGTATGTGCTTCCTAAGCATTATTGCATTGACTCTAAAGATCCTGCAGATAACAGAGTATAATGCACATGGCATAGATCCTTTGAAGCTAGATAAAAAGAAGCTACTTGCTCTTTTGCAAGGTAAATATCTACTTCTTGAGTTTGTATCTTTGAATTCTGTCTCATCTTGCTTAAAATTTCAAATGGGTGAATAACTAGGACCTTTTTATTTCACTGGAACAGAGAAGCATGAACCTGTTTATGCTAAATGGACAACAGAAAGATGTGCAGTTTGTAGATGGTTTGAAGATTGGGATGATAATAAAATGATAATATGCAACAGGTAGTTTTATTGGCTCCTTTTGCCAGCTTATTAGATTACCGGTGACCATTTTCTGGTGCAAGTTTTTTAGTCCTTGTATTCTTGACTACATTCACTTGCAACTTTTTTTTTTTGGGTTAATTTTTACGTTCAGGTGCCAAATTGCTGTCCACCAAGAATGCTATGGAGTAACCAATATTCAAGACCTTACTTCATGGGTGTGCAGGGCATGCGAAACTCCTGATGTTGTCAGGGAGTGTTGCCTTTGTCCTGTAAAAGGCATGTCTACAACCCTGGTTCTCTAAAAGATCTTTGAATTGTCTTTGATTGTGAGGTTTTCTTGATCTAATTACAAGCATCTTTAACGACTTTTAAGTGCAAGATATGCTTAACTTCCTTCTTTATTTGTTTACCTCTTTATTGTGATAATTAAGTATGTCAAAGCAAAACAGAATTAAAGACTTATAAAACCATACAAGTGGTTTCCTTTGTCCAATTCCGAGATAGAACATGGGATTATTATCTCCCACCACATCAAAACTCGAGGTTAAATTTGCCTTTGTTTTTCTTTGTTATTTAATTTCTATGTCTAGCTCCTGCATAAAAAAATGAAAAAGGATTAATTCTGGTTTTTTGACTTCTGCCGCTGCAGTGCAAGCATCAATGAATTTTACCTGCTAGCTTTTCCCTAATAAACCCACATATTTGAGGCGTACTTTGGTTTTTGACATTCACCGTTGCAATTGTTTTTTGTCCACTTTGGTGAAAAGTTATGAGAATTTTTCTCTTATGTTAATTCTGTATTATTATTTATATCTGCAAGTTACTTCTTGTAGGTGGTGCTTTGAAGCCAAGTGATATTGAGTCGCTTTGGGTTCATGTCACATGTGCCTGGTTTCGGCCTGAAGTTGGTTTCTTGAATCATGAAAAAATGGAACCTGCCACTGGCATCCTAAGAATTCCTTCAACTACATTTCTGAAGGTATATAATGGTCATTCATCAGATGGATTTTCATTTCCTCGCTTGAGAAATCTTATAACTATACAATTGACCAGATTTAGTTATATTCTGGTTTTCATTTGGGGAGCCCATCTCCTAGGAGTAGGGACAAGGGTGGATCCATTGCATTTCAATTTTCCTTTTTTTCTATATTTAGATACGTTTTGATTTTATACTATACAAATTGGCAATGCTTGTGATCTAAATATGTTTAATTGTGTGGAACAGTGTTGTGTTATCTGTAATCAGACTCATGGGTCCTGCATCCAATGTCGCAAGTGTGCCACCTATTATCATGCAATGTGTGCATCAAGAGCAGGATATTATATGGAAGTAAGTTCTGATTTATTTTCTTCAAGGACATATGATTATTCTTCTGTTTGAAATATATAATGCTTCTGAAATTTTCTTTTGATACTGTTATCAGCATTGTGTGTAACCACATGATGTTTTTAGTAGTTTTGCAAGTTTTTGTATAGTCTTTTGTGAATTATTTTGGTTCAGTAATTCTACTACATGGTATGAAAATAGGATACTATATGATTTAACTAATTTTTTGCTTTTCTAATATTCAGTTGAACTGCATGGAGAAGAATGGGATCCAAGTTACAAAAAAGTTAACATACTGTGCTCTTCACAGGTTGGAAGTTAGCCTGCTTATTATTTACCTTATCATTTTTCTCGCAAATTTACCCTTGAATTGGATGTTGTCTGGATGCTATCTGCATCTCTCCTATTGATTTTTCACTTTATTTTTCTTCTGGTGCAGGATATCAAATACCAACTCTTCTATAGTTCTACGTAGTCCAAATGGAGTTTTTAGTGCCAGAGGATTGGTTCATAACCAGAATAAGTGCTTAAGTGGTTCTAGGTTGATTTCTGCTGTGAGCTTGGACCTTTTGGAACCCTCTACCCCAGAGACTAACAAATTTGAGCCTCTATCTGCTGCGAGGTGCCATCCTTTTAAAAGATCAAACAATAAGGTGAATTTTATAAATGAGATTTCTTTTTGCATTTTATTGCCTGCCAATACTGTGACTTGGTCTTCATTCCTTTTGGTTAGCCTGCTGCTATAACACAATATCATATATTACGTCACTTTATCATCTCATTATATTTACTCTTGTTTGCCAGAGGTCAGAAGGGGATGCTATTTTTCACCGACTGATGGGACCGAGACATCATTCGTTAGATGCAATAAGTGGATTGAGCACCTATAAAGTAATAATCTTATCTTCATTAATTTTAGAAATTGTTTGCCTGCCATCGATATGCAAGCAGTAATAATAATAATAATAAGAAGAAGAAGAAGAAGAAGAAGAAGAAGAAGAAGAAAATAACTGTTATATAAGTTTGTTCATTTTGATTGGCTAGCATAACAGGATCAATGCATATTTTGTCTTCTTATAGGAAATGGAAGTCTCCACAGTTTTCTCTTCATTTAAGGAGCGGCTATACTATTTGCAGGTAAGTTGTCATTCTGTCATGATGTTTGTTTACTTGATACAATTTTTTATATTCATTTAACATTTATCTGCCTGCAGAAAACAGAAAATCATCGGGTTTGTTTTGGTAAATCTGGTATACATGGATGGGGCCTCTTTGCACGTAGAAACATTCAAGAGGGAGAAATGGTACTTAATTTATATTTTTTCTTTTAGTGCCTGTATATATTATAGCAGTCCTTTCTGTTTGTTCAAGCATTATTATGCCTTTTCCTGAGGTGGACTTCTGGTGTTAAATTTTACATGTTCTGTTTTTGGTTCAATAATTGGCTCAACTTTCTTCAGGTCATTGAATATCGTGGCGAGCAGGTTAGGCGGAGTGTTGCAGATTTGAGGGAGGTGCAATACCGATCAGAAGGCAAAGATTGCTATGTAGGTTTCTTCATATTCCTCTTGTTGTCTCTGCGGGCACTATAGTTCTTGGCCTTTTTGTTTGTATTATATTTTGCATTTGGAACATGAATTTGCCAATCTGCCGCCAAAATTTCCACCAATTTCTTCTTCCTCTCTCTTTTCTTTCTTTCTTTTTCTTTCTTTCTTTCTTTCTTTCTTTCTTTCTGGAGATTGATAAATATGCTGAAGGGCTCTTTATGGACAAAAGTTTATGCATGTAATTATATATGTGCGATAAAGAGGAAAAATGTTATTTCTTTTTTCTTTTTATTGATTATCTTATGCAGTATAAAAGTCTTACTCCTTTGTGCCCCACCTTTTCTTTTCTTGCTTTGGGATGGTCTATTTTCTGATCTTTGCTTTTTATTTGTTTCATAAAAATGATGAATTTTAATATATTTAATTGTTCAATGCAGTTATTTAAGATCAGTGAGGAAGTAGTAATTGATGCCACCAATAAGGGGAATATAGCACGCCTGATCAATCATTCGGTAAGTTGAAGTTTCAAATGGAATTAAATATGTTTTTTCCATATGGCACAGATATATGGAAACACCAGGAGCCTAGATATGCTCTTTTGAGCTTGAAACAAATTGTGTTTAACTGTTCTCGAGTGTGCTGGGCTCGAATAAACAATGTATGGTTGATGATTGTGCAATTTGTCCATTTGTGGTCAAACTTCTAGGTGTCCGATTAGATCATGCACTCCTTTAAGAGCTATATGTTTTTTGTTGGAGTAATTACAAGTATCTTCTTACTGCAGTGTATGCCCAACTGCTATGCGAGGATAATGAGCGTTGGGGATGTGGAGAACCGTATAGTCCTCATTGCTAAGACTAATGTTGCTGCAGGAGATGAGCTGACGTATGATCTAAGACCCATCTCTCTTCCTGTAATTGAATTTGCTTAGTAATTTAGGTAGTTTTGAAATATTCATTTGGCTCTGTTGAGGTATGAATAACTAAATATTTATTTAATATATGTGTGTACAGGTATGACTACTTGTTTGATCCTGACGAGCATGACGACTTGAAAGTCCCCTGTCGTTGTCGAGCTCCAAACTGTCGGAAATTCATGAATTAGTTTTACTGTTGCTGTGTTGCAATGCATTTTTCAAAAGCATCAGATCTATCTTTTATCTGTTTTTCCCTTAGAAATCTCAGTTTATTTTCTGAGAAAACAGAAAAGAAAAGAGAAGAAGAGATAAGAGCAAGCAACTTTTTCCCCCTTTTTTTTAACTGGGATAGTCGGGTAATTCTCATTTTTGGTTCGAAAGGGCAGCCATGTAATATCGAGCTGTAATAAAGTGTAAATTTTACATTTCTAGTGAGAATGATGATAACCTGTTAGCCTAGAATTTCAGTAACTGGTTAGGTTACCTATTGGATTTGTAAATGCTTCAATGTATGGTAGCCTAGAATATCAGTAATGGATTACCATTGGATCTGTTAATGCTTTAATATAGTACAAACTGAGTTTCTTAAAACATCTGTTTTTTAAATTAAAAAACTGAGTTAAAAGTGGACAGCAGAGCGTTGTTTAATTACAAGTTCGATCCGGTAAAAATGTCAAATTATATATAATTGCAACCAATTAAAAGACTATTTATGTAATTCAATGTTGATACTGTAAAAATTAAATCGAAAGCCGTTGCGTTGATTAGAGAGGGCACTGGAAAGAGGCTTTTTGGGAGGCAGGAACCGTGGAAATGCATGACATTTTAAGTGTGAAGAAAGTTATCAAAAACTCCAATTGATTTACTCATTTTTATATTTATAGAATTTAGCTTTTAGACTACATAGATAATGTAAATCAAAACATGAAAACAGTTCGCTAGATATACCATTATGGGCTTGGGCCTGATTCAATATAAAATCCACAACGTGGGCTCAGATCCACTTACTGAATAAATGAACAAAGACCCATTTGTTTGGCAATAGAGCGTAAATCCGCTTACTGAGTATATAATATAATATATAGTATATAGAGAGTTTTACAAAACTACCCAAAAAAGAGGTGTTAAACTTAAATATACTACCTTTTTTTTTCTCTTTCAAAAATACCTTTTTTTAAATTTTCGTTTTTAAAAATACCACTTTTTTTATTTAACTTATACTCCACTCTCTTAACGCCTCCTTCTCCTTCTCCTTCTCCTCCTTCTTCTTCTACGAATATTTATGGGAGGCGGCTTCTATCATTTGGCACAATGTCTTGAGCTTCAATGATATTCACTCTCACGTACCACAATTTTTGTGATATATAAACTTTTGATCTGATGCTAAGAACACCCTCACCATACTCTGCGGAAGCATCTGGTGCGTAGCGAATGCTGAAGCTGGAAAAGAGAAGTTGCAGGCGTGTCTAGATTATGCTTGCGGAGAAGGAGGAGCTGATTGCCGTTCGATCTAGCCAGGAGCCACGTGTTACAATCCTAACACTGTTGAGGCACACGCGTCCTTCACCTTCAATAGTTATTACCAGAAGAAAGGGCGGGAAATGGACACCTGTTATTTTGGTGGCGCAGCTTATGTGGTCGTCCAAGCACATCAAATTAGAGCTCACAGCCCTAGCAAATATGGAATTATGCAAGTGGACAATACACAGTAAAGTCACCCTTGTCTTTCTCTGCGCGCAATGAATAGAGTAACTAAAACTCCTGATCTTCAATTAGTTAAGCTTCAAAGTCCTTTTCGGAATCTCAATTTCTGCAACAATACATAATCTTATGTATATGGCTCCTGCAATGGCCCATTACTCATCGCATTTCACCTTCTACCCCAATACTATGTCATTTGGAATCCTTCAACTAGTGAATAAAAGAAAATTATAAAGCCTGAGTTCTCATACGTTTCCTTTCTTGCAGGGATTGGGTATGATGCCTGGAGCAATAGCTACAAAGTGGTGTGTGTTCACAACGTTGTTAACGCAACCAGCATCATCAGTGTTTATACCCTTAAACAAAGCAGCTAGGTGATCAAAGAATCTATTAATTTCCGGTACAAGTTATCCGTTAGTAGTAAAGGGATTACAGTGGCAAATGGGACTCCTCATTGGGTAGTAAGGAAGAAAAGTAATGGTGATAATGTGATTATAAATTTTGATGTTACTAATGTGAACAGAGAATCAAATCACACAGCTGACTGTCTAGCTAAAAATAAAGCATCTCAGAATGACAAATTTCTTTGGTTTGATTCGTCTCCCTATAGTTCGTTAAGGAAGTTTTTTTTATCATGACAATGGGGTCTGTTACCCCTCATGTAATCTGTTTTGTTTCCCTTCTCATATATAAAAAAAAAAACAAACCAAAACAAAAATAAGTACGAGATTGCCTAATGGTCCGTAAATACCATTAGTAAAATAGAAATTTTAATTCAGTTTTTCAAAAAAAAATTATTAAAATCCGCATGGCCAAAAGTAGAGAAAAAGGAGGAGAAAAAAATATTACTAGCATTTTTATGCACACTTAAACTAAAGTTTTAATTTTTAATTTATCAGTGTTAAAATATAAAAGAAATTCAGTTTGGGGGTATACCATGTATAACAGGTGGTATACCAGGTATATCGCATGGTTTACCATTGGTATACCGGATGCACCATGTGGTATACCAGGTGGTATACCAATGGTATACTAATGAGTATACTTGATATACCAGGTAATATACCATTGGTATACCAGATGTACCATGGTATATTATTGGTATACTGGATCTACTCGGTGGTATACCATTGGTGTACTAGATGTACCATGTGATATACCAGATATACCATTGGTATACTAGATGTACCATGGTATATCGTGGTATACCATTGGTATACTGGATCTACCAGGTGGTATACCATTGGTATACCTGGTATACCGTTGGTATACCTTATAATGCAGACTGCCAATCTCAATTCTGGATTTTGGTATACCGCCGGTATACCAGGTATACCGATGGTATACCAAAATCCAGATTGTCAATCTCAATTCTGGATTTTGGTATACCGGTGGTATACCAAAATCCAAAATTGAAAATGGTATTCTGAATTTGGTACACCGGTGGTATATCAAAATAAAAAAAATTAATTTTGATTATCATTCATAAAAAGAAACAACTCAACAATTTATTTTGATCCGTCTTTATTTTGAATAAACATATAGTATGATTACGCATCTTATATTCTTATGTTATTGTTGATAATTAAGAAATAAAATTAAAATTCTATTTATGTAATTCCTGCATTAAATTTAGAGAATTAAATTCAATAAATTAAAGCACAACATGTGCAATTTTAGAGCACAAAAACCAAAATTTGATGGTTAAAACTTAGTCAATTTTAAAAATTTTCTTGAGGCAACTATAACAATTGTACTCAATTCAATAAATTGGCTAGCAGTCCATAAGCATCCCCGATTAATGATTATGGTAACAACCAATTAATGGACAATTCTGAAAGTAAGACAAAACAATGGAGTAACTAACAACATTATATTCTTCAAACGATTTATATAAAGCATATTAGAACCCAGGACCAACTGCATAATGAAACTGTACTAAAGAAATGCATATATTGGAGCTATTAAGAATTGAATATGTAAATCACAACACTCATATTACTAATTCAAATTTTCAGTGTCCCGCACAAGCTTCATTGAATAAAGAACAATAGCAGCTATCGGGTTACTCTCTAGTCCACCACCTTCGTCGATAATCAATCTACCTTGTGTCTTTCCATTTCCCTTTTGATGAAACCTTGCAGCTACAAACAAAAAATGATAGTTAAAATTCCAATGCGTCAACAAAATAATATCTAGGCAGCATCAAGGTTAAAGGGCCTCAATCAAAGAACATGGAGTGAATGTCATATTGTTGACCAAAAACTGCTCAAGTATACTTCATTGCTTAGCATACAGATCATTGCTACATCGCCAACTTAAAAACCAAAAATACAAGAATATTCACAATAGACTAGCATATGAATGCATTACATCCATGATCTGATAATCAGTGAAATAAAATACAAATAAGAAGTAATTACTATTAACTCTGATTTCATAATCATTTAGCCAATTGAGAGAGACAAGTACAAAAGCAGCAACAAACTTATGGCTTACTCAAATATAGTTGGACAGGGTCATTCTCCAACCAAGTATTGAATTATATTTAAATTAAAAAAAACATAAAAGAAAGAAATAGACTAATTATAGATAATTATCATAGAAAATCCTAGCACTTAAAAATCAATGAAGTAACAATCTGTCTACAAATCACTTTTCACTGGTTATCTTAAGTTGAGTGCAAAGTGAAAGTTAAGACAAGATATAATAAATGAAGTTTTAAGAAGTACAAACCTTATGATGGTACTCTTTCACTTTTGTATAAAAGCTACTTAACTGATGTAGAATTTGGGACATGTAGGATCTGAAGGCAGACTCTTTCTCAAATAAATATGAATCCAGTGGCCCAAGATACTTTGTTATATATTTGCTCGCAAGATCCTCCATGAACTATGAATCCAAAGAAAGCATGGTTGTTATCAAAAACTACATCTGGAAATTTATTTATCAATATATTTTTGTATCTGAGCCCGGAAGGGGAAATTTTGGCTCCAATTTACATCTAAGATAGCACATCAGGAAACTTCTAACTTCCAGAGAACAACTATTGCTACTCACAATGCATGAAGAAGACTAAAATTGTAATATCACCTTCAAGAATGAGCATCTTGCAGACCCTGCTTGTCCCTGGACTCCATGTAACTACACAATCTCATAAAAATCAATAGCAAAAAAAAAAAAGCTACAATCAGAAGCTTGTGCATCCTAAAATACCAAACACCATAACTAAGTGACGTTATCTGTTAAAACCGATTGTGCTCTGCGGTTCTGTTTTGCTTTCTGTTACTAGCATTTGTTGCTAGTAGCAGCCATAAAATCATAGGATTCGGATAAACCTGTTTTTTGCTTCCTTTCTAAAGCCATAGCTGACCAGAAAAAATGAGATAAAAAATAACCAAAGCTCTGTTTGGATAAGCAATCAAACTGAACCTGGAACACAGCCTAAAAGAATGAGAAGAATTAATTTCACCCCGTGATGTTCATGTCAAGCAAAAATTATATTCTTGCAGTATTTGTTCTACATTCAAAAGGGTGAGAGATAGTTGCTTCAAATATTATGAACACCCAGTTTCAAGACGAAGAATTCACTTCGCCTACAGTACTTGCAGTGTTAAAAAAATTCCACTCTGTTAATCTTAGTTATGCGGGAAGAATGCACATTGTTGCTGCACTAGTAAATATCTATATCTACCCAAGCAAAACACTAATAACCTGTAGCCTAACAAGTATTTTCTTTTATTACACCCACTACTTCAACACTCATAATGATACACAAAGTGCAACGGCCATCATAACTCTCAATTTTGTGTTATCATAGCATTAAAGAAACACCTTAAAAAGGATTCCATCATCTGATACAACTATAAGAATTAGGCAGCAGAGTTAACTCTCAATGGAATCAAAACAAAGATGGCATAAATCAAAGGAAAAATAATCTATACCAAACGCAATTGAAAGAGCGAAAAGAGACCAGTAGGGATTGGAATTTTGGTGAGATCAGGTCTAGAATTTTCTTTTCTTATTCTATTAACTGCTCTCTTTTGCTAATCTCTTCCAACATCAGCAATCAACATGAATTCAAATTCAAAAAAGAGATAAAGAATGATGAAAATTTTCAATTATACACAGCATGGTGATTAGATCAATCAAGATGCTTACCGATTGCCGACTAAGAGGTGTGTGGTGGGCGTCCATGGCTAGCAAGAAAAGCTAAACGCATGATGGGTCAATTAGATGCAAGAGCGAAATTTGCAGAAAAGACACAGAGCTAGAGGAAGAGAGGAAATGGGTAAAGTAATTAGGGCTTAAATAAAAAGTGGTATTTTTAAAAACAAAAAATTAAAAAACGGTAATTTTAAACTTTTAAATTGGATGGATGTATTTTTAAAAATAAAGGTTAAAAAATGGGTATTTGGTGTAAATACCTCTAGTATATAGGTGCGTATTTTTTATTTTTATTTTTTTTTTCCTGAAAGCTATATATATATATATTTTTGTTAATTCATTTTTGAATCCGAGAAGTTTGGCGCGCCTATATATGGAGAAAACACAGTAGAATGCCATTCACAAAAGTTCACAGAGGCAAAAGAGAGTGAAAATGGGGAAGCGATTGAGAAGAGACAGATCCATTTGCAGCTGCAAATCTCCTCGTCAAAGCTATCGCGTCACTCCTCACTCCCGCTTTAACTGGTTCTCTCTCTTTCCAATTTGACTTAGAATTCAAATACGACAAGTTTACATGCATTTCTGAGTGTTTTTCAACGCAAATATCTCTAATTACTCTTATGGAAGTTTAACAAACTATGCTGGTAAAATTTCTGGTGAGATTTTGAATCTTCAGTATTTTATTACTTGTTTTTGGTTAGATGAACTTTGAATCCTCGATGTTCAATGATTTCGTATCTTGTTTCATAGCTGTAAGTTCTGAATTCTTGAGCAACAATTATTCATTCTCATTATCTTCTTCTCTTTTCTCCATGAGATTCTAATTAAGATGAGTTCTGTTTGGCTGAGAATTTAAATTCGGAGCTAGTTCTTAAGCTTTTGAAGTAAGTAGATCTTGTTTACTACTTGAGCGCTAAAGCTGATTTTGAAAACATTTTAATTTCGAATCTGCTTTAAAAAAATCCAGAATCCTTGAAGATTTATCTTCATCACTACGTTTCTAAAGATGAAGGGACCTGTTTCAGTTGAGATGCATTAGATTTGAATAATATATGTTCTACTCCAGAACAAACAATTTTATCAAAAATTTGAAATCCCGATGCTCCGCTGTTTTTGTATTTGAACGAAAATGCAACACATAGCTCGCTTAGACAGATTTCAAATTCATTTCCTCCATTTCTGAATCTAGATTGAAAAATAAAATTTCTATAGTTTCCCCGCGCTTTTTTGTCGCCAAACAGATTAAAGAAAACGTAAACGACCTTTACATAGTCTTTTGAGTTGAACTTTAAAACGTCTAAGATCGGTTCCAAAATTAAGCACCAAATAAGTTGAAGGAAAAGCAAAATATCGCAACTCAATAGAAAAAATTCCACTCGAGAATGTTTATTTTTCTTATAAAAGGAATTCGTCGCACAAACAGGTTCGAAGAGGATTTATGGACGGAGATAGGGAAGTTCTTGGATGGGAAATCTCTGGTCAAGCTTGCAGCAACGTGCCGATGGTTTAGCAGAGTCATGACGCATGATAGCATATGGAAGTTTGCTTGCTTGCGTGATCTTCAGGTTCCGGATCCAGGGCCCGTGGCATTCAAGTGGATCGATCTCTATGCTTCGGTAGTAGGTAAATTACAAAAGCCGTTCATTAACCTTCTTCTGGACAAGCTTTGGGACGTCCGATCAGGGACTGTTACTGTAGCTTTTGATTCATTGCAAACGCTGGCTCTGTAAAATACCGTTTCATAAATATGACTGGCGAAGGCTTTTTTCCTCAGATGGCAGTCACTCGTACACTTTTCGCGAGCAGGAGAAGCATTTGGGTCAGTTTTTGTTCTTTACTGTGAATAAGGAAATATCCACTATTTCAAGATATTCAAGTGATTACACTGAGCTCTTCTATCAGCTGTCGACTTCATATGATGCACATGAATGTTATATATGCAGATTGTAGAAATTAAAACCCGTAAAGCTATTGTTTCCAGAAACATAGTTCTCGTCACCTGATTGTGTTTTTTTTTTTTTTTCATTTTTGACGATCAGATTGGATGCGAATTGGGGCATTTTACTTAGACTCAAATGTAGCACTACTGACAGAGAAACTCAGCTTGCTAGTGAAAATCAGACAGCAGAATGCTTCAGAAAAGATGTTGGAGGCCTGCGGGGCTTCTGAGATACAAAACATCAAAAGGGGAATTTGGATTGCAGGTGACTTTAAATTTGATCCAACCAACCTACCTTTCTGAGCATATCTTGCAGGGAAAGAGCTACAAAAGACTATTATACAACTAGGTTGACCTGGTCGTCATTTTTCATGTTATCAGATTTGCAGCTTGTTCGATGCCCTGTTTGTGAGCTTGATAAATGCGATGGTAAGCCAAATGTACTTTACTGGCTTGCTATAATAGTTCAACTCATGAATCCCTTTGAAAATCCTTTCTAGATAGCGAGTTTATTTTAAGTCAGTAAGACCTACTGCATATAAACAAAGTCTTATCTTGCAAATGTTAGACGAGTCTTCAGGTTCTTGCAGATAACTCGAGTTTTATGGGCATAAGAACAATACAATAGGCTCTCTTTCAATACTGGTTCATCTACAATGTTCCTATACTAGCGCAGTTGCGTATTTTCCCTGCTTCATGCTTTTCTTTTGGGTATTCTAACTAAGGCATGTCTTAAGTTTTAGCTAATTTATTAATTCACTAAGGCATTTCCTATTTGCAATAGCCAGTAAGCGGGGAATGCCTCGCACATTTGTCATGCATTTCAAGTTAAGGAAATGAAAGTAAGTGGTAATTATTATATAGGAAAGTTAATCTCGGAATAGATTGTACGTAATCTATCAGATTCAATAAGGAATCAGCTGAACCATTTCCCAGCATCTTGGTTTTCCATTAACGAGTGCCAAGCACACAGCGTCGTTGTGTTTATTTGGTGCCTTTTGCTCAAAGAGGATAACCCAGCTTGAAGAAAAATTGGTTGCCAATGCAGGAACAATGCAGACTTTAGATGCAAGACATATAGAGCTGTTCCAATATGAGGATTTTCAAAATGGGAGCTGGAAATACGAGTTGATTGGATCTTGCAAAAACGAAAAGCCTATGAAAGCAGCATCCGGAGCCATTTTTGATTGCAAACACCTCAATGACCGGGCAACAGCTGGTAATCCTTAAAACTCCATGTGACTCGTGCTATTATATACCTGTCACCTAAGAAGAAATTTTATTACGATCACTAAGATATTGATGAAATTGGGTACAGAGAAGCTAAATAGTTTTCTTAGGTTTTGCTTGAATAGATCAAACTCAGCATCGAAAGGAATTATTGATGTGGAAACTGATTATTATTCGAAAAACCTAATAAGATGAAATGAAAGCTAGTGCTTAGTTTCGAAGTCAGATTTGAGATGTTTCCTTCGCTCTTGCAAATTGTTTAATCCTTACTGCTCCTATAACCAAATGAAATTCAATCTCAAAATTTTGCCTGATTTTGCTTTGAGCTAAGTAAGAGGAAAGTTTGCTCAAAGCACGGCTGTAGCTTATTGATTTAGTCATAAAAAGGGCTGAAATGTGAGGCATTGAAATTTGATTTGTTTTTCACTAAAAGGTCTTTAAGGAAGTTCCATGCAACCACTGATTTGTTAAACTCACGATATATAGATCTTATGGTAATTTTGCGTGTCCTGATGTTTGACATACCAGGATAAGCTGCTAACTCACGCCCCTGTTAATTTTGCATGTCCCGATACATAAGATACAAGGACTGGCTGTAATTCATTTCCATGCTTATTTCATATTCTGGACACTGATAGGCTTCTTGCTTTTGTAATTATCTTGGTTTTTTTTATCTTAAACTGAGTACATAATGATATGTTCTAATGAATCAACTAACTGGCAGGTGTCTTTAATCTAAAGTTGTGGACTGGAGCACCCAATGATTTTCAACCAAAGGCTATGATCACTTTCCATTCAGTTGCAATTAACACCAATTTACAAGTCAATGAAGGTATCACTTCCCAAACTGCTAAAGAATAAGCACATTTCAGTCCCTACTGTCATGGTTGATTTAACTTGTAGCAGAGCAGAATGTGTTCTGTTTAACTGATAATTTCCTCAATCTTTTCTGGGGAAGTAGGACTCCTTTCAAAGTATTACATGATGAGAGCTGGACCTGATGGCGAAGTTGTGTCAATTAGAATCTCCCAGCAGCTCCTGTAACTATTGTCCAAAGATCGTTGACTTTCACAAATTGCAGTTTTGTAATTCAAAAGATATACTTCATCATCAAGAAAATCACTAGTATGCCGTCAATTTCGTAATGACAAAAATTTATCTCATATTAGTATTATTATTATTATTAATATTCCGATAAGTTCTCAAAACAGAAAAACTTTGGGCTAGTTGTGCCGTTGTTTGACCAAACAAAAGCTAAAAAACAAAAACCTTCAGTATAAGAAAGCATAAACTTTCTGCAATCACTCCCTTCAATACTATGCTATGGGCGGCTTGGAAATTGTCTTTCTTCTCTTTCTTCTTTCCATTATCTATACATTTGGATCAGAAACTTGTCCCATCTCCAGTTGCAGCGACGACAATATCCCTGTCCAATTTCCCTTTTGGCTTGAAGGCCAGCAAGCTGAGTATTGTGGTTATCCTGGCTTCAACCTAAGTTGTAATCATCAGAGCAAAACATTTGTTAAGCTTCCATATTCAGGTGACTTTCTTGTGTGTGGCATCAATTATGCGACACAACAGATACAGCTTTATGACTCAGACAATTGCCTTCCTAAGAGGCTCCTGAGCCTTAACCTTTCAGGTTCTTCTTTTGTTACGGCTGCTCATCAGAACTACACCTTTCTCAGCTGTCCAACAGAGTTTGCAGTGTCTCGCTTCACCACCATAAGTTGCCTTAGCAGTTCTACAACCTCAATTTTGGCTATCTCTTCACCAGAAATTGCTTCCGCACTCTCCACATCATGCAGTATTGTTATTAAATTGTCAATTCCGATTTCCTTGCATGTTAGGGATGATGAAGGGTTTTCCAATGCACTCGAGAATGATCTTGTGCTAACTTGGTCCGTTCCTGCTTGTGAAGAATGTGAAGCAAATGGTGGTACATGTGGATACAAGACAAACACTAGTCAAGAAATTGGCTGTTTCAATCTCTATAAAGGCAATCTCTCTTTATCTTTTTTTTAATTTGCTAATCCACAATTCCAGAACCATCTTAACCTATTGATTGAAAAAACCAATTAAGAGGGGATACTGCCTGACTGGGTCAACACATGCTTTGTGAGTAGTTGACAAACAACAAAATATAACAGGAAATTCTTAGCTCTGAACAGACCGATTATTTACTGTAAATTTTACAATTCATGACATATGAATCTTGCTTTGAGGGGTTAATATCCATCCATTTTTTAAGGGGTAATGCAGTTGACTTAACTAGATGATACTTGCATATAAAGCCAGTAGCATTAGATAAGATAATTAAATGACCACCACAATGTCAACTGACAGTAACTGCATAGAATGAGTAACAGATGGAAAAATAGATGACACAGATCTAACCTTTTGACAACTTCAAATTTCAGGCCAATCAACCTGTGCCATTCAGACTCTTAAAGCAATTTGGTTATCGATTGCTGCACATGGTACTTATTGCTGCGAGTGTTACCATTGCAACTCTAATTTGCAAGAGACGTTCGAAAACTAGGCGTGTGGCCTGCCACAACTCCACAGCCACAGCAGCAGAATCACCACAGCCTCTACCGGCAATGGCAGGTTTGGATGAAAGCACAATTGAATCCTTTGTAAAGGTAGTGCTGGGGGAAAGCATGCGACTACCAGTGGGGCCTAATCATAGCAGCTGTGCCATATGCCTATCGGATTATCATAGCAACGAAACACTTAGATGTATACCAGAGTGCAACCATTGTTTCCACGTTGAATGCATCGATGGGTGGCTAAGGATGAGCAGTTCTTGTCCTGTTTGCAGAAAGTTTCCATCCCCTGCCCAAACCTCAGCTCAGAATGTTTGATACAAATTGCAAATCCATGCTTTCTCTGTCATAAGTTGACAGTTTTGTAAATGCACGTTGCACAGAATGTATACGACGTTGGCCTTTTTGTTTTTCAAATTGGAAGAGATATTTAGCTCTGGGTGTAAACGCATATTTTTAATGAGGCCTGTGATAACGAGGGTCTAAATGAGCTTGATTGTTGCTTAATTATAGAAATATTTCCTATCATACAAAAACAGCACCCATACCACCAATCTACCCCAAAGATCAACACCCATACCACCAATCTACCCCAAAGATCAACATTTGAAAAATTATTCCCCATCACACTTAAAATTTCAGAATCGTGCCATTATGCCAGCAGTAGAGGCGTAAAAGTTTACAAAATATGGAAGGTTACCGAGACATACAACAAGATTGAGAATTATTACAATCCTTTATATGTCGAGAGTTTCATAACTATACGATACATTTTAAGCAACAAAATCTTCAATAACAGTTAGATAAAACATGGTACATGCATCATTTCCTAGCGAGCAGCTTTTTTGGCAGCTTATCCACAGGAGTAGATTTTAGAAGGAAAAGCCGGGCAGCACGCTCTTGCAAAGTACCCCACATTTAAGCCCATGAGCTTGTAGTTCGTTCTTCAATCTCTCCATGCCAAGAACCTGCAATAACAATGTAGTGAGAAGAAGAAGAAGAAGAAGAAAAGAACGCAGTTGACAACGCTGGCACTTGTCTTCGTTAACTCTAGCTTAAAATAACAGCAATTGCAATCATACCAAGTTATTCATGTCGCCCATTGGTTGCATAGGTAAATGCCAAGTTAACTACTTAATCGAAGAAAGTACCAGATGCAACACAAACATAATCAAAAGAGGAACTACACAGACAAACTAATGACATTAATGCCCATCAAAAATATTGGAAGTTGAGGAAATATCCAGAAATGAAACAAGGTAAATTCTCTCAAGTTGGAACCATCGATCTCTTTAAGACACGTTTCCTTGCACTTCAATCTTATTTTCCATTTAACTAAATGGATATCATATTTCCCTAATCGCATCGTGCACATAGCACATTATCTTAAAGCTTCCTTATGTCCTCCCCACTCTTTCTTATAAAATTCAATCTAACGTCACTACTCATATCCCTTTATAGTCCTCTTTTGAAAAGAACCAGTTTTCCCTAGATAGAGTTTCTAATTAAGGCAAATGATGCAGACTGGCAAGTAATAAGAACATCTTGCCCAATTCACCACCATGCATAACACACAGCTGCTTGTTTATCTACATATTTATCCATCTACATTTTATAATATACATAGAACAAACAAAACTAGCATACCTCCATCTCCACTGCTGAATTGAATTCATCAAAATTAAGAGGCTTTTCCCAATCAGTGTCTTTTACAATTGTAGCAGCCGCTTCCCCATCAGATCTGACTTCCAAAACAGCTTCAGCAACAGCTGGACTGCTTTCAATAAGTCCACCACTAGGACTTGAATCATGTAGGAGTTCAGAATGAGGTACAAGATTCTCAAGCTTTTCAGCCTTAACCGCCTCATATGCAGAAATCTCTGCAGTCTTTGAGCAAGTTACATCAGCACTCTGTGGTACAATTTCATCATGAATCTCTTGTTCAACCACAGCACCCTCTTCAATAGCTTCTCTGTGAGGATCAGATTTCAAATTTTGGTCCACAGAAGCATCTTTCTCTTCCTCAGAACCAGTCTCACATAAGGCACCACAAGAGCATTGTCCATCCTGTTTCCCACCAGTAACTGAATCCAAACTGCCTTCAGCTTCCTTATTTGAATCAGGTTGACTACCATTATTTATAACAATGGACTTCTCATTCTCGTCATCATCACTACTATCTTCGCTGTCACTTCCACCCAGTTTTCTTTTCCCCATCCTGACAAATAAATTCAATCCCCAGTTAGAGAACGAGTTAGAGGTATCTAATAATTAAAAAAAAAAAGGCTCAAGTCAAAAAAAGCTTGAAAGACACGGTTCAAACTAAGCATTTCACTTCGCAGCATATACGCATGCAATTTCATTAGTTTCACGATATGCTTTGCAAAACTGGAAAATAAACATATAGTATTATCCACAAATAGACCAAAACACAAAGCCCTTTCCAAGGCCTTCAAGTTAATATATAAAATCCCTTGTGCACTCTAAAAAGAAACCCCAAAATATATTTCCAATTGCCACAACACATTATAAATTTTCAAACTTCAAAACATTCATCCATACCAAAAAAGTTTCGACTTCTAAACTAAGGTCTTCAGTGAACATACAATAATCGTTTGTAGTTCAATAAAGAAAATATATCTAATCAAGGAACAAAACCCTAAAGACGAGAGATTTACCAAATCTTCAATCTTTTCGCTTCTACTCCATCTTTAGGCACCTTGGTTTTCCGCTTCCCGTTGCCATTCCCACAAGCCTCTCGAACAGCTTCCTCAACCTCAGCAGCACACTTAGCAGATTCCACCCTATACTTCTCAACATATTTCTCAGCCTCTCCTTCCCCGGCCCCTTTCTTCCCTTTCTTTGCGTTCTTTTTTAAAAATTCCTCTGCAATCTTCTCCAATCTCCTTTCCTCCTCCTCCGCTTTCCACTCCTCCAACCTCTTTTCAGCATTCACGTGTCGCAGCCTGCGCCCACTCATATCGCGACAAGCATCGAAATTGTTAGTCTTCTTTTGACCAGCTTTGGTGGCGGCTCCACGAAGAAGCGAGCCAAACCCTCCCTTGCCGCCAAGGAGGCGTAGAAGTAGGTGAACGGTGCATTCAGGACGGGAGATGACGGAGCGTTCATCGAGTTGTGTCCCGCCGCAGCTTAGGCGCTGGGAATTGATAGGGATTTTGGTAATCTCGAAGATCCGGCGCTTGATGGCTTCGCCGTCAACGTACGGCTTCGTGAATTTAATGTTTGCTGTTTTTCCGTCAAGAAGCTTGACGAATATTTGGAAGGGCTTGCTATTATCTTCCATTGTCACTTTCTCTTCTCTGTGGAAAATTATGAACAACTTGACACGATTAAAAGAAATCCAGATGAGGGGAAAATTGTGAATTTTGGGTTTAAATAAGAACCCTAAAGCCTCTAATATGGACCGCAAATGGGCCGTATAACTGGGCTTTAATTTTATTTCTCCTCTTGATTTGATGGATAAAGTTTAATAAAATTCTGCTAAGCTACAGACAGTTAATTTTAGGGATAAGTATGATAATCGATTCATTAGCAAAAAAATTAATCAGTTCATTAATATTAATTTTTTAAAATTATTAACCATTAATCAGTTCGTTTTATTCGATTAACTAACTCATCGATTTTGGTTTTTCGGTTTGGTTAACCAATATTTTTTGGTTAATAATTAAAATTTAAAACATAAAATTATTAAAAAAATTAGATAAATTTCAATTTAATTTCAAATATGTAAAGTAATTTAATATAAAAATTAAGAAACAAACATAATTTACTAGTCAAAATTTATATTATATAAATTAATAGCTGATATTATAAAATAGATTTGATATTTGTTGAAAATTAGAATATATTTGATTTTAAGTTAAATAAAAATTTGAATAATATTAAATGTTATAACATAAACTCTAAAATATAAGAAAATATAATTACATGTTATTAAGCAAAATATGAACACCAATATATGATAAAAAAATAATATATATAAAATTTAATCGGATAATATATATAAATATTACTATAAACTAAAGAGGATGGCATAATATAAATTTAGTTTAATATAAAAAAATAATATATATAAAAATTAATCGTATACTATATATAAATACTACTATATAATTAAAGAGAATGACATAATATAAATTAAGATATAAAAATAAAAATAAAAATATAATTTAATATATTTTAAAATATTATTTTATGTAAATTTTAGAGAGAAATAAAAAAAATTAAAAATATAAAAATTAAATATATATATATATTGACTAACGGTTAACCGGTACCTAAAAACCTAAACCGTAACCATTAACAAAAAATATAAAAATTAAAAACTGTAACTGAATCAATCGGATCGGTTAATCATAAAAATCGATTCGATTTCAAATCGATTTTACGGTTAACCATATTTTCGATTTTTTTTGCTCATCCCTAGTTAATTTCATTAAATTATTCATTCAATGGTTGTCAAAATACATATCATAAAAAAATCGTTCATGCCATCGGTATGAACAGTATATTAAAATAAATTTACGGTTTAAACATATGATATAATTTTTAAATTTTATTTATTTTAATATTTACAGCTTTAAAATTTTTCATAATTTTCTTTTTCTTTCAAATACACTTTTATCCGTTTTAAAGTTTATATCTTATTGTTCATTTTTTTTAATTGCATATATAAAATACTTTTTATGCTAAATATTCAATTGATTTTTTTTTAAATATGATAAAAGTGATGAGAATAAAAAAGTGAATTTATTTATTTTAGTATAATTTGAATTATATTTTATAACTTATATTATATTAAAATAAATTTTTAAAACATGATTTTTTATGTTAATATACACATTTTTTATAGCCACTAGTATTTTGAAAATTTTGTTATAAAAATTATAATATGAAATATGTTAAATTTATATTTTAAGTGATTTTATCTTTAATTAATTAATTCAAGTTTAGTGATATTACGGTTAAATTTCTAACCTATACAAACTTTTGTTTCATCGGTTTTTTGTCCTATACAGTTTTGAAAATTGTTTCAGACTGCAACTAGCATGGTTGACATTAGCTACAGACTACAGCTAGCATGGTTGACATTAGCTAGTAGCTCCTTTAGTTGACATTAGCTCTAACCCTTCCATACTTGTATTTTGACAATCTAACTCACGTATACTTGTATAAATTAAGTACCTATGTATACGAGAAATGTAGAATGAAAAATCTCCCATTTGCATTTTGTTACATGGTATCAGAGCTTTAAGGCTCATTTTTGGTCTCTATTTCCTGGGTTTGTCAAGCCCTATTTCTGATTTTGCTGAAGAACCATTTTCTGCTTGGGTTGGTCATCTCTGAAGAGTGACCATTTGCTTCACCATCGATAGGACCAGGTGAGCGACTCTCCAATCGGCGTCTCCCCAGAATCCGGTGACAGGAGGAGTTGTAAGTGACGTACACACGCAGATCTGGTTTCTTGACTGTGCCTTAAGCGCCGGCAAGTAGGAAAATGTCTGACGTCTGGCGGTCCTCCGATTCCAACTCCGGCATCGTTTGGTTGTCTTCGATCAGATCCTTAAGTCCATTTCTTCATATGGTCACTTCTGAAGGGGCTTTCTCCTCTCGGTTGGATTTCTGTCTCTTGCCCTTTTTTTCTGGTTGCTAGATTTGTTGGTTTTAAGTGAAGAAGTTGGTTTTAGTTGCTGGATCTGTTGCCCCTTTTTTATTTGCTGGATCTACTGGTTTTAAATTTTCTTTGGTCTCTTGGCTCATTTGAAGTATTGGAGTTTATTTTGAGACTAATTGGTTTAAGTTGAATTTTAATTATTCAGTGGTATTTAAGAAGTGTTTGCTGCTGTCATTATTTTTTATTTTGGGTGTTAATTTTCTGTGGATATTATGGCTGAAAATAAGGAAAATATCAGTGAGATCATTATTTTATCTAAAATTATTGAAGAAAAATTAGATAGGTCTAATTATCTTGATTAGAGTAGGACTATTATGATTTATCTTCGTAGTATGGATAAGAATGATCACTTGACTAATGACCCTCCAAATGATAAAACTGAAAAACAAATCTGCATGAAAAATGACTCACGATTACTTTTACTGTCACATCCTGCACGAAATAGTCTTTTCCAAAGCAAAAATAGCAATAAACGGTAATTTTTTTTTCTTTTTTTCCTATTCACTAATGATCAATTTCGATACACTTTAATATCTTTACTTCAAAATTTTCTATTCATTCGATAACATTTTAAACAATTAAACATGCACTAATAAAATTCATGCAAACACTTTCACCGACACTCACTCGCCCATCAATAATCATAATAACAATAATCAAAATACAGTTTAATCTTTTACCTTAATTGTTTACGTATATACATGCTATAATACAACTCGATTTAGCACTATTTCTTTCTTTCCGATCTTGCTCCACTGTGTATTATGCTCCCGCATCACTTCATAATCTGCACGCAGTAAATACTACGTGCTGAGCACTGGACATACTCAGTGGTGACTACTAATCCTAGAATTTCTGTAATGCCCTTCATTATAACCTAGGAGAATTTTCACTAATGAATTATTAGATTCTATGTCAAATTAAGTGTAAATGCATCTAGAGGGATCTAATTGAAAAGTGAAAGGGTAAGTTTTGGGATATAATTAGAAATAAAGGAAATTAAAGGACCAAATAGCAAGTTTTACATGTAAATGACATTTGGGCCAATATAAATCAAGAGAGAGGGAGATATTTTGAGAGTGAGGGCCGGCCAAACAAGTGGTCTTATTTCCTAATCTTCATCGTCTCTCAAACCCTAAATTCTCTCTCTAAACCTTTCTCTCTAGATTTCTTGAGTTTTTGGTGAGAAAAGGAAGATTTGGATAGTTTTGCTTATAAGGTATTTTTGTATTTTCTTTTGGTTATGTGTTTTTATTGCTTAGAGTGATGGATGTTCATGGTTGAGTTATGTTATAGAAGGAGAAACAAGCAAGAAGAAGGGAAAGGAGGCTATCCAAGAGTGAAGAAAAATTTGAGCTTAAACAAGGTATGGGAACTTGCATGATTGTGTGCATGTGTTCTTGAGTTTCTGACATGAGAGATGTCTCTATTACAACTATTATATGTTTTATGGTTGATTTTAAACTTGGAAGTGGTTTAGAGATGAAAAATACAAGTTTTGTTAAAAGACACAAAAAATCTGTTTTATGACTCAATGGACCAGCCTGCACTCTTTTAGTCATATCTTGAGTTATATGTATTAAAATGGAGAAATTATAGTTGGTATAGAAATTAGACACACATATCTTGATTTTTTTAGGAGAAACTGAGAACTGATTTTCACTACATGATAGTGAAAATCTGTGTTGAAATCTGCTTATGGCTGTTACCCCGTTTTCATGAGCAGTCTGTGGTTTTTCTTGCATATCTAAAGATTTACAAGTCCTATTAAGATGATTTTTGGTGTTTTGAAAACTAAAAACATAGGCCTACAATTTTGTAGAGGGAATTTTTGGTTGAAAATAATGTTTTATAGGTCGAAAACGGTATAGAAGTCGAGACAGAAAATCTGTCTCTGGGCTGTTTGGGAACCAATTTTCAGCCCAGACCCAAAATTCATCCTAGCTCACGGTTACTATGAATTTGGTAGTAATCGTGACCCCTTCTCGTAACTTTACTTCACGGTTATCACCCAAGGCTTAGTAACCATGAGTTAGTTAGTATTTAGTCCAGAACCGAAGAGTATCCTAACTCACGGTTACTATGAAATTGGTAGTAACCGTGACCCCTATTGTATGTCTTGGTTCACGGTTATTATGATTTTGATAGTAACCGTGACCTTCTCTTGTATTTTGATACTTGAAATTTTATGACCCCATTTGATGTCTAAACTTATCTAAACCCTTCCTAAGCTTATAAATCATTCTAAATTGCAAGGATATAGTAAATATATATATATATATATATATATCCCTTTAATCATAAGGATTGTTTACAAATAGGAAGTTAAATTTTTATTATTCAAAGTATAATATATATGTGTTTACTTCAATATACTTATAGTACAATGATTATTGTTTATGTTATGAAGTTAAAAATGTATAATATTATAATACTTCGCATTCATTTATGCTACATTAGAGTATATTAGTACAATTAATGATATATGGAATATGATTTATTTTGCCTGCACATAAAGACTTGGTGGTGGATAGATAGGCATGCCTATAGGGTTACAGTTGCAGCTGCTATAGTCTGACTCTTATGAGTCCACAATATGTCCATAAATGAGACCACAATTCTGATCCGATTGAGTACACAGATTTAATACCTTCAATTATTTACAGATTTGATACCTTAAGATATCCACGGCACCCGTTATCAACACCCACAGGAATTTAAGCAGGCAAATTTATAAGATGAATGATATGCATCCATAGTTTGCAATATTTTATTGTAGTTATTCCTTTCAATAATGCATTTAATACGATTTCTTAATGAATTAAACGTATTTTATTTTATATTGTTGTTGTATGCTTGGTGATAACCACTGTGAGTGGTTATCAACCTGTTAGTTTGTTTTCCACTAAGCTTTATATTTTAGCACGGGTGTTTGTCCATGTAGGTTCGCAGGTTAGACCTTTTATTCAGGGACAAAGCGAACAATCTCAGAAGCAAACATCAGATTAGGAAGTATCGTTCTGAAGTATGAGATTCAATTTTTGTATCTTTTTGGTTATATGATGATGAATTTTGTATTAAGATTATGTAATTATCAAGTTTTGTAATTAATAACCAACAACATGTTAACATATCAAACTTATTCTTATATGATTTGTAAAGTATATATGTATGTATAAACCTATATGCATCATTACAGATAGCTAACATGATTAATGAAACGTAATTAGTAACAGTAATCAAGATTATCTAGTATAGTCATTACAATTTTTCAGTTAAAGCATAATTATGTAGATCATAAAGCTTTTATCCTTATTCCATTAGAAATTTGTTTTTAATTTCGTTAACACTAATTTCATTATCCACCCACATTTTGGTAATTTTTTTGCTTTGTTTTTTAAACCTTTTAATTTGCTTTTTGTTACTTTTATGTGTAAATTAATTTTAGATTTATTTTTAATTTTACGTTTCTTCTTTACTTTAACTTTTACCTTTACTTAACTTTGATTTTACATCTTTAGTCACATCGATTTAATTATCATTCCATTTAACGATTTATATTGGTACTCGTATCTTTAATGCTACCAAAACTTTTCACTATTTTATTTCTCGATTGATTTTTCAGTTATCCAATGTGTGATATTATTATAATTTTTCGCTATTTATTCTTTATTTTACTTTTACTTTTTAACTAATTAATACATTACTATTTTAAAAGCTTTTAAGCTTTAATGCAAAGTGATACGGTTATTTTGGAACACTTTGCATACAATCTTTATTCCTTTTTTTTTCATTTAAACATGTTCGAAAACTTATTTAGGATTTTGTATCTTTTTCTTTTTCCTAATTGAACAATATTGTACTTTTTTATCGCTTAACTTTTCATTTAACTTTTCTTTTGGGAATTCATTACTTGGGCATAAATTTTCACTTAAGGATGGTATTTTCACTTTTTTGACTTTAAATAGAATATTAGTACTATTTTTCAAAATAATAATTGATACATAAAATACAAACTAATTTTAATTCATCTTTATCATATAAAAATTCATTTTAAACCTTTATTTTTCTTTACAAAAACTTAATTTAATCTTCATTTAACATTTTATTCTTATAAAACATTTCTTTTTCATTTTTGCTTATTAATCACAATTTTTTAGAACATTACAGTTTTGTTCCAACTTTTTATTTTCTTTCAAACAAATTATTTTTCATTCAATTCATTGAAATCATATTGATTTATTCATTACGATACACTTCTAGTGCAATATTACAGGGCTCTAAAAAAGGATATGCGGAACATAAACCCAAAGGTCCCACTGAGAAAGAAATGATCCCCAAGGAATCATTTTTCGAAAAATATTTCACTTTTACTTTCACTTAAAACACTGGAGCTATGAAAATGAAAGATCCTACCCATAGCAAAGTAAGTCGTCATGACTTGCACCGCAGTATAGGGTATCCCTATGACTAGTCAATTATATCCTAAATAAGAATATCATTACCTGACTATTGCTAAAAGCAAAACTATCAATTATATTCGAAATAATTTTTAAACATTTAAAAATCTTTAGTTTCTTTCCTTTATTTCTTCATACAATATATTTTTGTCAATCGCACTCTTTTTTAGTGTTTTTGACTATTCAGTAGTTTTTTCTTTCTTTCTTTTACTTTCTTTTATTTTATCTTTTTAAATCACGTTTGTGAATTATTTTTCAATAATTTACTCGAATACTTAAGATTTTTCAGTTTTTTATACACTTTATAAATTATAGTCTTATAATTTACAATTTCTTTTATTCCTTTTTTTGTAATCCTCTGTGAATTATTTTTTAACAATTCAGTAATTAACTTTTTGATGATTTTTTTCTTTTTCTGTCCAAAATTTTAGTTATTCAGGTATACCAATTTTTATTCAGTTGGCGAATTATTTTATAATAATTCACTCTTTTAATAATTTTTATTGACTAATTTATTTTGATAAATTAGTCAAACATTTATTTTATAACTTTTTGAACAATTACAAGTTATATTGATAAAATTCATTATTTTATTTTTCGTAAATGCAATAATTGGCTTTTTCACTCCCTTTTTATACGGAAATAATTTTCTTTATATACTTTACCATCTTGTACTTATTTATCGAATTATTTCTCAATAATTCAATATTTTTAATTAGACATATTCAATATTAAATCTCAAAAATATTCTAATATTTCATATAATTTCTACAAAAATTTATATACATATTGTTTTACAATTTTCATCATTTTCACTCATTTTATGAATTATTTCACAATAATTCATTATTCTTATTAGTTTCATAATTCAATAATTATTTCAAAAATATTCTCATAATTCATATAAATTTCACAAAAAATTATATATACTTTATTTCACTACTATTATCATTTTTCACTTATTACATGAATTAATTCACATTAATTCATCATATACACTTTATAAATATATTAATATTCAACTTAAAAATTCTCTAATAATTTCCATAAAATTCCTAAAAAATCATGGACATTTTATTTTATGCTTATTATCATTTTATGACATAATTAACAAGAATTCTCTATTTTTCTCAATTATATCATTCAATAAATATTCTAAAAATATTCAAATAATTTCTAAAAATTCCATAAAAATTTATGGATATAATATTTCAAGTTTTCCATCTATTTAAGGCTTGATTTCATTAAAATATTTAGTATACAAATAATTTCTCCTTGGAGCAAAATTTGGCCACCAATAGAAAAATTCTTTACAAATTTCTTTAGTTCAAATTAAGCATTCTAATATGTTTAACTAAGTTCTAATTACATTTTTATATCATCAATTTCAAATTAAATCAATTATACTAAATTTTTTTAATAAACCTAAAGGAAAATCATGTAATTCAAAGGAAAATCCTAAGATGTGGTAGTCACTAACCTTTTCTAACACTTAACCTTCCATAAATTTTATTTTTTCCTCACTTGACACAAAATAAAACTTTGTTCTTCAACACCACCACTATTGGCTGGATTCTTCCTTCAACAAAACAACACGATTTTATTTTATTTTGCTCAAAATAACATCAAATTCGAACTCTATGCACCTAAAACTATGAGGAAACACTTAAAATTCAATTTAAATCAATTAAATTTTCAAACTTTACCTTGATATCTTTACTTTCCAACTTTGATTTTTCTTACTTCCTTTACTTTAATCAAAGGTTAGAGGCCATAAATATGATCTAGAGAGATAAAATTACCATTCTCATGTTGGGATTACATGAAGATTTTAAGTGAAAAATTGAAGAAATGAGAGAAATGAGGTGGAGTTGGTGGTTCGGCCACCATAGAGAGGGGAAGAAAAAGCTGAAAAATTCTAGAATAATCTTAGATATTTCAGCCTTTTATATTCCTCTAAATGGGCCAAGGGTTGGGTCTAAAGAATGGGCTTAACCCATTTTAATTAAAGGGCCCATTTAGGTCCATTTAAAATCCAATTTAATTTCTCTAACTTTATCACTTCAAATCACTTCACAAATAATTTTATCATTCTTATCATATCAAAAATAGCTAGTACATAAATTTTTGGTTCAATCGGAGTCCGTTATCGATCCAATTCAAACTTATCGATCAACTGCCGGTATCGCCGAAAAATTCAATTTTCATCACCAAAATATTCTAAATAAAAATTCATGAAGATCTGTAAAATATGATAATTTTTGAAGTTCATTTGTTATTTTTAAAAAATTATGCAAAATCAAGTCTCATTCCCTAACAGGAAAATTGACTCGTTACTTTTTTCGTGTTTTTAAATTTTCGAGGTCTATTTGACTTCGATTTTACTTCAAATTTCAACCCTGAACTCACTATGACTAATACTTTCTGATGGTCCAATAAAATATTTTTGACTTTCGGATGTCCTTTCGGGTTCGAAAAGCACTATTTATCGTCGAAAAGTATTGTTCACGGCTGACTCGGTGTTGAGGCCATTACATTTACAGATTACAAATTCAATTGAACGAAATGTGCTGGATCTAATTTCTCATTGTGAAAGTGTTACAAAATTAATGAATTATTTAGCCTTTTTATATTTGGAAAAAACAAAATGAGTCTTGTATTTATGATGTCTGCAAAACCTTTTATTGTGCTGAAAAGGAGGCAAAATTACTCACTACTTATTTCATGGAGTTTAAAAAAATTTATGAAGAGTTGAACTTACTCCTACCTTTTAGTTCGGATATTAGGGAGCAACAGGCTTAGAGGAAAAAAATGACAATGATGAGTTTTTTGGCTGGTTTGCTACCCGAATTTGAAACTGATAAATCTCAAATTCTTTCTAGTTTTGAATTTTCTACTCTTGAAGATGTATTTAGTGGGTTATTGCGTGCTGATAATGCTCTATCCAGTCAGTTAAGTAGTGCTTTTATTGTTAAGGAAAGTGGAGGAGATAATGGTAAGAAAATTATGCAAAAATGGGGCAATAAATACAATGACAATCGAAATATTGATATTATCTGCTACTATTGCAAAGAGCCAGGTCATACAAAGAGCTAACGTAAGAAATTGTAGAATCGTAATCAGAGGGCCTAAATTGATCATGTTGTTACTTCAACTTCATCATTTGAGTAGAATATCACCATTTCTGCTAAAGAATATGCTAAATACCAGGAAATGTTAAAGGAATCCTCGACTTCTGTAGGTAACACATGCCTTATCTCCTCTAGCAATAATTGGGTGATTGATTCTGGTACGACGAATCACATGACAGGTAACCCTGATACCTTCTCTCATTTTTGATCTCATAAAGCTCTATTACTATAGTTGATGGGACATTATACAACATTATGGGGTCTGAAATTGTCAAACCAACCCTTTCTATAACTCTATCTTCTGTTCTAAACTTACCTAACCTAGCCTTTAATTTGATATCTATGAGTAAACTTACCAAAGAGCTTAATTGTTGTGTCTCATTTTTTCCTGATCACTGTCTTTTTTAGGATCTTATTGGTAAAGGACATGTATCTGGTGGATATACATCTTGAATTCTTGGGTACCACAATCTGTTGCATGCTCCAATTTAGTCTCTCCTTTCGAAGCCCATTGTCGGTTAGGACATCCTTACCTATTTTGAAGAAGTTATGTCCACAGTTTCATGATGTATCATCTTTGTATTGCAAGTCTTGCCATTTTGCAAAACATCTTCATAGCTCGTTAGGTCCTAAAATTGAAAAACGAGCTGAGTTTTCTTTTCAACTTGTCCATTCGGATATTTAGGGTCCTTGTCAAGTTATGTCAAAAACCAGATACAAATATTTTGTTACTTTTGTGGATGATTTTTCTTGAATGACTTGGATTTATTTTATGAAAAATCATTCTGAAGTATTTACACATTTTTTTTGCTTTTTGTGCTGAAATTACAACCCAGTTCAATGCCTCTATGAAAATATTGCGAAGTGATAATGCTAAGGGATATATGTCAGATTCTTTTCAGCAGTATATGTCTCAACATGGTATTATTCATTAATCCTTTTATGTTGATATCCCTTCTCAAAATGGAGTTGCCGGGCGAAAGAATAGGCATTTACTAGAGACAACTAGAGCTTTGTTGTTTCAAATGAATGTTCCTAAGTATTTTTTGGTTGATGCTATTTCTACAGCTTGTTTTTTGATTAATCGAATGCCCTCTACAGTGTTAAATTGTGATGTCCCTTATAGCATTTTATTTCCCAATAAACCTTTATTCCCAGTAGAATCACGAATATTTGGTGTACTTGTTATGTTCGCAACGTACGACCCCATGTTACCAAATTAGATCCTAAGACATTGAAGTGTGTTTTCTTAGGATACTCACACCTTCAAAAGGGTTATAGATGTTATTCTCCTGATCTGCAACGACATCTAATTTCAACTGATGTGATTTTCTCAGAAGATAAACCTTTCTTTTCATCTCAATCCACACTTATAAGTCAGGGGGAGGAAGATGAGTGGTTCATTTATAAAGTAACATCTTTTGGAGAATTTGTTGATGCATCTTCTACATCCTCAAGTATTGAGCAGGCAATAATTGGTGATCCTTCAACATCAGTAAGACCACAAATTGTTCAGGTCTACTTTAGAAGAAAAGATACCAATGATACATGTCCTGCACCAGCAACTTCGTCATCTGATCCTGCTCCAACTGACCTTGATCTTCCTATTGCTTTTCCTAAAGGTAAACGCAATTGTCAATCCATTTATGCAATTGCTAACTTTGTTTTCTATGATCATCTTTCTCCCTCGACATGCTCTTTAATTGCATCTTTAGAATTCATGAAGCTTTAAGTCATCCTGGGTGGTATAATGCTATGCTTGAGGAGATACATGCCTTGGATAATAATAACACATGGAAATTGGTGAATTTACCTGAAGAAAAGAAGGTTGTGGGTTACAAACGGGTCTTTATAGTCAAAGCTAATCCAGATAGTTCTGTAGCCCGACTTAAAGCTTGCCTTGTGGCTAAAGGATATGCCCAGACTTACGGCGTAGATTATTCTGAAACTTTCTCTCCAGTTGCAAAATTGAGTTCTGTTCATTTGTTCATTTCTTTGGCAACCTCCCACCACTGGCCTTTACATCAGTTAGACGTCAAAAATGCCCTTTTTCATGATGATCTTCAGGAAGAATTCTATATGGAGCAACCACCTGATTTTGTTGCTCAGGAGGAGTATGAAAAAGTTTGTCATCTAAAAAAATCCTTATATGGATTGAAGCAAAGTCCTCGTGCTTGGTTTGACAAATTCAGTAAGGTTGTCTAAGAGTTTGGATTAAAGAAAAGTCAGAATGACCACTCAGTTTTTTACCGACAATCGAAAGCTAGCACTATTCTTCTTGTGGCATATGTTGATGATATTGTAATTACAGGAAATGATTCAATAGGTATCTCTTCACTTAAGTCTTTCATGCATGATAGATTTCACACTAAAGACTTGGGCCAGTTGAAATATTTCTTGGGGGTGGAAGTGTTGAGAAGTAAGAAGGAAATTCTTCTATCTCAAAGAAAATATGTTATTGACTTGGTGCAGAAAATGAAAAAATTAGGAGCTAAGCCATGTAGTATTCCTATGGTTCCCAATATACAACTTACGAAGGATGATGGTGATCCTTTTGATGATCCAGAGAAATATCGGAGGCTAGTTGAAAAAATTGAATTATCTCACAGTAACTCGTCCAGATATCGCATGTGCAGTAAATATTGTTAGTCAATTTATGGCTGCTCACACGGTCAAGCATTGGGAAGCTCTAGAGCAGATCTTATGTTATTTGAAAGGTGCTTTTGAACTAGGTATACGGTATAGTGACCATGAGCGTACCCACATTGAGTGCTTTACTGATGTTGATTGGGCAGGTTCGAAGATTGATAGGAGGTCAACTATAGGCTATAGTATTTTTGTTGGAGGAAATCTTGTGTCTTGGAGGAGCAAGAAGGAAACTGTGGTATCCAGATCTAGTGCAGAGTCTGAATACAGAGCTATATCACAATCCACATGTGAAATCTTATGGATTCGTCATTCGCTTGCTAAGATTGGTATAAATTCTTCGTCTCCAGAAAAACTTTGGTGTGATAATCAAGCTGCTCTTCATATTGCCTCCAATCCAGTGTATCATGAACGAACCAAATATATTGAAGTCAATTTTCATTTTTTTCGTGAAAAGATTCAAGATAATGTCATCTCAACGGGACATGTGAAGACGAAAGAACAGTTGGGTGATTTATTTATAAAAGCTTTAAATGGACCTCGAGTTAAATATTTGTTGAACAAGCTGAGCATGATTAATATCTATATTTCAGCTTGAGAGGGAGTGTTACAGACTATAGCTAGCATGGTTGACATTAGCTACAGACTACAATTAGCATGGTTGACATTAGCTAGTAGCTCCTTTAGTTGACATTAGCTCTAACCCTTTCATACTTGTATTTGACAATCTAACTCACATATACTTGTATAAATTAAGGACATGTGTATACGAAAAATGTAGAATGAAAATTCTCCCATTTGCATTTTGTTACAAATACCATAATTTAAACTATATATGAATAATTGTTTATAAAAAATTTGAATTTATAAAATAATTTTCTAAGCCAATATATATCAGAGACGTCACCCAAGACATGACGAAATTATATATTGAAATTGAATAATTGGTAAATTGACAAAGCTTTTCCGGTGCAAAATGGTTTCTTGTTTTAGTTGGGCATGGAATCAAGAAAAGCCCAATATTTAGCCAAGAGTCACAAGCTCCTCGTGACAAGAATACAAATTTAAGCAAAACAAACCATTTCCTGAGCATATAAATTCCCTAACTTGCATCCCTCAATCGCATCTAAACAAACACATATCTGAAGCATAACATATACGCATTTATTTAGCACATTTATTGAACAAGAAAATGGCAGCAAAATGGGGCAATTATTAGCCTAATTGGGTTGCTAAGCATGCCTATTCTACTTTCGAAACCAGCTTTATGTAATCCTGATAACAAAATTAACCGCGGTAAAGTTGTAAGCGATGTAACTCCATGCCTGAGTTATGTTACGGACAAAGCAGATTCAACTTCTGCCAAGTGTTGCAGTGGAGTTAAGGAAGTTAATAGTCTTGTCAAAACCAAAGCTGATAGGCAAGCTGCCTGTGAATGTCTCAAGAAAGCAATGGGAAATATCAAATATGATGCCTATCGCGTTTTAGCACTTCCTAAGAAATGTGGCATTTTCTTCACATTTCCTCCTTACGGTCCTACAGTTGACTGCTCAAAGTACGCATGTATTAATTTGTTTCATTTCTTATATGTAATATTTTTGAGAAAAAGTAATGATGGAATTTTTTTGATGCAGGGCCTGATGCAAAATTGCTTAAGCCTTAGGTTGCAAGAGTCAATAATGTTGCAGAAAGAATTCTTCTACTGATATACTTACTAGTTAGTAATACAGAATAAATTGCAAAGTTGATGAAGCAAATGTGGCCTTCATGGTTGTGCTTGCATTATAATGATTAACAAAATATCAGAAAATTTACATATTTTACTTATTTATTGGCATGTGCAATACAAATGTTCTGAAGACTTTTCTCAAACTTACCAACGCTAAATTAACTTAACAGATTGTTTGATTTACGAAGAGCTATGAAGTTGCGAATACATTACAATTTCCAATGTGCATTTTGGAAAAGGGGAAATGAACAAGAACTAGGATAAATTACTCACGTTTATGAGAAGAAAAATCGGGCTCCGAGGGCTTCTGAGGCACTGGTGTTAGTCTCTGCGGCAATGGTGTTAAGTCTCCGAGGCAATCTAGGGTGTCCAGCATTTTGCCTGGGATTTCTCAGTGCATTGGCTGCAAATTAAGATGCATATATGGTGGCACCAAGGTTTGGTGTGCTTGTAGCCTCATGAGCCAAAACATCTTGCAATCTCTCTTCTGCTTCACTTAGGGCCTTGGCGAACTTCCATCTACGGTGACGACGCCAAGCTGCTTGTATGAAGCAGGCTGCCCATGTCCTCCATCGCACTGAGAAGAACCTGTATGCATTATCGACCAATAACACCAGTTAAGACTCCTCCGGTACAATCAAATCTCAAAACAAAAATAGACGTTGGCTATCAGGAAAAAAAAAAAAAAAGGCTCAGTCTATTTCAAAACTTTCACAGGATATATCACTCACCTGAATATATGCTGGATATCCTTATGGTGAAGCTGGCGAAACTGGGAAGCGACAGATTTCAAGTCTTCAGCTACTAGAGCGAAGGCTTCGACCTCTGTTAAAGCTTGGACAGTTCGAGTAGAGATGGGTAGATTGGAAATTGATCGGGAATCCAAAGCCCATGGAAGTAGCTCTTCTCCACAGAAGTCACCAGCCATTAAGTAGACCTCACCGAAAAAGCCAGTTCTTTCACCATTGGTGGTTGTACTCACTAGATCACCTCGTATTATAAATATCATCTCATTAACTGGCTCCCCTTCTCTAACAATGTAACTATCTTTAGTGTAAAGGGCTGGTCTGAGACCATCACAAATAGCATCCAGTATTTGCCCATCCATTTTTGCAAACAATGGAACCTGAGGAATTGATCTAATATTTTAGCTATTTCAGTTTAAAGCATGTTAGGGATGGAAACAAAGATTGAAAGAGCACTCACTCTCATAATTAGAGGGAAATAAACATGGTGATTTATATCCCTTCTTAGGTCTCTAGGAAAAGCACGAATTAGATCTTGCTCCTTCACTCCTCGAGTTTCTTGCCATTTGCATTGTTCATACCTCCTGATTCTCTCCCTTAGCGACTCAGGAAGCCTACGCTGGGACATCCAATGTTCTGTGTCTCGTCTTTTCACTCTCATTTTCTCGATTCTTATCATTTCCTCGCTTTTAACTGGTGTTGATTGCAGATATTTCTGGACAAGAAAAAAAAAAAAATCTCGAGTCCTTTACACAATCAATTAAAACATTGAAGTTCAAAAAGCATCAAGCAACAACCTGCATATTGCCAATAAAGAGTGAAAACAAAACCAATCCAGCAACGGCAATGCCAACAGCAAACAGAATCTCCCCGTCAAAATTACTTGTCTTGAGGTTCTGACCCAGAGAGCTAAGATTCCGCAGACCCCACCACAAGCAGAACAAAAATTTCTTCCTAAAAGGCCATGATTCAACCACACCAGAATCAAAAGCATCAATGAATATTCCAAAGTTGAAAACACTTGAATTTTTTATGTCATCAGGTTGTATAAAAGGGCATTTTTCTTTCAAAGACGTGCCAAATTTTCCTTCTCTTTTATCTGCACCACAGTACAACTCATCAGAATGGCACCCAGCGATCTCTTTGCAAGCGCTTTGCCAGCAATCATCTTGGCGTTCAATAGAGAACAAGTACCAAAAGGCTCCAATTATCTGACAAATCAAATTTTCAAACTTAGAAACCCATTTTGATAAATTAAAACAGTGTCCACAAATTGAATCAAATCAAATATACATGACTGGCTAGCATATAGAGGAAGAGATTATAAACAGCTCCTGCCCATGCCGTCTCGGTCAGTACACCATAACTTCTAGTCACTTCTTTGAGAAGAGGAAAGATTCTAATAAATCTTGGCACATACTGTGACCAAATAACAATCTTCAGCAAGTCCTTGGCCACCAAAGAAATTGAAGTTTTTATATTTGTTAAAACAATGACCTGAACAAACAGCCCCGAGAGTTAAACATACTTGCTAAACCCATTATCCAAGCAATCGAGAAAATTTTAAAGAGAAATACCTGAGGGAGTGGAAGAATTGATAGAACATCAATTATAAAGTAGGAAGTCAAGTACTTTTTAGCTGTAATAAGAGGATCATCAACAGGCTTTCCTCTTCCAAATACACGAGAAGAAGAGGCAATAGATCCTGTCCGAAATTGAAAGATTATGTGAAGGATATAAAATGCGTCAATCAAAGTCCGAAGAACACAAGCAGTAGTTTCCATTTTCTTATCCACATCAAGGCATGTGTTCTCGCCATCGACCACTGGGATGTAGAAGAATAAAGGGTCTAAGGACACAGCAATCACGCAAGCTAGAACAAATATTTTGTTCCATTTCTGAAGAAATGAACCCTGAGGATCCAGAATTTTCTTTCCAGAGTCTGTTCCGTTTGGCTGACGAGAAGAACTGAATTTGAAGCTCTCTGATTTTCTCTGGTTCCTGATCCTGTTAGAAACCGTCTCACAGCCTTCCCGGATACTATTCGAAACCGAGCTGAAAATTGGTCTAACTCTTCTTGCATAAAATCCGCTTGAACTGAAGAAAGAAAATTGGGAGTTGAAGTGGCTAAGAATTCAAAGGGAAAAAATATATATATATCTCAAACCAAAAGTTCAAAATTATGCAAGTCAATTATAAGTTTTACATGCATTAAGACTTTCTATACACCTGATGAAATGAAAATTTTCCACCATTTAAGGAAAAGAAGGTTATCAGTAAATAACAAACCTGACAAACTTATTTCCTTTGAAATTCATGGCTTTCAAAGCTGATTACTCTCACTTGGTTGACAAAATCCAGACCTGCGAAAAACCGCAATATCTACTGTTTGGTTAAGCAAGAAAACATAAGAATTTTGAATCTCAGTTCTGTACTCAGAAACGTTGGAAAACAACTACCACTAGTCACAGCACTACAGCGACGAGAAAAGAGAGGGAAAGGGACAAAAGAAGGAAATTATATTGCCCCCCTCCAACAAAACAATCAGGGGCAGAATGGCCTATTGCACCCCTCCAACAAATTTGTCTTAACGCTACTTTTTTATATTCTTTTTATCTCATCACTTTCACCAATTGCGATGCATGTAGGGATGAACATAAACTGATTAATCGATTTATTAATAATTTATTTAAATTAATTAATTATTATCGATTAATCGCTATATTAATTTTAATTTTTAATTCGATTTTTCTGATCAATTTATCGATTAATCATTAAAAATTTTAATATATAAATTTAATAAATTATAATATTATTTTTAATAATTAAAAATATTTTAAAAATAAAAAAACTAATTAAATACAATAAAAATAATCAAAATAAAAATAAAATTTTTATAATTAATTATAAAATTAAAAATATTCAATATAAAACTAACAATAGAATGTTAATTACGCATATAATTTTAATATTTATTTATTAAAAATATATATTTTATAAAATTATATATTATAATATTTATAAATTATAAAAAATTAAAAAATATAAATATAAAATTTAAAATATAATTCATAAAATATATATATTCAATTTTAGATCAGTTAATTACTGATTTTTAAAATAAAAATTATAAATTTAAAATTTTAATTTAATTAATTTAAAAATTAATTCGATTTTAAATTAATTTTTTGATTAATTTAAATTTTGATTAATCATAACCATTCCAATATGTGTGGGCTTTTGATGGATTTTTTCAGCTTTTCTGTGGGCCCATTACTATCAGTGCTTTCCTCTTTTATTGAAATTTTTTTACACTAGTTGACAAAACAAAAAACATTTTTCTCAATATACGATCCTTTTCTATTAAATCTTATACAGAAATTATATTATATTTAGATCATGATTTTCAATGAAATGATATATGATTTACTGTGTTATTTAGATAGATCACTTCTCCATAATTAGAGTTTTTTTTATGGTTAATTCATAATTTTATTTTATTTAATTTTTAATTTTTGAATTTAGTGATATTCTATTACCACATTTGTTTAATTTTAATAATGTATTTTATATTCAAATATAATCCTATTATCTCTTTTCTCATAATTATTTTTATTTTTTACGTTTTTAACTTTTTTTTTATCAAAAACATATTAAATTATATCATATCGCACTATTTTTTTAAAATGTATTAATAAATAAAACCATATCAGTCATGCTGATTCATGCCTACCAATAAATTGTCTTATTCAAGCAACGTGTAAAAATACCCCTGGGGCTGGACTCATATGGGTAACGCACAAAACATGCATGGGATAGTAAAACTAATTTATTGAACTTAGCTCACTTTTTCCTTTGTTTTTTTCCCTCTCTTGGAAGCGAAGACACATACTTTTAAGAAAAATACAAAAGCGACAATGAAACTTTAATCTCCAATAATTCGGATCAAAAGATTGAAAATAGATTTCAATAATAGAATTAAGTGTTTGAACGTTCAACTTTAAAACTGGAATCCCTTGCAAGGAAAATTATTTGATGTACATTCATTTTAATTATAATTACTTGTAGAAATATCAAAATAGAAAGATATTGCTATTATCAAATAAATAAATATTGCATATAATAATCCCAACAATGTACTGTACTTCGAGCCCCACTCCCGAGACACAGTATTGAATATTTTAGGCAAAACCGGCATAGATTGCCTTTTCTCCCTTTTTGCTTGAAGGTAATGGAATCCTACAAGTTTTACTCCTTTTGGTACACCTTAAATATTCAATTTTATCATTTAATTTAAATGAATTTAGAATTTAAAAAAATTATATATTAATTTTTATTTATTATCCATCATTAAATTTAATAGAATAGTAAATTTAATTTTGATCATTAATCAAATAGAATTTTTAATTACCTTCATACAGTGAGATTAAGTATTTAAACTGGATCTCTAAGGAAACATCTATCGACATGGCTAGTCTAATATGGTAAGAGAAGCCTCCGTTATCCTAGTTTCGGAAAAATAAATAAATAAATAAAGCACTTAAATATCACGGAAAAAAGTTGTATTAATGGTGTCAATCGGCCCTTGTAATTGAGTTCTGCTTTCTTATCGGATTTGGTAGGTATAGGAAGTTTGATGTATGTATTTGTTAGGTTTGGTCCAGTCATTTACAACTTGGTGTTGGTTTTCTTCCATAATTTCTGAATTATGCCTGGCAAAATGTTCCAGCATACTATCTTGCAGTTGTTTATCAATTCTGTGTGGGCATATGATTATGAAAATAACTTGCTTGCCTTTGGACACTTATATGCTGTTTCCATTGTCTCTCTTTGAATTTGAAAAAAAAAAGGTGCAGTATTGAGAATGACAAAGTGGAAAATCATTAAATTACCCAGAGCTTCAATAAGCAGGGGAACTGACCAAAGCTCTCAAGTACAATCTGCAACCTGAAAAGCGCTCTCTATTGGTTTGATGGAAACACCAACATTCAGCCTATCAATGCAATGGTTTCAAGTTCCAGATGTTGGTCCTGTGTACACAAAACGGGCTGTCCTCTCCAACTCCAATCCTGACTCTCGACGAATGCCAAAACCATGAAACCATTTTAGATAGCTGCAACTGCAAAGCATCTTTGTGAATAGAGAATACGTTTAGATTTAATATTGGATGGTAATACTCATTTGGAGTATATATAGCTTCTTAAAGAGAATTAGTTTACTTCTTTCTGACTTTGTTTGCATACAAGATTAGGAAGAGAAAGATCTAGTTCTTGAATGGATTCGTGCACTGTATATTTGCCAGAAGAGTCAATTGGAAGAAAGCCTACATAGTTTACTCTGCTGACACACCAGTGCTAATTTCAAAATTAGTATTTTTAGCCCTGTTAGCAAAAGGCTCGCTTATTAGCTTAATTGCGTTGCTAAGAATACTCATTCTACTCACAAAACCAGCTTTATCAAATCATAATAACAAAATCAGCCGTTGTAAAGTTGTAAGTGATGCAACTCCATGCCTTAATGTTGTTATAGAAGAAGCAGTTTCAGACTTTCAGTGATTAACCTTCTGTACAGCGTTGCAATGGAGTTAAATGAATAGTCTTGTCAAAACCAAAGTTGTTAGGAAAGCTGCCTGTGAATGCCTCAAGAAAGAAATGGTAAATATCAAATATGACGCCTCTCGCGTTTTGGCACTCCGTAAGAAATGTGGTATTTCCTTCGCATTTCCTTATTATGTGAAGGTCCTTCAGTTGACTGCTCAAAGTTTGCATTTCTTACTTCTTTTTTTTCTTTGATTTCTTATAAATCTCTCCGACTTTTAATGGATCTTACCACTAGGCAAACCCTTGGCGGTTTCTTATATTTCTTTTTCACAAAAATTAATGATAGAGTTTTGTTGATGCAGGGTCTGAAGCAAGATTTCTTAAGGCTCTGGTTGCAGGAGTCACTAATGTTGCAGAAAGAACTCTTCTACTGATATTCTTACTAGTGATACACAATAAATTGCACAGTAAATGAAGCAAATGTGGGCTTCATGCTCGTATCCTCCAATGTAATATTATTTTCTGTTTCATATTAATTGCGTTATCATGATTAACAAAATAACAGAGAATTTACTTACGTTAGCAACTGTAAATTGAACAGATTTTTTGATTTATGAAACCATGCAACCAAGCTATAAAGTTGAGAATATATTACAATTTACAATGTAAATTTTGGACAAGGGGATATAAGCAAGAGCTAGGATAAATTAATAACGATTGCGAGAAGAAAAATGGGGCTCCCAGGGCTTCTGAGGCACTAGTGTTAGTCTCTGAGGCAATCTAGTAGAGGGTCCAGCATTTTGCCTGAGATTTCTCAGTGCATTGGCTGCAAATTGAGATGCATATATGGTGGCACCAAGGCTTGGTGTGCTTGCAGCCTCATAAGCCAAAACGCCTTGCAATCTCACTTCTGCTTCACGTAGGGCCTTGGCATGCTTCCTCCTACAGTGACGACGCCAAGCATGCTGCCCATGTCCTCCATTGCATTGAGTGGAACCTGTATGCATTATCGACCAATAACACCAATTAAGACTCGACTCCTCCGGTACAATCAAATCTCAAAACAAAAATTGACGTTGGCTATCAGAAAAAAAAAAAAAAACCATCTCATTGAAAAAACCAGTTCTTCCACCATTGGTGGTTGTACTCGCTAGCTCACCTCGCATTATAAATATCATCTCATCAAGTGACTCCCCTTCTCTAAGAATATAAGTATCTTTAGTGTAAAGGGCTGGCCTGAGACGATCACAAATAGCATCCAGTATTTGCTCATCCATTATTGCAAACATTGGAACCAGAGGAATTGATACAACATTTTAGCTATTTCAATTTAGAGCATGTTAGGGATGGAAACAAGGATTAAAAGAGCACTCACTCTCATAATTAGATTGTAACAAAGATGGTGATTTATATCTCTTCTTAGGTCTCTAGGAAAAGCACGAATCAGATCCCGCTCCTCCACTCCTCGAGTTTCTTGCCATTTGCATTGTTCATACCTCCTGATTCTCTCCCTTAGGTTCTCAGGAAGCCTACGCTGGGACATCCAATGTTCTGTGTCTCGCCTTTTCACTCTCATTTCCGCGATTCTAATCATTTCCTCTCTTTTAACTGGTATTGATTGCAGATATTTCTGGACAAGAAAAAAATAAAAAATCTCGAATCCTTTACACAATCAATTAAAGCATTGAAGTTCAAAAAGCATCAAGCGATAACCTGCATATTGCCAATAAAGAGTGAAAACAAAACCAATCCAGCAACGGCAATGCCAACAGCAAACAGAATCTCCCCGTCAAAATTACTTGTTTTGAGGTTCTGACCCAGAGAGCTAAGATTCCGCAGATCCCACCACAAGCAGAACAAAAATTTCTTCCTAAAAGGTCGTGATTCAACCACACCAGAATCAAAAGCATCAATGAATAATCCAAAGTTGAAAACACTTGAATTTTTTATGTCATCAGTTTGTATAAACGGGCATTTTTCTTTCAAAGACGTGCCAAATTTTCCTTCTCTTTTATCTGCACCACAGTACAACTCATCAGAATGGCACCCAACGATCTCTTTGCAAGCGCTTTGCCGTCTCGGTAAGTACACCATAACTTCTAGTCACTTCTTTGAGAAGAGGAAAGATTCTAATAAATCTTGGCACATACTGTGACCAAATAACAATCTTCAGCAAGTCCTTGGCCACCAAAGAAACCGAAGTTTTTATATTTGTTAAAACAATGACCTGAACAAAAAGCCCCGAGAGTTAAACATACTTGCTAAACCCATTATCCAAGCAATCGAGAAAATTTTAAAGAGGAATACCTGAGGGAGTGGAAGAATTGATAGAACATCAATTATAAAGTAGGAAGTCAAGTACTTTTTAGCTGTAATAAGAGGATCATCAAGAGGCTCAATGACCGGTATCTAGCAAGTGTATTATATCGATTTAATAATATAGAAAAATATAATTATGACCCCAAAATATCGAATCCAAGGAAAACTTGTGTTTGTGTAAGTAATTTTAATTTTAAAATAGAATTTGTGTGAAGAAAGAAGAAGAGAAATCCCAAAAGTTGTGATGGTTTAAGTTAAAAATTAAAAACAGAATTTTAAAATTAAGAATAAAATAAAACAGCTGAAAGAGTTGAAATAATTGAACAATAAACAAAAGCAAGCAAATAAGTGAGGAAAAAAAATCAATATTAAAAGCAATTTTTATTAAAAGACTATCCATTTTAACTAATATTATTATAACTTAATCAAAAGAGAAATACAAGTGATTATGAAAAATTCAGATTAATAAACACAGGTAACTTTATTCAAGATTATCTTTTCAAGCATTAAAATTCTCTTATTCAGATAAACTCAACACTTAGTATAAAGATCTGAATTAATTCTCCTACATGTTTGTTAAAGTCTTTTTCAAATAATTTAACTTTCACCTATTCTTAATTACACCCTTCTTAATCTTAACTTACTTCAATCAACACAAAATTATAGCTTATTCAGATTATAATTATGCATCAACTTAAATAAATTATACTAAGAACCTGCATATCAATAATCAACTCAAAACCAATGACTAACCAATGTTTACTCAAATTAACCATCAATTTTTAGTTAAATAAAGATAAGATTGTGTTTAAGAACTAAAAAATAATCAAACTTGTATTAAATTGAAGCACAAGCTTAAGTCATAACAATAAAAGTTAAGGATTCAAGTATCTTTTAACAAAAGTTAAAGAAAACTACTCATTAGACATGTTTAAAATCAAAACTAAGCTTTAAAGAAAACAGTAAAATCAACAAAACGAAAAGCTACGGGAAATAAAACTTAATGAACTATGGTTCAACTTCACGTGCCATGCATATTTTGCTTCTTGAAAACATACAGCCACGCATAAGACTTCTGGACCTCACCCCTATTTTCTTGTATGACTTTTTCAAATTTACAGTTTTGATCCACAATAACTTGTCTTTTTGCAATTAAGTTTTTTTCTTAGCAAAATATACCTGAAAACACCAAAACTTTGGATTAACTTCAAAAACATATAAATTAACATTTTAACTCTAATTTAACCAAAATTAAACCAAATTAACTAAATAACAACACTTAAAATATACTAAAAACTATACATAATTCATACTTATCACTCTCCTCTTCCAAATACACGAGAAGAAGAGGCAATAGATCCTGTCCGAAATTGAAAGATTATGTGAAAGATATAAAATGCGTCAATAAAAGTCCGAAGAACACAAGCAGCAGTTCCCATTTTCTTATCCACATCAAGGCATGTGTTCTCGCCATCAACCACTGGCATGTAGAAGAATAAAGGGTCTAAAGACACAGCAAGCACGCAAGCTAGAACAAATATTTTGTTCCATCTCTGAACTCCAGTCATGAAACCTGAATTGAAGAAAGAAATTTGAGAATTGAAGTGGCCAAGAATTAAAAGGGAAAAAAAATATATATCTCAAACCAACAGTATTGTCTAACGACATTGACATTTCATATACGGTAGCTTCTACTTTATCCATCTTGAATATTTGGATTGTTCATAAATCAAATTCATTTTCACGGATACTATTCGAAACCGAGCTGAAAATTGTTCTAACTCTGCTTGCATAAAATCTGCTTGAACTGAAGAAAGAAAATTGAGAGTTGAAGTGGCTAAGAATTCAAAGGGAAAAAATATATATATCTCAAACCAAAAGTTCAAAATTATGCACGTCAATTATAAGTTTTACATGCATTAAGACTTTCTATACACCTGATGAAATGAAAATTTTCCACCATTTAAGGAAAAGAAAGTAATCAGTAAATAACAAACCTGACAAACTTATTTCCTTTGAATTTCATGGCTTTGAAAGCTGATTATTCTCACTTGGTTGACAAAATCCAGACCTGCCAAAAATCGCAATATCTACTGTTTGGTTAGTAAGAAAACATAAGAATTTTGAATCCTGTTCTGCACTCAGAAACTTTTGAAAACAACTACAACTAGTCACAACATCCCCCCCACAGCCAACCATTTAAGATTAACGTCGGCGCAGCCTACAACGACGAGAAAAGGGAGGGAAAAGGACAAAAGAAAGAATTATATAACCAATCAGGGGCAAAATGGATTATTGTCAATATTAAATCCTTTTCTGTTAAATCTTATACAGAAATTACACTATATCTAGATCATCATTACACTATATCTAGATCATTATTTTCAATGAAATGATATATGATTTACTGTGTTATTCAGATATATTAGTTCTCCGTAATTAGAGTTTTTTATGGTTAACTCATGATTTTATTTTATCTAATTTTTAATTTATTAATTTAATAATATACTTTTACCACATTTATTTAATTTTAATAATTCATTTGATATTCAAATATAACCTTATTATCTCTTTTCTCATAATTATTTTTATTTTTTACGTTTTTAAATTTTTTATCAAAAATAAATTAAATTATATCATATTGCATTATTTTTTTAAATATATTAATAAATAAAATCATATCAGCCATACTGCCAACCCATGAATTGTCTTATTCAAGCAACTTGTAAAAATACCCCTGGACTTGTATGGGTGACGGACGAAACATACTTGAGACAGTAAAACTAATTTATTGAACTTAGCTCACTTTTTTTTTATTTTTTCCTTGTAAGCTAAGAGACATACTTTTAAGAAAAATACAAAAGCGACAATGAAACTTTAATCTCCAATAATTTGGATCAAAAGATTGAAAATATGAAATTCTGTCACTTTATCGGTTAGTTTAAACGGATTATACTAACTGGGATGTCTAGGTGGACTAATTGTTTGCCAACAAGGATGCCACATCATTTTTAATAAAATAATCCAACTAAATCGTCTTCTCTTTTCTTCACTTCATCTCGCGAATCAGAGTAGGGTTTGGTTCAAAAACTCCATAAGCATTATCATTTTTTTTGCTGATTTTCCTGGGAAAAAAATGCAGTAGATTTAACAAAGTTGCTGATATTTCAGTAATTAAAATTATAGTGAGTTGCCAGGAAAGTGATAGAGTAATCCTAGCAAAACTACGTACCCTTCTTTATCTCATCTGGTTGGTCATTGGAAAAGCTACCATGCTTGCTGGATTCTGTCACTTCGCTATGCGTATTGTTGGTTTAAGCTTGCATTTCTGAAGCAGAAACCATTGTTGTCTATCTCTAAAAAAATGATGTTGCAGTCTTCTTCTAATGTGGTTTTTTACTAAATAATTGCACACTGACGAAACAAGTCTTCCGGTCATTGATAAATAATTCACAACTAATATGCCATTTTGTAAAAGTGACAATTTAAAATTGAAAGTCATTCTTTAAATGAGCCGCCACAAAAAAAAAAAAAGTCTTCTGTTAATTGATAAACAAAGCATAACTAATGTTCCGATTTGCAGGTGGCAATTTAAAATTGATAATGCATAATTTAAGTAATGTTAAAAATCCTTTTCGAAGTTGTCGTGTTGCAATAATTCTCTCAAAAGACCAAAAAAGAAAATACAATAATCCTCGCTGGCGGAAGACCAGCATTTTTTACCAAAAAGAAAAAAAAAAACATTTTTTTACCTTCCATTTAGTCATTTTTCAAGTAGATATATTGGCTGTATGAAGTTTCCTCCTCATTTAATTAATCCACTCCACGCCGCATTGCAATTTGCAATAATCAATTAATGTCTAGATCAGCATGAAATTAATTCATATGAACAATAAACAAATGGTTTTCAGTATTTTATTCGTGAGTGTGATTGTGTGCAAATAACTTTTATCCATCCATGGGCGTTACCACTTAGACTCCATCCCTATTTGGGTCTTTCCCCTTATTGTGTGATGACATTTGTAGTAGGACTTGGATCCAACATTTTTTGTACTCTCCATTCTTACATGTATTGTTGCTTCTATTTTAAGATGCTTTTCTTTTTTTATTTGTTTATAAAGTATTCTCATTTGTGGTTATTTATCCATTTTTTTTATTCAAGAGTAATATAGTTAATTTATAACCGTAAATATCTCTAAATAGAATCATAATAGAAACTCTTCAGTGAATTATTTTGCAGGCTCTACCTACATAAAACATTATGTTTCTTATATCTCAGTAAGATGGCCTTTTAACATGCCTTCTGTTTAATGATCCGCGACGTTATTCTCTGCCTATGTTTTCCAAGGGATACTTGCTCTTGCACATAGACTAGTGTTTATTGCATCCAATAATTGCATATTGGCAGGCTTTAATCCATAAATGGAAAGTTGGCACTTCTCTGTTAATGACTTGATTTTTCCGATTCTTTATTAATCCTTGAGGACTTGCATATTTACTTGGACCTCTTCGCTGGTAGATTAGCTATTCTTCGGTGAATATATAATTATACTGTTAATAATTGCCCAGATCTTCAGAGAAAGATCGAATGTTTTATCAACATTGCCTGCCTCTGTTACCAACACAACACTATACCAACGATGTACCTTTCGTATCTCTTATTCCTAATTAAACATTTTCGATTTAACAATTATTACAACTTTTCAAGTTAAAATTTTCTTCTAATTACTTATTAATACAATTCATTTAGATTATATCTCAAGCACACCGTACGAAAATTTGATATTACACAAAATACACACAGCTGAATCAATATTTGATATTATTTTATTTTTAATTCAATAGGGCATATTTTGCACGCACTTATTACTTGACGTATCTAACCACTGCCCATTTATTTTTTTGGTTTGTAATACAACATTTGTAAATTTTTCTTATAAAAAGAGGAAATAAATGGAAAATCAAATGAAAAATTTGGACCACATCTGACAATAATCAAATGGGCCGTATAATTGGGCTTTAATTTTATTAAGGAAATGACGTAAAATACTCCCATTTTTTGTTTTGTTTTCAAAAATGATCTATTACTTTTACACATTATTATTTTTATATTTTTACATTGCTAACTTTTAAAAATATCCCTTTTATATATATTAACTTTCAAAAATGCCCCTTCTTATATATATGTACTTTTTATTTTGCCATTCTCTTATGAATGAATTTATCTCAAGCAACTTTTTTCTCTCTTTTTCAACTCCCACTCTCTTCTCTCTCTCGCCTTCACTTTACTATCAGAAGCCACAGCCACCACTCAACTTTCAGTCATCAGTCAACATCAAACTTTTTAATTTCATTGAAAAATAGAAGAATAAAGTGAACTGCTTATTTAGTTGCAGCAGATGCGTGTATGCAGGCTGAAGTGTAAATAAAATGAGAGGGGTTGCTAGGCTGAATGATCGTATACTAATGATCTCAATAACATCCTTGTATTTTATATTTAACCAAGAGGATGATGATAGTATTTTCAAATTTTTACAGTCCCTCCTGCGTACGATGCTCACTTGGCAGCTTTTAGAGCTTGGAACGATACTGAAGGTGAACTGTCGGATGTTGGTTCCTCCAGTGGTTAGACTGTAAATGGTAGGAGTAGTGAAGTTCAGCCGCTTACATCGATAAAAGATAATGTGAAGGATGTCATGTTTTATTGCTAAAGCTTTTGACATTCTTTTTTTTTTATGGTTCAGTTTTTGCTAATACAACTGGAAGTTTAGTTTTTTGATGCAAGCTTGAAGTAACTATATTTCCAACTTTGTTTGGACGAAAAATTGAATTTTAGGGGCTGTGATGCCTGGTTTTTGGTATATAGTATCTAACCAGCATATATACTTACAGATGATTGAGGATGACTCTTGATTTGCTTGTAAATTCCATTTTTGCTTAAATGCTGGCAGTTGTCTTATTTAAGACTTGCTTTGCTTGTTCCTTCTCTGAATTTAATTTCAATATTGTACTATTAATTATATTGCGTAGGTATTTTTGTAACAGATATCTTTTTAACATTTGAGAGAAGATATTTTCAATCAAATCAATCTATTCACATGTAACCATGTGAACCATGCGAGCTTCACATAACTGAATTGTAACTATAGTTTCAATCATTATTCGCCATTAATGTTGCTATGTACTAGTATACTCGGTGATATATATTATCATCAACAAATGATTAATAAAATCACAACTTAAGAAGCAAAAGCTGCATAAGTATACATGTATCTTTACAGTAATTCTATCAATAGCCAAGCACCTTTACAGTTCTAACATAACTTAGAACAAACAATTAGTTAAATACCCTAATAACTACAGAGAATTTTGCAAACTTAAGAAGCTTAATTACCGAGTACCTTTGCTGCTTACACTCAAAAAATGAATACATAATATTTTTTTTTACTAAAATATACTGTATTTTATTTTTTTTACTAAAATACAGTATATTTACTTTTGTATATAAATAAATTGTAATGGCCTCAACACCAGGTCAGAAGTAAATAGTATTTTTCGTTAATGAATTGTGCGTCCGATGATGAAAAGTACATCCGGAAGTGAAAAATATTTTATTTGACCATCAAAAAATATTAATCACTATTAGTCTGAAATTGAAATTTGAAGTGAAATTGAGGTCAAACAAGCCTTTAAAAGTCAAAAATACGAAAAATGAAATAATTCGGTTCGAAGATTAATTAAGTTGACCTAGGTCTGGCTGAACCTTTAAAAATAAAAAATGAATTCTAAAAATTGTTAGAAATTGCAGATATGCCTAAAATGATATGCAGAATATTTTGATTGTAAAAAGTTAATTTTTTTATGACACCAGTAATTATCGAATTTGACTGATCTGATTGAATCGGATAAAAAATGAATTTCGACTGGGCTAAAATTTTGTGTACAACCTATTTTTAATATGGTAAGAATGAAGAAATTAAAATTGAGGTGATTTTGATTTGGTAAGTGAGAGAATTACAGGAAAATGATATAATGGGCTTCAATCGGGTTATTGGGACTTAAGTGAGTGGGCTTGGTTGAACCAAAGCCCAACCCACTTAGCCACCTTAAAGGCCACATGGGAGAAGACTTTTGGTGTCTTGTGTTTATCTCTTTAGTCCCTCTTCTTCTTCCTTCTTGGTCAAACCACCATAGGTGGTGTTCTCTCAAGATTTCTTCAAATATATCTCTCTTTCTCTCCAAATCCAAGCATCCTAGGTGGTATTTGATCTCTCTATAAGATTAATTCAGTTTCTATTCCTTGATTAGAGGAAGATACATATGAGAAATTAAGTGAAAAAACTTAGGATGTCTAATTGAGGTAAGAAAAAATCATAATTTTAATTTTGATTTTAGGTGCCTATAAGTATTTTTAGGTACTTAGAGTTCAATTATGTGGTTAATTTAAGTATTTATAAACAAAAAAGTAGTGTTTGTATTGATGAAGAACTTGGCCAGGGTAGGTTCTCCAAGTGAGGGACAACCATCCAAAGTCAAAGGAAAGGTGAAGGAAGCTTAGAGGACCTAAAGCTTGTAAAAAAAGGTTAGTGGCTATTAAATCCTTCTATTTTCCTTGAATTGGCATGATTTCCCTTTATGTAACTCAGGGAAAACTAAAAAAAATGCATGTGTAATTGAAATTGACCTTAGAATAATGATTTAGAACCTTGATTATGGCCATTTGAATGCTTAATTAGAATTAAAAGTGATGGTAAGGTAGGTGACCCATTATGAATTGTTCACTAGTGAGAATCAAAGTATAATTTGTGCTTTTTTTATGATTTATGCCATAAAATGAACCTAGAAATGAAGAATTGTGTCCATGAATTTTTATAAGATTTATGGAAATTATTTGAGTATTTTTGAGAAGAAAATTAGGTTATGTATATAATGTGTTTGTTGAATTATGGTGAAATAATTCATCAATTAAGTGAAAAATGGTGAATTATGGTTAAATAATTCACAAACCATACAAAATTATTGAAAAAAATTGATTGACTGTATTACTGAACTGAAAAAGTAAATGAAACTGTCAACAATTCGAAAGGTAATTTGAAATTAATTAAAATATTGCCCTTAGTAATAGTCAGACTGTAACACCCTACTCTTCCATAAATCTGTACCTTATAAATAGTGATACTAGACAGATACATGCATATATCTATTAATTCGAACTCATTTACTAAAGCAATAACAGTTTTAATTATAAAATACCAGGCATTAAAAATAAAATCGTTCTACCTCAAATTATGCAATCTCATTATCTTTATATACATGCCGGGCGAAAATTCTTTCTTCACATTCTGAAATCTTCTTTTCCTGCGCGCAGTCAACAACCGCACGCTAAGCAACATTATCGCTTAGTGGTAGATACAACTACTCAAAATTTCATTCGTTATTTATAAAAATCCATTCAAATTCTCTCTCTTGATTTTAATTACAGTTTAATAATCAGGTCATCAATTCTCTTTATTTTCGTTTAAGATATTTGACCTTCTTTACTCGTCTTTATTTTTATTATATATTTTTCTTGTTTGATTACATTTCTTTCCTCACTAAATAGAAAATTACAAATCAAATTCTTGTAATCTCTTTCTATTACATACATCTATGATTTATTCTTAATATATTCATAATTTACTTTAGATCTCTTTATTATTTATTCTTCCTAATTAATTTCTCAATTTTTCCGAAATTGACAATTCCTTAACTAATTTTGATCACAATGTTAACTGGTTTAACTTCCTTTATCCTTTAATTTAAATTACCTGCATAAATTGTAATTTAGACCTAAATTTCTCCCATGATGACGAACTATATTTTGATTCTTAAAATTTTTACTATTGACGATTTTACCCTTCTTCACTTGTCTAATAAATTTAATTTCTCTAATTGCTATATTAATATTCCAATTTACTATTTTTTCTAATTAACTTATATTTCAACTCATTTGGCTTTATTTGACTTTTATTGAATTTTCAATGTACAACTTACATTATGATTCTTTGAATTTTTCAAAGATGATAGATTTACAATTTAGCCCTCTAATTTTTTATTAATTACATTCTTGCCCTTTTCTGTCTTATTTAGCCAATTTAAGTTTCAAATTGCTCTTTTTGGTCCAATTAACCAATTTACTTTTATTTTATCACGTAATTACAGTTTTACTCTTAGTTATCACATTGATCTTATTTTTCACATTATTTATTATTTATTTCTATTTATGACATTCAAATTATCATAATTATTCTTTCATCTCGATGTCAAACAAGATTACCATTTTGCCCCTAGTAAAATCTGGTGGAATTGCAACGAGCTGGATAAACGGAATATAATCGGGGGATTCAGTTCTCGGAACCATCCAATCCCCTTTAACAATTTTTCTTATTACACACACAATTTTTCTACTAACTATATATATTTTCATAAATACACATATATATACATGCAGTTGTGGATTCAGCTCTCGGAGCCATTCAACCCACAACTCAATTAAATTACATACACCGGATTCAGCTCTCGGAGCCATCCAATCCGATGTTACACATCAAGGCGCCGCATTACAATTTTCCCTAATTGGCATGCCAACCTTATCCGATTACCCCAATTCCTATTTAATTTTACTAAGGGCAAACATAATATTATCATTAAATAGTATCATCTACATGTATTAGCATTATATATATATATCCAGGATACCGGTCATTTCCCTTTATCTTTAATAACTTCATTTTATCATTATTTCTTATTTGCTCCGTCAATAACATCATTTACTATTATAGGCACCATAGTGTTCTACTCTACTACTTTTCAACTCAATTTATTAACTATTCATCTTACGTCACTTCATAACATTATTAATTTATATTAATTTATTTCACTCTTTTGCTTACTTATATATATAGTCATACCATGTCACATTACTAAATATATGTCTCTATAATGCGTATTATGTTACTAAGTTACTTAACTTGAATTATTCTAATTATATTTCTCTAAATTAGTATATCGTACTTTATAAATAAAATATTGTTTAATATTAGTTCTTCAATTCATATACTAGTATATATATTCGATCAACATATAATTTTTTTCACACTCACCAATCTCTTCATACTTTATTCTAGGCTATTTATGTTTCCAACACCATTATATATTAGTATGTATATAATTAACACTTAAATTATTTTAATATTTTTTGTTACTTTTATGAACATTACTATGTTTTATATAATTTCATACTCATATATATATTCTTTAACTCAATTTTATCATAACACGTGTATTTATCGTTAAAATATTATATTTATAAATAATTCCTAATAAATTACATATTTCACTTAAAATTTTCATGGGCACCAATAGGCATCAATTAACTTTCCAACTAATTGCTTAATTTCTTCTTTTATTCTCATCTATTTCATGCTATATCATTAATTTTTATTATTAACTCAAATTATTTCTCATTAATTCCAAAATTCATATACTTACCTAATATAAAATTCACCACAAAAATTTAAAATAAAAATGAAATTGAGGGTAGTTTGTATCCACATACCCGTTAGCATCGATCTTCGAATTTTTCTGCATTTTGTCATCCTTGGACTAGCCGGACCGGTCGTCGGAACTTCGCCGGAGACTCGACAGAAAATACACCAACAGTGTCCACTTGAAGATCCAGGCCCGAGGATTCTACGGTTGGTGATCACGCGCCTAACAGCCACCGGAGTTGACCGGGATCTAACAAAAACCGTCGATCAAACCTTTTCTTCGATCTACCTTCCACCGGCGAGAGAGGAGGAGTGAAGGACGTCGGAGAAGCGCCTGGCTCTTGGGATCCCACCGGTGCCGTAAACCCTCTTAACCGCCATCGAAACCGCCGAAAAGAAGGGAAAATAGTAGAGAGATGGTGGTGGTGGGGAAAAGAACCGAACGAAACGAAACCACCGACGGACGACGGCTGCAGAGGCCGGAGGTGGCATGGCAGCGGCGGTCTGAAACCCCATCGTCGGCGTCGTTGGCGGCACCGGTCAGGCGATGGGCCAACACCTTTTTCCCTTCCCGCTTAGCACCTCCCGTTCACACCTTCCTCACACACACACACACTTCATTTTTTTAAAATCTCACCAACTTCTTTTCTTTTCTTTTATTTATTATTATTATTTTTTTTAAAGTTACTTTCCTTTAATTCCTATCCACACACACAAAGCAAGGCACTTCCTTATTTTTGATCCAGACGTTTTCGTTTTCTTCTTTTTTTTTTTAACCAACTCAACTCTAAAATATCTTCACTCATAAATATGAAATATCACTTTTGCCCCCAATATTTTGCTCCAATAATTATTAAATCTTCCACTCTTATCCCATTTTTTTTTAAATTATGCCCCTTATACCTCATATATCATATAGCTAATTAATATCAATTAATTAGCAATAATGTCATTTAATCACATGCATCTTACTAGGGTCAAAACTGGGGCATTACACAGACGATCAAAATATAGCTCAAGATATTATGTTCTGTTAGAAATGATCCCTTGAGATTATTTCTCAATCTGTACTGTGGCCTTATGCGGCCCAGGTCCCGTATATCTAGTCTGATAATTTCTGTTGAGATTGTACTAGGAGCATAAATGTAATAATGAGCTAAAAGTGCAAAGAGAAATGTAAAAATGAAGTTTAGAATGAAAAATGATTTAATTGAAGTGAAATGATAAGTTTAGGGGCAAAACAGTAATTTTTCTAAATATCGAGATTAATAAGTAAAAATGTTAAAGTAATGATTAAAAATGGTAAAATAGTAATTTAGTGAACCACCAGCTTAAAAATAAACTTTTGAAATTGTGGATGACCAAAATGTAATTTTGCATGAAAATGGTAAAATAAGGGTCAATTGGTAATTTGTAAGCCAATTAATAGATTGAAAATGAAAAAAAAATTCCTGCTTATCGCTTTAGTCAACATTCAAAGTTATAGCATGGGTGTTACATAAATACATTGTATTTTTTTAAAGAAGTTCAATACACTATATTTTCTTTTCTTTTGACTAAAATACAGTGCATTTACTTTTGTATATAAATAAAATAATGTATATTTTCTTTTGAAGAAACTCAATATATTATAATTTCTTTTTTTTTTATTAAAATATATTGTATTTACTTTTGTACGTAAATCAAATACAGTATATTTTCTTTTGACGAAACTCAATACACTATATTTTCTTTTCTTTTGACTAAAATACAATGTATTTACTTTTTTGCATAAATAAAATACAGTATATTTTTTTTATAAAACTCAATACACTGTATTTTCTTTTCTTTTGAATAAAATATAGTGTATTTACTTTTGTACATAAATAAAATATATTGTATTTTCTTTTGACGAAACTCAATATACTGTATTTTCTTTTCTTTTGACTAAAATAAAGTGTATTTACTTTTGTACATACATAAAATATAGCGTATTTTCTTTTGATGAAACTCAATACACTGTATTTTTTTCTTTTGACTAAAATACAATGTATTTTCTTTTAAAAAAACTCAATACACTGTATTTTTATTCTTTTTGACTAAAAGACAATATATTTACTTTTGTATATAAATAAAATACAATATATTTTCTTTTGACGAAATTGTATACAATGTATTTTCTTTTCTTTCTTTTCCATGTGAAAAGGTTAAAACTTTGTAATAGAGGAGTTAATTGAACCCCTTCATTATGTAGCTTATGCTTCTAAAAATGTAATAGATAGCCATTTCACTATTCACAAAATCTTTTAATGATTACAAGTGGCCATCTATAAGATCATGGAAATCCTTGAAGTTACCAAAGAAAGGTTGAGATTGGCATCCATAGGATTCAAATCAATCATGGTCATGTTTTTTTTATAGTTTTGCCAGTATTATTCATTGTCTCAATGATGGCTAGAACTCAAATTTTGATGTAAGTGCAGGGGTAGAGGTTCAAAATGCTGCAACAATTGGAGTTGGTAAGATCATTGCTTAATTTTCTTTTTACATTGTTTATGCATAAACTCTCGTATAGTTTAATTTCTTTGCAATGAATATATACTAATTAAAGAATGACTAGATATGTTGCAGTTCATGAAATATGTTGGATGAGTATGAATGATGATCTTACAGGACTTCATTTGGCTAAAGAAAGTCCCCCCCTTTTTTTTGTGAATTTTCTCCTCTTGTCTATTGTGTAATTTTGAGATTCAAATCATGAGTCCTATCAGTATACCAGCATACCGGATGACCAAATCCTTAATGAATCTCTTGCTTAAAAATTCAACAGCAAATCAGGTTTGAGAAATGAATTTCTTGATATTAAATTAGTTTTCATTTGATAAATTACTACCCGACAAATATAAAGGTGTTTGAAGACTCTTAAATTGGCTGATGATATGGAAGTAAAGTTGTTCTTTCTAACTTATTTGAGCTTCATTTTATATCCAAATTAAAATATCATCAAAGGTGACCATTGGAGCATACTCCGAAAGCATTCTCATAATCAAAGGTGCGCACAGTTTCAATTTTACAATCTCAAAATTCATTCTAAAATTATTCCAATTTGAATAAATTTTATGATAAAAATGAAATTAACGATCATATAATGATGGTAGATTGAAAAAGAAAATGATGAAGTATTTACTAGGAATATGGAGCATGTATTATAAGCAATTATGAGATGTGGGGCATTTTTGGAAGTTGAAGTTTAAAAAATAGCAATTATGAAAGAGAAAATTAAAAAATGGTATTTAAGAAAATAAAAAAAATATGGGGGTGTAAATATGATATACATATAGTTTTTGTAATGGCCTCAACACCGGCCTGGCCGTAAACAGTAAATTTTGATGGTGAATAGTGCACCTGGGCCGTAAATCGGATCCGAAAGTGAAAAATATTTTATTTGACCATCGGAAATTATTGGTCATGGTGAGTCCGAGGTTGAAATTTGAAGTGAAATTGAGGTCAAATAGGCCTCCGAAAGTCAAAAATACGAAAAAGATAGCGAGTCAATTTCCCTAGTAAGGAAGGTGACTTGATTTTGCATAAATTTTTAAATATAGCAAATGAACTCCAAAAATTATCATATTTTTCAAATCTTCATGAAATTTGTAATGCCCGCTCTTATTACCATTTAAAATACTTATTATTTTATTAAATTACTTGCACACAATACATTTATACAACTAGCACACATACATTTAAAGTACAAATACAAATTCAGTTCATTACATACATGTTCAAATCTTTTACATTATACATTTACAACAATAATACATTAACAGAAATAGCCCTGACTCGCTTCCCTTCTAGTGGCCTGCAGATGTTGACTCTAGCAAAACACCTTCTTACACTTGAGTACCTACACGGGAAAACACCCGTGCTGAGCAATGGCTCAGTGGGGAGTAAACAGTACACTTGACTTCTTATCGAAGTCACAAATACAATCAATGTAACATGGCAATACATATAACATAATAACATGTCACTCTTTATTCAATACATGCATTAACCACACTCAACAGCAATTATACACTCACTAACAATCGCAATACAGTTTTTCACTTACTCTTCAATATTCACTGCAAAACACTAACATTATCATAAAACACTAACACTAACAAAGGATCATGTAACACTTAAATTATTTGTCACTTATCACTATTTGATATTCAAATAACTTCCATTGCCTGAATTCTCATAAATGGTGAATACGGGTACAAACACTAGAGACATAAAAGTCTCGGTTCACTAGATACCAAAAGGTATCAAACACTACACTAGTCACACTTTGGTGACATCACTAGCAGCTGCAATCACTATTCCCTTTATAGGCATGCCTATCTATCCACTATTATGTGAAATTCAGGCTTACAAATAGTCTTTAATCACTCAAAGTTATCACACTTCATACAACTATATTCATAGAAATAACACATCAACTAAAGCATGTAACAAAACCACTAAACAATAACTTATTCACTTAAACTTCAAATACACTTAACATTAATATTAATATAAGTATTAATTGTCATGCAATTAGTAACATTATACTTACCATTTGTCATGCTCACTCTCATTCATTACATGTACATTTTATTGCACACTTTTATAAGCATAACGCTAACACATTCAATAGATTATGAAATCATTTTTACTCTACCAAGTCACTCAGATTTATGTTCATTTATATTCATTTCTTATACAAATTCTTATGCATTAAGACTTAGTATATGCTTAACTCTACTTCATTAATTCACTATGCTTTACACTTATTTCATATAATTTCTTACTCTATCTTGACACTTAAAACACTCTAAAAGCATTCAGGAAGGCTTAGACATGTTTCAATAACAATTTGAGACTTTAAAATCAAGTTCAAGAAAAACAGGATAGGGTCACGGTTACTACCAAATTCATGGTAACCGTGACCTATTTGCACTCTCGGGTCTGGACTACGCCAAACTACCTCACGGTCATTACCGGAGAAGTAATAACCGTGTTATACACTTTTTAAAGGGGTCACGGTTACTATGAAATGCTTAGTAACCGTGAGGTAGGTCATCTATAGGTTCTGGACTGAAAATGGGGTACCTCACGGTTACTATGAAGATCCTAGTAACCGTGAGGCTCAAATCGCTCAAAGACAGATTTTCTGTCTCGACTTGTAAGCCAATTTTGACCAAGAAAACATCATTTTCAGGAAAAGTTTTCTTCTACAAAGTTGTTCCACTATGTCTCTAGTTTCCAAAAACTCAAAAATCACTCAAATCAGACTTCTAATTCTCACGTTATTCACTAAAAACCGAAGACTGCTCACTTGGGACGGACAGCAGGGGTCTGTCCACTTCAAGCTCATTTTCGGGTACTCTAGAGACAGATTTAGGTCCTGGTTTCTTCTACAAAGTTGTAGATATATGTCTTAACGTTTATTTCCAACCGGAATCACATCAATCAGACTTCTATAGTGGGAGTTATTCCATTTTTTCTAAGACTGGTTCATGTGAACCAAAAACAGATTTTCATTTCAACTCTTTCTAAGGCACAAGTCAACTTTGTCATGCACTATACATTCAATTATTCACTCAAACATTAACTATAGATCATCTAGAGCACATATATCAATTTATTTCAACTACAAATACATAAAACAATAACATAACTCCCATACCTCTCTTAAGCTTTAACTTTTTTTCTTTCTTCCTTCTTATCTTCTCTTCTTTACTCTTGCTCTTCATCTCTACCATTTATAGCTTTTCTCTACTTTGATGATCCACTCAAGCTTGAGAAATGAAGAAGAAAACCAAGGAAGATGAACAAAACTTTATGTTTTGTTTTTGTGGCCAAATATGGCCGGCCAACACACACACACACACACCCACTTCTTTTTCTTTTAACTTATCATTTAACCTTTCTAGAAATCCTAATGTCAAGTCTCTATTGGCTGCTAACAAAAATCTTGGAAAATTTCACTTTAATCCCTCTTTAAACTTATATTTCTTAATTTTGTCTCTCATCTTTCTTTATTTCTATTCTTGCCACATTTCTTTTACTTTAACTTTTCAATTAAGTCCCTACATTTCAATTTTCTTTTAATTAATCACAGAATCAATATCTGTCTTATGCGAAATGACCATCTACCCCTCTTAGGGTACCATTAGGGGTATTACAACTCTCTCCCCCTTAAAGAATTTCGTCCTCGAAATTCTCCCTGTGCCATCTATCAAATCTCATCACTTGCATTCCCATAACTCTATCTTAATCAAACTCTATTCAATTCTATCTCTACCTGTTTGTCTTATTCTATACTTTATCGCGCTTATATTCAATCTAACTTCATCTCTTTATAACTGGACTCATCTCATTCTCTCACTATCCTATCATCACTGCACTCAATGTATATCTTGTCAGTTTCCCTTCCGGTTGGGGCCCTTGCATGTAATCTGATGCTTTTCATGACTTTGCAAATAATGCCGATGTAATGTGGGGGAAAATGATATGATGCAATTGTATGCTTTCATGTATCATGTATGTTTACCCCATCCCATGCTATAACATATGTATAATCAATTGCCCAAACTGTTAAGGATTTACTGACAAGTACACAGAACTCCATATCAAATCTGAATCCACTTCCATATCAACTTCACATAGGGGTTATCACACTCTACTATCTATCGAATACAGAGACATCTACATTAGTCTTTACACTAACACTGGATTTACACTCTGGACTATCTATACTTTAACTAAGATCCAATTCCATCTGTACACTAAACAAGACAACATCTGCTTTATGGCCACAACACTACACAGACACACATATCTAATCTATTCACTAACACCTTATTGTCCAGAATCGCCTAAACCTTTGCTCTGATACCACAATGTAACTGTCTGGGTTACATCCCCAGTGTGGCTACACAAGGCACCTATCAGAGCACTCACGGGCGGAACATATCACCATCCCCGTAAGCCCTTGGGCGGAGAGTCACGCTTCGCCACTGTTCACATGCGAGAGTTCCCAAGGATCGGGCGTTACGTATCGCCGTCCCCTTTGCTCTGATACCACAATGTAATGCCCGCTCTTATTACCATTTAAAATACTTATTATTTTATTAAATTACTTGCACACAATACATTTATACAACTAGCACACATACATTTAAAGTACAAATACAAATTCAGTTCATTACATACATGTTCAAATCTTTTACATTATACATTTACAACAATAATACATTAACAGAAATAGCCCTGACTCGCTTCCCTTCTAGTGGCCTGCAGATGTTGACTCTAGCAAAACACCTTCTTACACTTGAGTACCTACACGGGAAAACACCCGTGCTGAGCAATGGCTCAGTGGGGAGTAAACAGTACACTTGACTTCTTATCGAAGTCACAAATACAATCAATGTAACATGGCAATACATATAACATAATAACATGTCACTCTTTATTCAATACATGCATTAACCACACTCAACAGCAATTATACACTCACTAACAATCGCAATACAGTTTTTCACTTACTCTTCAATATTCACTGCAAAACACTAACATTATCATAAAACACTAACACTAACAAAGGATCATGTAACACTTAAATTATTTGTCACTTATCACTATTTGATATTCAAATAACTTCCATTGCCTGAATTCTCATAAATGGTGAATACGGGTACAAACACTAGAGACATAAAAGTCTCGGTTCACTAGATACCAAAAGGTATCAAACACTACACTAGTCACACTTTGGTGACATCACTAGCAGCTGCAATCACTATTCCCTTTATAGGCATGCCTATCTATCCACTATTATGTGAAATTCAGGCTTACAAATAGTCTTTAATCACTCAAAGTTATCACACTTCATACAACTATATTCATAGAAATAACACATCAACTAAAGCATGTAACAAAACCACTAAACAATAACTTATTCACTTAAACTTCAAATACACTTAACATTAATATTAATATAAGTATTAATTGTCATGCAATTAGTAACATTATACTTACCATTTGTCATGCTCACTCTCATTCATTACATGTACATTTTATTGCACACTTTTATAAGCATAACGCTAACACATTCAATAGATTATGAAATCATTTTTACTCTACCAAGTCACTCAGATTTATGTTCATTTATATTCATTTCTTATACAAATTCTTATGCATTAAGACTTAGTATATGCTTAACTCTACTTCATTAATTCACTATGCTTTACACTTATTTCATATAATTTCTTACTCTTATCTTGACACTTAAAACACTCTAAAAGCATTCAGGAAGGCTTAGACATGTTTCAATAACAATTTGAGACTTTAAAATCAAGTTCAAGAAAAACAGGATAGGGTCACGGTTACTACCAAATTCATGGTAACCGTGACCTATTTGCACTCTCGGGTCTGGACTACGCCAAACTACCTCACGGTCATTACCGGAGAAGTAATAACCGTGTTATACACTTTTTAAAGGGGTCACGGTTACTATGAAATGCTTAGTAACCGTGAGGTAGGTCATCTATAGGTTCTGGACTGAAAATGGGGTACCTCACGGTTACTATGAAGATCCTAGTAACCGTGAGGCTCAAATCGCTCAAAGACAGATTTTCTGTCTCGACTTGTAAGCCAATTTTGACCAAGAAAACATCATTTTCAGGAAAAGTTTTCTTCTACAAAGTTGTTCCACTATGTCTCTAGTTTCCAAAAACTCAAAAATCACTCAAATCAGACTTCTAATTCTCACGTTATTCACTAAAAACCGAAGACTGCTCACTTGGGACGGACAGCAGGGGTCTGTCCACTTCAAGCTCATTTTCGGGTACTCTAGAGACAGATTTAGGTCCTGGTTTCTTCTACAAAGTTGTAGATATATGTCTTAACGTTTATTTCCAACCGGAATCACATCAATCAGACTTCTATAGTGGGAGTTATTCCATTTTTTCTAAGACTGGTTCATGTGAACCAAAAACAGATTTTCATTTCAACTCTTTCTAAGGCACAAGTCAACTTTGTCATGCACTATACATTCAATTATTCACTCAAACATTAACTATAGATCATCTAGAGCACATATATCAATTTATTTCAACTACAAATACATAAAACAATAACATAACTCCCATACCTCTCTTAAGCTTTAACTTTTTTTCTTTCTTCCTTCTTATCTTCTCTTCTTTACTCTTGCTCTTCATCTCTACCATTTATAGCTTTTCTCTACTTTGATGATCCACTCAAGCTTGAGAAATGAAGAAGAAAACCAAGGAAGATGAACAAAACTTTATGTTTTGTTTTTGTGGCCAAATATGGCCGGCCAACACACACACACACACACCCACTTCTTTTTCTTTTAACTTATCATTTAACCTTTCTAGAAATCCTAATGTCAAGTCTCCATTGGCTGCTAACAAAAATCTTGGAAAATTTCACTTTAATCCCTCTTTAAACTTATATTTCTTAATTTTGTCTCTCATCTTTCTTTATTTCTATTCTTGCCACATTTCTTTTACTTTAACTTTTCAATTAAGTCCCTACATTTCAATTTTCTTTTAATTAATCACAGAATCAATATCTGTCTTATGCGAAATGACCATCTACCCCTCTTAGGGTACCATTAGGGGTATTACAAAATTTCATGTAGATTATGTTGGTATAAAGAAATGAATTTTTCGGCGATATTGACAGTTATCGAATCGGACCCGTAATGGACCCCGATTGAGCCGAAATTTTTGATACTACCTATTTGTGATATTCTAAGAATTATGAAATTAAATTTGGAGTGATTTAGAGTGAGAAAATATGAGAAATTATTTAGGGCTTGAATTAGGTAGTTAATGGGCCTAAATATTTAATTAAGCACAAATGTCAACTCAAGCCCAATTTCTCCATTAAGAAGGGATATATATAAAGTTAAAATTCTGGAAAAAGCTAGCAAAGTCATCTTCCTCCTTGTCTCCTCTCTTTGGCCGAAACCCTCTCACCATTGTTGCTTAAGTTTTTCTCTCCTCCTCTCTCCATTTCACACCAAATTAAGCCTTAAGATAGTATTTTCCACCTCTCTAGTTAAGTTTTATGACTTCCTCTCTTCAAAAGAAGGAAGAAAATCAAGAAAAATCAAGAGAGAGTTTAGGATTTCATTTGAGGTAAGTGAAACCAATGAGTTTAAATTTTTTCTAAGGTGCCTATTTATGTTTTTGGATACCTAGATTTCATTTATGATGTTATTTTTAGCTTTGGGTTGAAAAACTAAGGTTTGAAGCGGCTTCCTTAAGGAATCAAGGTGATTTGCAAGCTTCCAAGGCTAAAGGCAAGGAAAAGGAAGCTTAGGCAACCTAGAGCAAGAAGGAAAGGTAAGTGACTAATAAATCTTAGTAATTTCTTTCATTTTAAGTGAATATCCTTTATGTAACTTAGGACAATTATGATAAAAGTGGTGTTTAATTAAAAGTGATGATAGATTAATGTTATGAGACCTTAAATGAGTGTGTTTAAATGCTTAAATGAATTGTTACATGAAAATATGGTATAACCCTATGTTGGCCGAATAAATTCCCTAAGAAAACTAAGGTTTATTTTGTAAATTTTGATGATTTTATGCTTAAAAATCATAGTAGAAATGAAATAACATGCTTAAGAATTTTTATGAAATTTATTAAAATTAAATGAATATTTTAGAGATAAATTTTCAATTATGTAAGTAATGAAATTATTGAACTAACATGAAACAATATGTACTTTGTTGAGAAAATGAATGATTTTGGTGAATTATGGTAAAATAATTCACAAATCATGTAAAGGAATTGAGAAGAATAATTAATAAGTATAAGTAAGTGAAGAAATAATAAGAAAATGAAGTTTAGATTGAGATTTCTGTGAAATTATGCCCTTAGAAATAGTCTGGCAGTAAAAGCCTAGCTCAGATATAATTGGTTAGCCATAGGGACATCTGTACCGCGGTGCAAGTCATGGCGACTTGCTTGGCTATGGTAGGATCGTTGATCTCCATGGCTTCTGTCTGTATCTGATATTTGTTCTGTGAAAGTGGTCTTTGAGATCATTTTTCAGTCTATATGTGGTCCATGGGGTCCACGTCCCGAGTATCCAGTCTGAAAATTTCTGTCGGTACTGTACTAGGGGCATGAAAGTGATAATAAGTTAAAAAAAATGAAAAAAATGATAAAAATGAAGTTTAAAGTAGAAAAAGGGCTTAAATGAAAGAAAATGAAAGTTCAGGGGCAAAATGGTAATTTTGCCAAAATGGATAATTAATAAGTAAACATAAGTAAGAAATAGTTAACAAGGGCAAAATAGTAATTTTGAAGACCTAACAGGGTCAATAAGATAAAAATTTTATGGTACAGGGACTAAAATGAAATTTTACCAAAAGTAGTAAAGTAAAGAATAAATGATGAATAATGGAGGAACTTGTACAATGAAAATAAAAATAAATGACTATAATGACAAAATCGTAAATATTAAGACAAAAAAGACATTTTTGGAATTTAGCACAATTTTGAGAACTAAATGAAAAATTTATTAAAAGTTATGTAATAAATGAGAAAAAGAGCGAATTTTATAGAAACGACTGTTTTCACTTGAATTTGATGTAAATATGTTTAACTGTACTTATTTTAGAATTTAATTTACTTGGATGAATTATAGTAAAGCAATAAATATTATAAAGGAAGTATTAGGATTGTTAGTCACCGCTGGGCATAATTTATGCTCAGCATGTAGTTTTTACTGCATGCAGATACAGAGATGGAGGAGCAGTGATGCACAAATGATAGAGAAGAAAAATTATTTTGTTATGTAACTTATGTAGGTTTTGACGTGTATGTAAACAGACTGTTATGTATGAATACAGGATTATATAAAAATATGTAAACCTATATGTGTGTTGTGGATATGGGTTATTTTGGGTTGTTGGATGATTGATGGAAGTTTTGAAGAATGAGATAATTGTTTTAGAAGTGTTGTGCCTTTAAGAGGCTGTGTTTTATCTGTTTTTCAGGAGACTAGTTAGATATACAGTCGTTATATTGTCAAAATTTTATTATATGAATAGTAATTCGGAACAGTTATAGGTCATTGATCGCCTAAGTATATTGGTAGTATTGAATTTCGGTATTACTTAAAAGTTAAAAAAAAAATTTTACCAGTTTGCGTGCACTGTTCAGTTAGATCGAAGTTATAACGGTGTTACAGTTTTGTTGGGCATTTATGAAGAAACACCAATTTTATTTCTCCTCTTGATATGATGGATAGAGTTTCATAAAATTTTGCTAAGCTACAAACACTTAATTTCATCAAATTATTCATTCAATGGATGTCAAAATGCATGTCAGGTTGAACTTAAAAAACTGTAAACTGCATATTATTGTAGTACTGATAGGAAAATATATTTGTTTAAATATCATAAAAAATCATTCATGACGTCAGTATGAACCATAAATAAAAATAAATTTACGATTTTGAATATATATGATATAATTTTCTAATTTTATTGATTTTAATACTCACAGCTTTAAAGCTTTTAACATTTTTTTAAGTGTAATTTTATACGTTTTAAAGTTCATCTCTTATTGTTCATTTTATTTTGCATATATAAAATAATTTTTATGCTAAATATTCAATTGATTTTAAAAAATAAGTATGATAAAAAAAAAGTGAATTTATTAATTTTATTATCATTTGAATTATATTTTATAACTTATATTATATTAAAATAATTTTTTAAAAAATGATTTTTATGTTAATATACACATTTTTTATAGCTACTAGTATTTTGGAAATTTTGTTATAAAAATTATAATATGAAATATGTTAAATTTATATTTTGAGTGATTTTATTTTTAATTAATTAGTTCAAGTTGAGTAATATTACGGTTAAATTTCTAATCTCTAAACTTCTGTTTCATCGGTTTTTTGTCCTACACAATTTTGAAAACCATGATTTAAAGTATATATGAATAATTGTTTATAAAAAATTTGAATTTATAAAATAATTTTCTAAGCCAATATATATAAGTGAGACATCACCCCGAGACATGACAAAATTATATATTGAAATTGAATAATATTGGTAAATTGACAATGCTTTTCTGGTGCAAAATGGTTTCTTATATTAGTTGGGCATGGAAGCAAGAAAACCCCAATATTTAGCAAAGAGTCACAAGCTCCTCATGACAAGAATACAAATTTAAGCAAAACAAACCATTTCCTAAGCATATAAATTCCCTAACTTGCGTCCCTCAATTGCATCTAAACAAACACATATCTGATGCATAACATGCACTCATTTATTTAACACATTTATTGAACAAAAAAATGGCAGCAAAATGGGCAATTATTAGCCTAATTGGGTTGCTAAGCATGCTGATTCTACTTTCGAAACCAGCTTTATGTAATCCCGATAACAAAATTAACTGTGGTAAAGTTGTAAGTGATGTAACTCCATGCCTGAGTTATGTTACAGACAAAGCAGATTCACCTTCTGCCAATTGTTGCAATGGAGTTAAGGAAGTAAATAGCCTTGTCAAAACCAAAGCTGATAGGCAAGCTGCCTGTGAATGTCTCAAGAAAGCAATGGGAAATATCAAATATGATGCCTATCGCGTTTTAGCACTTCCTAAGAAATGTGGCATTTCCTTCACATTTCCTCCTTATAGTCCTACAGTTGACTGCTCAAAGTATGAATTTATTTGTTTGTTTCATTTCTTATATGTAATCTTTTTGAGAAAAAGTAATGATGGAATTTTGTTGATGCAGGGCCTGATGCAAGATTGCTTAAGCCTCGGGTTGCATTATTGAGTCAATAATGTTGCAGCAAGAATTATTCTACTGATACACTTACTAGTAATAATGAATAAATTTCAAAGTTGATGGAGCAAATGTGGACTTCATGGTTGTGCTTGCATTGTAATGATTAACAAAATAACATATTTTACTTATTTCTTGGCATGTGCAGTGCAAATGTTGTGAATACTTTTCTCAAACTTACCAACTCTAAATTAACTTAACAGATTGTTTAATTTATGCAACTATGCAACCAAGCTATGAAGTTGCGAATATATTACAATTTCCAATGTACATTTTGGAAAAGGGGATATAAGCAAGAACTAGGATAAATTACTTGCGGTTATGAGAAGAAAAATCGGGCTCCGAGGGCTTCTGAGGCACTAGTGGTAGTCTCTGAGGCAATCTAGGAGAGAGTGTCCAGCATCTTGCCTGAGATTTCTCAGTGTATTGGCTGCAGATGGAGATGCATATATGGTGGCACCAAGGCTAGGTGTGCTTGCAGCCTCATAAGCCAAAACACCTTGCAATCTTTCTTCTGCTTCACGTAGGGCCTTGGCCTGCTTCCTCTTACAGTGACGACGCCAAGCTGCTTGTATGAAGCATGCTGCCCATGTTTTCCATTGCACTGAGAAGAACCTGTATGCATTATCGATCAACAACACCAGTTAAGACTCCTCCGGTACAATCAAATCTCAAACGAAAATAGACGTTGGTTATCTCCGGTATATCACTTACCTGAATGTATGCTGGATATCCTAACGGTGAAGCTGACAAAACTGGGAAGCGGCAGATTTCAAGTCTTCAGCTACTAGAGCGAAGGCTTCGACCTCTGTTAAAGCTTGAACAGTTTGAGTAGAGATGGGAAGATTGGAAGTTGATTGGGGATCCGAAGGCCACATAAGCAGCCCTTCTCCACAGAAGTCACGAGCCTTTAAACGAACCACATTCAAAAAGCAACCGTTGGTGGTTGTACTCGCTTGCACACCTCGCATTATAAATACCATCTCATCAAGTGACTCCCCTTCTCTAAGAATATAATTATCTTTAGAGTAAAGGGCTGGTCTGAGACGATCACAAATATAATCCAGTATTTGCCCATCCATTTTTGCAAACATTGGAACCCGAGGAATTGATCCCACATTTTTGCTATTTCAGTTTAGAGCATGTTAGGAATGGAAACAAGGATTAAAAGAGCACGCACTCTCATAATTAGACGGAAATAAACATGGGGATTTATATCCCTTCTTAGGTCTCTAGGAAAAGAACGAATTAGATACTGCTCCTCCACTCCTCGAGTTTCTTGCCATTTGCATTGTTCATACCTCCTGATTCTCTCCCTAAGCGACTCAGGAAGCCTACGCTGGGACATCCAATGTTCTGTGTCTCGCCTTTTCACTCTCATTTCCTCGATTCTTATCATTTCCTCGCTTTTAACTGGTGTTGACTGCAGATATTTCTGGAGAAGAAAAAAATAAATAAATCTTGAGTCCTTTACACAATCAATTAAAGCACTGAAGTTGAAAAAGCATCAAACAATAACCTGCATATTGCCAATAAAGAGTGAAAATAAAACCAATCCAGCAACGGCTATGCCAACAGCAAACAGAATCTCCCCGTCAAAATTGCTTGTCTCGAGGTTCTGACCCAGAGAGCTAAGATTCCGCAGACCCCACCACAAGCAGAACAAAAATTTCTTCCTAAAAGGCCACGATTCAACCACACCAGAATCAAAAGCATCAATGAATATTCCAAAGTTGAAAACACTTGAATTTTTTATGTCATCCGGTTGTATAAAGGGGCATTTTTCTTTCAAAGACGTGCCAAATTTTCCTTCTCTTTTATCTGCACCACAGTACAACTCATCAGAATGGCACCCAGCGATCTCTTTGCAAGCGCTTTGCCAGCAATCATCTTGGCGTTCAATAGAGAACAAGTACCAAAAGGTTCCAATTATCTGACAAATCAAATTTTCAAACTCAGAAACCCATTTTGATAAATTAAAACAGTGTCCACAAATTGAATCAAATCAAATATACATGACTGGCTAGCATATAGAGGAAGAGATTATAAACAGCTCCTGCCCATGCCGTCTCTGTAAGTACACCATAACTTCTAGTCTCTTCTTTGAGAAGAGAAAAGATTCTAATAAATCTTGGCACATACTGTGACCAAATAACAATCTTCAGCAAGTCCTTGGCCACCAATGAAACCGAAGTTTTTATATTTGTTAAAACAATGACATGAAAAAATTTACTATCAGTAGTTTCCTCTTTTATTAATTTTTTTGTTTACACTAGTTGACAAAAAAAAATAATAAGGATAAATCATTTTTTTCTCAATATAAGATCCTTTTCTATTAAATCTTATACAGAAATTATATTATATTTAGATCATGATTTTCAATGAAATGATATATGATTTACTGTGTTATTTAGATAGATCAGTTCTCCATAATTAGAGTTTTTTTTATGGTTAATTCATAATTTTATTTTATTTAATTTTTAATTTTTGAATTTAGTGATATTCTCTTACCACATTGTTTAATTTTAATAATGTATTTTATATTCAAATATAATCCTATTATCTCTTTTTTCATAATTATTTTTATTTTTTACGTTTTTAACTTTTTTTTATCAAAAATATATTAAATTATATCATATGGCACTATTTTTTTTTAAAATGTATTAATAAATAAAACCATATCAGTTCATACTGATTCATGCCTACCAATAAATTGTCTTATTCAAGCAACGTGTAAAAATACCCCTGGGGCTGGACTCATATGGGTAACGCACAAAACATGCATGGGATAGTAAAACTAATTTATTGAACTTAGCTCACTTTTTCCTTTGTTTTTTTTTTCCCTCTCTTGGAAGCGAAGACACATACTTTTAAGAAAAATACAAAAGCGACAATGAAACTTTAATCTCCAATAATTCGGATCAAAAGATTGAAAATAGATTTCAACAATAGAATTAAGTGTTTGAACGCTCAACTTTAAAACTGGAATCCATTGAGTAAAAAGCTATGCAATGAAAACTATTTGATGTACATTAAAACATATCATTTTAATTATAATTACTTGCGGAAATATCAAAATAGGCTATCATAAAAAATAAATAAAGCACTTGTAATTGTAGCACTAAAAAAAGTTATATTTACTTTCATGGTAGAAAAAGGTTGTATTTACTACTTTTATGGCATATACATTGACCTAACTGTTCCGATGGTCTTCCCTGCTGAACAGTTACGAGTTCAATTTCATGACATTTATAGTTGTAATATTTCTTTTATAAGTCCCCCTTTTTTCTTCTTTTTTTTTTTTTGGCGAAGTCCTTGCGAAGGGTTGATTTCATCCACGGTCACTCAACTTATCACTAATCGCGCAAAAGTAACTGACTTTTTTTTCCTGACTTAAAAGTAACTGAACTTATTACAAATTTGCATAAAAGTCATGATCACCGGATTCCGGCGAGAACCCATGCCGGATTGATGACATGGCATGCCACGTCATATGCCTGGACACACGTGGCACTTTCTATGTTTGGATCAATTTCAACTACGGTCGCTGAACTTACGATTTATCACCCAAAAGTAACTGACTTATACAAACAAGTAAAATTTCAAAAGACATTTGATTAATTTATTCAGTTTAATTTATTCAGTTAAATTTTCTAATTTGAAATCGAATTTTTAAAATTTTAATCAACCGAATTGAACCAAATTTATAGAATAACCAAATTTAACTGAATAGAAAATTTCGATCGGTTTTGTTCGGTTAACCGAAAAATTGAAAATGAAAACTATTTTTAAAAAAATAAAAAAAATTGTGTCTAGAAATTATACAAAATTATAAATCATATTATACTAAAGTAAAAACATCTAACCCGGTCAAAATGACCTTTTTGAAAAAATATGATAAATTCAGTGACATTTAAGTCACGAAAAATAAGTCAGTTACTTTTGGGTGATAAATCATAAGTTCAGTGACCGTGGCTGAAATTGATCCAAATGTGGAACGTGCCACGTGTGTCCAGGCATATGACGTGGTATGCCATGTCATCAATCCGGCATGGGTTCTCGCCGGAATCCGGTGATCATGACTTTTATGCAAATTTGTAATAAGTTCAGTTATTTTTAAGTCAGAAAAAAAAAGTCGGTTACTTTTGCGCGATTAGTGATAAGTTGAGTGACTGTGGGTGAAATCAACCCTCCTTGCGAATAATGGATACGAGCAACAACATTTACCATATGTAAGTGTCAATCGGCCCTTGAAATTGAGTTTTGCTTTCTTATCGGATTTGGTAGGTGTAGGAAGTTTGACGGATGTACTTGCTAGGTTTGGTCCAATCATTTACAACTTGGTGTTGGTAACTCTGTTGAGCTTTTTCGGGAAAATGTCATGGTTTTCTTCTATAATTTCTGAATCATGCCTGGCAAAATGTTCAAGCACATACTATCTTGCAGTTGGTTATCAATTCGGTTTGGGCATAAAATTATGAAAAAAACTTGCTTGCCTTTGAACACTTATATGTTGTTGCCATTGTCTCTCTTTGAATTTGAAAAAAAAATGTGTGGGATTGAGAATGACAGAGTGGAAAATCATTCAATCAGCCGCAGATGACCAAAGCTCTCAAGTACACTCTGCGACCTAAAACGGGCTCTCTATTGGTTTAATGGAAATACCAACATTCAGCCTATCAATGCAATGGTTTCAAGTTCCAGTTGTTTCGTTCAATGTACACAAAATGGGCTGTCCTTTCCAACTCCAATCCTGACTCTCGACGTATGCCAAAACCATGAAACCATTTTAGATAGCTGCAACTGCAAAGCATCTTTGTAGAGAATAGGTTTAGATTTAATATTGTAGGATAATACTCATTTGGAGTATATATGCCTTCTTAAAGAGAATTAGTTTACTTCTTTCTGACTTTGTTTGCATACAAGATTAGGGGGAGAATAAGATTTAGTTCTTGAATGGATTCATGCCAAGGGTTAATTGGAAGAAAGGCTATATAGTTTACTGTGCTGACACATTAGTGCTAATTTCAAAATTAATATTTTTAGCTCTGCTGGCGAAAGCCGCGATTATTAGCCTAATTGCGTTGCGAAGAATACTCATTCCACTTGCAAAACCAACTTTATCAAATCATAATAACAAAATTAGCCGTGGTACAGTTGTTAGTGATACAACTCCGTGTCTGAGTGTTGCTACAGATGAAACAGATTCACCTTCTATACAACGTTGCAGTGGAATTAAGGAAGTGAATAGTTTTGTAAAAACCAAAGTTGATAGGAAAGCTGCCTGTGAATGACTCAAGAAAGCAGTGGTAAATATCAAATATGACGCCTCTCGCGTTTTTGCACTCACTAAGAAATGTGGTATCTCCTTTACATTTCCTTCTTATGTGCGAAGGTCCTTCAGTTGACTGCTCAAAGTATGCATTTCTTTGTTAAAACAATGATCTGAACCAAAAACCCAGAGAGTTAACATACTGCTCAAAGTGATACAACTTCATGCTACAGACGAAGCAGATTTACCTTTTGTATAGCGTTGCAATGGAGTTAAGAAGTGAATAGTCTTGTCAAAACCAAAGTTGTTAGGAAAGCTGCCTGTGAATGACTCAAGAAAGCAATGGTAAATTCAAATATGATGCCTCTAGCGTTTTGGCACTCCCTAAGAAATGTGGTATTTCCTTAACATTTCCTTCTTATGTTAAGGTCCTTCAGTTGACTGCTCAAAAGTTTGCATTTCTTCTTTGATTTCTTATAAACCTCTCCCACGTTTAATGGATCTTACCACTTGGCAAACCCTTGGCGGTTTCTTATATTTCTTTTTCACAAAAATTAATGAGAGTTTTGTTGATGCAGGGTCTGAAGCAAGATTAAGAATCTTAAGGCTCTGGTTGCAGGAGTGACTAATGTTGCAAAAATAACTCTTCAACTGATATACTTAACTAGTGATACAGAATAAATTGCACAGTAAATGAAGCAAATGTGGGCTTCATGCTCGTATCCTCCAATGTAATATTATTTTCTGTTTCATGGTAATTGCGCTATCATGATTAACAAAATAACAGAGAATTTACATACGTTAGCAACCGTAAATTAACTTAACAGATTGTTTGATTTATGAAACCATGCAACCAAGCTATAAAATTGAGACTATATTACAATTTACAACGTACATTTTGGATAAGGGGATATAAGCACGAACTAGGATAAATTACTAACGATTGCGAGAAAAAAAATCGGGCTCCGAGGGCTTCTGAGGCACTAGTGTTAGTCTCTGAGGCAATCTAGGAGAGGGTGCAGCATTTTGCCTGAGATTTCTCAGTGCATTGGCTGCAAATTGAGATGCATATATGGTGGCACCAAGGCTTGGTGTGCTTGCAGCCTCATGAGCCAAAACACCTTGCAATCTCTCTTCTGCTTCACGTAGGGCCTTGGCCTGCTTCCTCTTGCAGTAACGACGCCAAGCTGCTTGTATGAAGCATGCTGCCCATGTCTTCCATTGCACTGAGAAGAACCTGTATGCATTATCGACCAATAACACCAGTTAAGACTCCTCCAGTACAATCAAATCTCAAACGAAAATAGACGTTGCTTATCTCTAATAGCTTAAAAAAAGCTCAGTCTACTCCAAAACTGCCACAGGACATCACTCACCTGAATGTATGCTGGATATCCTTATGGTGAAGCTGGCGAAACTGGGAAGCGACAGATTTCAAGTCTTCAGCTACTAAAGTGAAGGCTTCGACCTCTGTTGAAGCTTGAACAGTTCGAGTAGAGATGGGTAGATTGGAAGTTGATTGGGGATCCAAAGCCCATGTAAGTAGCCCTTCTCCGCAGAAGTCACCAGCCTTTAAGTAAACCTCATTGAAAAAGCCAGTTCTTCCACCATTGGTGGTTGTACTCACTAGATCACCTCGCATTATAAATATCATCTCATTAACTGGCTCCCCTTCTCTAACAACGTAACTATCTTTAGTGTAAAGGGCTGGCCTGAGACGATCACAAATAGCATCCAGTATTTGCCCATCCATTTTTGCAAACATTGGAACCTGAGGAATTGATACAACATTTTAGCTATTCCAGTTTAGAGCATGTTAGGAATGCAAACAAGGCTTAAAAAAGCACTCACTCTCTTAATTAGATTGTAACAAAGATGGTGATTTATATCCCTTCTTAGGTCTCTAGGAAGAGCGCGAATTAGCGACTGCTCCTCCACTCCTCGAGTTTCTTGCCATTTGTATTGTTCATACCTCCTAATTCTCTCCCTTAGGTTCTCAGGAAGCATACGATGGGACATCCACTGTTCTGCATCGCGCCTTTTCACTCTCATTTCCTCAATTCTAACTGTTGTTGATTGCAGATATTTCTGTACAACAAAAAGATTCAATCTTTAGTCCTTTACATAAGCAATTAAAGCCCTGAAGAAAGATAAAGGATCAAGCAATAACCTGCATATTGCCAATAAGCAGTGAAAATAAAACCAATCCAACAATGGCTATGGAAACAGCAAACAAAATCTCCCAGACAAAAGTGCTTGTCTTGAGGTTCTGACCAAGGGAGCTAAGATTACGCAGACCCCACCAAAAGCAGTATAAGAATTTCTTCGGAAAATCCCATTGTTCAACCACACCGGAATCAAGAGCATCAATGAATATTCCAAAGTTGAAGATACTTGAATTTTTTATGTCATCAGGTTGTATAAAGGGGCATGCATCTTTCAAAGATTTGCTAAGTGTTCCTTCTCTTTCACCTGCATCACAGTACAACTCATTAGACCGGCACCCAGCGATATTCTTGCACGCTCTTCGCCAGCAATTATCTTGGCGGTCAATAGAAAACATGTACCAAAAGGCTCCAATTACCTGAAAAATCACATTTTTAAACTCAGAAATCCATTTTGATAGATTGAAAACAGTGGCCAGAAACTGAAGCAAATCAAACTCACATGACTAGCTAGCATATAAAGGAAGAGATTATAAACAGCTCCTTGCCATGCCGTCTCAGTAAGTATACCAGAACTTCTAGTTACTTCTCTGAAAAGAGGAACGATTCTCATAAATCTTGGCACATACTGGGACCAAACAACAATCTTCAACAAGTCCTTGGCTACCAATGAAACCGAACTTTGTAACTTCGGAACGATGAACAAAACTACAACCTGAACAAAAACCCACAGAATTAACATACTTGCTAAACCCATTATCTAAGCAATCGAGAAAACTTTGAAGACAAATACCTGAGGGAGTGGAAGAATTGATAGAACATCAATTACAAAAAAGGAGGTTAAGTACTTTTTAGCTACAATAAGAGGATCATCAACAAGCTCTCCTCTTCCAAATACACGAGAAGAAGGGGCAATGAACCCGGTCCGAAATTGAAAGATCATGTGAAGCATATAAAATACGTCAATCAAGGTCCGAAGAACACAAGCAGTAGTTTCCATTTTCTTGTCCAAATCAAGGCATGTGTTCTCGCCATCAACCACTGGGATGTAGAAGAACAAAGGATCGAAGGACACAGCAAGCACGCAAGCTAGAACAAATATTTTGTTCCATTTCTGAAGAAACAGACCCTGTGGATCCAGAATTTTCTTTCTAGTGTCCGTTCCTTTGTGCTGATTAGAACTTTTCAATTTGGAATTGTTTGGTTTTCCCAGGTTTCTAATCATCTGGCAACCTTCCCTGATATTATCCGAAGCAGCCCTAAAATTTGGTCTGACTCTTCTCGCATAAAATCCATCTTCACTTGAATATTGATGCTCAGAACCATATGATTTCTCTGAACTCCAGTCCTGAAACCTGAATTGAAGAAAGAAAATTGAGAGTTTAAGTGGCTAAGAAAACAGAAGTCCAAAATTATGCAAGTCAATGAGAAGCTTTACATGTATTGAGACGCTCTGTACACTTGACGCAATGAAATTTTAACACCGTTAAAGTAAAAGGGAGAAAAGAAAAACGAAAAATGAAAAACAACAAACCTGACAAACTTCTTTCCCTTCAAATTCATGACTTTCAAAGCTGATTAGTCTCGCCTGGTTTACAAAATCCAATACTGCCCAACAAAAAGTATCGCCGTATTCACTAAACCAAACCGGTATAAATTTGACTCTTGCTCTGTTCTCAGAACTGTTTGAAAACAAGTACCACTGGTAACAACACTCAGCACATCGTCGCCGCTTTACTTCTGCAGACAATGCTTTCGGTGGAAACAAACAGAAAATAGGCGGCAAACAGAGAAAACAGGGGGGTAATTGTTTGATCGCCTCACCCTGGATTTCGTTGAAAGTAAAATGATAAGAAAGAAAGAAAGTTTAATAATATGAAGAAGAAAATTCGTAGACGTGGACAAAGTCTTTGGCAGTTACCGTCTGCGCTTCAACGTGGAGAGAGAGAGAGAGAGAGAGAGAGGAGAGGAGTAAATAAATAATTGTATAAACAGCCAGGGGTAAAAAGGGAAATGTAGGGCCCATTGTCACCCTCCACGAAATTGTCTTGATGTAACTTTTGTAATTTTTATATTTTATTTACGACTTTGACCAATTGCGATGTTTGGGCTTCTTGTGGATTTTCTATTGGGATTATCTAACTTTTTGTTTTAATTATTATTAAAATGATTTACATAATAAGATATAGTAGTAACAAATTGAGGATCATAAAATCAAATTCATAAATCAAATAAAAAAAAAAGGTTGGTCGAGAGATTGAAAGTACCACTGGGCCTATATGCTATATAAAAATAAGAGCCGCCACGCAATTCTCCAACTTTCTTTTCTATTTTTTCTCTTTCGAAAGCGAAGGGACATATACTTTGAAAAGAGATTAAAATAATTGCATAGATTGATTGAACCTTCAACTTTAGATATGGAATGCATTGATTGAGTAAAAGAAAGGCTATGCAAAGAAAACTATGCGATGGTATACGTTGATGAAAAAAAAGTATCCGTAGACATAAATCAAAACCAACAGATTGATTTTTTGGCCTTTGCGCCGTGATGGTGACTTCGTTCCATAAAAAAATAAATAAATGACCTCCGACTATTCAATATTCTCTGGCTATAATAAGTTAGGTCGTTTTCCGTGTACTTTTCATATTTTTGTTTTATATTCGTTGACCTCACTGTTACTTAGTCTTCCCTCCTAGTAAATGGTATGTTAAATATGGTAATTTTTAAAAAATTAGTATGGATATGCCGTACATAATTATTAATAAAAAATTTATATATAATTAATAATTTTATTATAAAATTATAAAAATTAAACTATAAATGCTAATATTACAAAATTAAAAACTATAATAAATTGGTTGAAATGTTGTGTTGTTAATTAGCAAGAGTTATGAATTTGTATTTTAATAAATATTATATTAAAGTAATACTATATAATAATTAATATTTTAATTAATTTAAAATCTGTTATCAGTTTTGGTATATTTAATTTATTGTCATTGAAAACTAACTATAATTTTACATAATTTAAAAAAATATTCAGATTACAAAATTGTAAATTTATATCCAAGTCGCAGCCATTGATACATATTGCGTACGAATACCTAAAATTAAAAAAAAAAAAAAAAACACATGCCAAGCGCATATTCAATATAAGAATTTTCTTCATAAGTTAAATTATTATTTACTTCCAAAATAAGATGCACTGCTTACGACTTAAAAGGTTGGAAAATGAACCCAACCTTAGTTTCCTGTTTATAATCAGAGTCCAACTTTTTTTAATGCATATATTTTGAAATTTCCTTTCAATTTTCTAATACACAGCATCAAAGGCTATTGAAAATTAATCGCTATTTCTGATATTAATCTCACATCTCCTTTTTTCAATTGAGCTCATATCACCAGCTTACGAAGTTGAGTAACTTCTTATGCCTATTAATTTTAAATTCACCTAGATTCCGAGATTAGTACTAATTTCCTAATAATGTATTTTTTTTTGTCCACCGGTGACAATTTTTGAATTCCTCTAGAGTTGACCTTGACTAAACTGTTGCCCGCAAAGCTAAGATTGCATAAGAGATTACGATTTTGCATTTGCTCTGATCTTTGGTATCTATGTGTAGTATGCAATAAGAGAAAACCATCGCCGTACGAATGCAACCTTCAATAGCCAAATGAGAACCTTAGGATCAGTTGCAATTACCGACGAAGCTGCATAATATCTTTGGGCGCATAGCGATCTGTTTTCGGATAAAGTAACTTTCGAAACTAAAATAAGTAAATTAAGTATTATTATCTAATAAAATTTTATTTTGTAACTTTCTATTACAAATGTATAAATTCAATAACGATAGATAAAATTAACCCTTATTTTCTTTAAATATTTAATTCCAATAATCACAAATAATATGATAATTAAATTAATATGGCTATTCATTTTTAAGATTTTCATTTAGACAATTATAAATTAACAAAACAATCAAATTAATTGAACAATTATAAATTGATAAATAATTATATTTTCAAAATACAAAAATAAATTAAAATAAATTAATTATTCAAATTAACCCAAAAACATTCAAAATTTTCACATATTTTTAACTCGACCAGAATTACATTTTTGGTTCGTATTTTGCGGATTTTGCCCAACCCCAGTAAAGACGTAGACGTTAATGTTTAATGGTTATATTGAAATTGGTACTTGTTGAAGATTTTAGCAGTATGAAGGCATCTAACAGCCCAAATAAATCAATCAAGAAATCTGACCTAATATTTATGTAATCACCAACAATGAGATAAATCAGATATTGCAAGTTGGTCCATCAATACATCACCAATACACTTAACAGTGACCAATTCTAATTTCAACGCACATACGGATTCATTGCCTATAACGTGTTATGCTGATGTATTGCATAAAAGCGTCCCCTTTTTAACACCGATAAGCTTATAAATTCAGATCAAAAATGGTAATAAGCATAGTTGTGTGAGACCAGCAATGGATATTAGGTCAGTTGTGCCACTCAAAGCTAATTTCCTGTTTGCTTCCTGCATACTCAGTACTAACACTACGAGTCGCTAGGCTATTAGACCGGTATAGATGATGCCTCCGTGCCTCCAGCTCAGTTCTCATGATGAAAAACTAGCACAAATCGAGCGTCCCCAGGTAGACGTTCAAGTTCAAATCCTGGGGCTAACAATTTTATCTTTTCCAATACTAAATAAATAGCAAACAATAGAACCCCAAATCTAAATTAACAGTTCACTGCAATCATCAAATTGGAACACTAATATAATCACAAGTCAATAACAACTCAAGTTTAGGTGATTACCCAATTTTTTGAAATACAAAGTTACCGATCTGACTCCAAGTTTTCCACTCGGTACAATTGCATGACATGAGGGAAAATGGTGAATAAAAACCTACGCTTTTACCTTTTTATTGCTGGGTTAAAATACAACTAACAACAGGACTAATTCATATGCTCATGCTAATAACAATCAAATACAAGTTACTACACAGACGTTCAGATCTATAAATATCATTATTCTAGAGAATTGATGACAAATGTGTAACCTTATTCATCTAACTCATTCTATTCTACTATTTCGGAGAGAAAAAGGATAAGAGTTCACCTTAAACTAGGATTTTTCCTCATCTGATTGGGAGCATGGAGGCCCAGGAACGGAATCAACAAAAAATTCTTCCACTGTAATAAGGGAAATCCATCAGTGTCAGGGATCAAAACAAGTACACACTAGCAATCTGAGGAAATAGCAGAAAAATCTTCCTTCAAAATTATACCGGTATGGAGATAACAATAGAGGATAAAATGATGTTCTATATCTTAGCCCACCATCATACACTGCATTAACTAAAGGAACAAATGATTTTATACATTAAGACACAAGAGATGCTATCCTCATTACCTATGTCTTCATGCTCTGGAGAATCAAGCAAAATTTCTGAATCAGAGGGTAGAAAAGGAGAACCAGGATAGTTTCCTAAAGCCCCTAAATCTGCACAAAAGAAAACAAGTTCAATATATCTCATTCAATCAGAATTCCATTGAAATGGTGTATATGTAAAAGATTAGACTCCAAAATTTGTCAGCTATGTTGCCAAGTTGTCAAGTACAGCCCTAAACTAAGCAAGCTAGAGGAAAAAATGAAAGAGCCAAATAAACTGAGATTCAGGGCACATTGAGTTGAATCTGGCAGCACCTGGACATTAGTCTCGAACAATTTACTTTGGGGGGGGGGGGGGGGGGGGGGGGGTAGCAAGCACACAGAACTTCGATATTTTGATCATTTAAATGATATTATTGACATAATATTTCAACTCCAGCTTTGTCATTTCTTTCTTAATATGCTGACCCGAACATTCAGAAACTAGCATAAAGAAATACAGTTCCATTTCTTTGCACATGAAAGTTTCTTCAACAAATAACAGAAAATTTTAACAAAGCATTAAGTGAAGTTACATATATACGATACATAGCTTACCTCCCAAGTTTGATAAATCTGCTGTTAGGTCGGAGAGGCTGAAATTCCACTGAATCTGATCTAATGGTCTAGATGTTCCAGCCCCACCATCTGGTCCAAGCTGCAATCCTACTGAGCTTGCTACATCAGAAGTAAATGCTGTATCAAGTGCTGATGTGTCAACTCCCATCCCTGACATGTCTGATGCAGTGAATGGAAAATGACCACTGGATGCCACAGAAGTGGGACTGACAGGTATCTCCGACATGGATGATAGGGCACTGCTTAGTGGAACTACAGGAACCATATCAGCTGTACTATTCTCCATCACCATGCTACAAGGACAGGAGAAACAACTATTAATGCAACTTTCATATGAAGTTAAAATTAAGATGGTGAAAATAAAACCAAGCACATAACTCATATTATAGAATTTTGACCACAGGCAACTCGAAGTTTTTGGGTCATATCACACACTTAAATAGTGAGAGAAAGAGAACATATGTTTCAAAACAAGGCAGCAGATCTATGCTTAGAAACCAGCACAAACATACATCATTTAGACATTAAAGCCATACTCAAGCAAACCTTAACCTCAATCTCATAGGTAGGAGCTCTGAGGATATCTATCCATTGTTCTGCTCAGTTAGGACGCATCTATAAAGAGGTCTGATGCTCAATAAATCCAGAAAAAGCAACTAGACAGATCATCAGCTAAAAGCAATTGCTAATTGAGGTTTAGCAAAAATAATATATATCAAATACATGTAGATCTATGCTGTTGTTAATTTGAATCATTTCATATCTGCATGCACAAATGAAATGTTTGTGCTTGGATGGAGGGAATAAGGACCAGGGAAAGTGCCCTAATCTAGAAGAGTAAAACAAAAGGCTGAGAAATTCTTACTTGTTCCCAGAATTCATCCGAATAGGATGAAAATTTCCCGGAGCAGGGACTCCATTAACCACATGGCAGCTTGATATTCCACAGCCCATAGGATCAAGATGAGGCTGACCTGGAGCTGGCATTGGAGGTTGTTGTAGAACAGGGTATCCCATAGGTAAATTGTTAACTGTACTGCAGAGGAATGAGTTATGTACACGAAGTAGAAACTCAACAAACAATTTTTGGAAATCACTTTATTATCTAACAACAAATGAGATTTGTTCATAGCTTCTACAACCATTTAATTAGAAACGTTATAACTAAAGTTATAACTTACCGGGCATTGTATGGATCCCATTTTGTATTGGAGCCAGAGGAACCTTCGGAGGTACAGGAAACTTCATAAGATGACACTGGTGCTCAAGCAAATGATTAAATAGGAGAATTTGCTTCTTCAGTTTCAATCTTATGTAATAAGCCCTGAAGAATTCAGCATTTTCTTCTTCCAACTTCTGCCATACTAGAAAACACAATCATAGAGAATGATATCAGAGTAGATAATATCAAAAAAAGAATAAACACTACCAACCAATGACCACAAGAATTAATAGTTTAAAGGTTAATTCTTGCTGAAAAGACCAAGGTCTGCATGGACAGATGCCTCTTTGTGGTATCACAATTTGATATATGCCCACCTCCGTAAAACATCAATTAAAAGTAGGACATGGAAAGTACAAATAGCAGTGCAAGTTCAAAGGCATTTATCACAAGCACCTAAAAGAAGTGACAAATTAATAGCTCAAAATCAAAAGTTTACCCAATGTTGTAAACCCTGGATCTATCCTTGCACGTGTCAAGAGGGTTTTGACCACCTCATCTCTATTCATGTACAATTGCAAGCACCGTTCAATTAGATTCTGGACCTGAAACAGTCATTTTTTGAGATTATAATTGGCGGAAAAAGTAAGCAAGATTGATGATTGTCATAGAAGGAAACAAGGCAAATAAGAAATAATTGTTTTTGAGAAAATGGATGAACTAATGAACAATCAAAAGAAAAGGAAAGCATTTAAATGAAAGAAGGAACAGATATTCATACAAGTTCAATATCTTGGCGTGAAACCTTTCGGTTGTCATTGCTCGAAGCAGATACTGAACCAGAGTCTGCTATGGGAGCCTCTGCAGTGTGATTATTCTGTTGGTCACTTTGAGAGTCTTGTGAAACTTGATTTGAGGACTGTATTTCCTGGTTGCTCTGCAAGCCAATAAATGCCCTTCTATTTATATGAAGCAAAAGAGCAAAAAGCAAGTGATAGTCCTATACATTACTTCATAGAAGTCCAAGTTCCTAGAGTTGGATTTGAGCAACTAAGAAGTTGCCCTGTTGCCAAACTAACCAAAAATCAAAATTATTAAGCAACAAATACTTTGAAGACCCTCATTCAGTCTATCCACCAATATGAATTCATTATCATTGTACACAAATTATCATGAGTTGGGTTTTTGCAATGTTGCCTTGTCGTTCTGGTGGTAATAGATAATAAATTAGCGGTGGTGCAGGAACCACAAATTGCCAATGTAATTTATCAGTGCTAAAACATTGTTATAGGACTATAATTTTTAGCAGCAACTAATATTTAGTGAACATTAGATACAGAAGAAGGGAAGAGAAATTGGCAACTCTTGAAGCTGCAAAGTACGAGCAACTTGTCTGAAAAGATGAAGTTCAGGAATCAAATGCACATGGCTTCAAATAAAATGCACATGTCGGAAAAATAGGGTGCCTGCATGCATCGTGGGAAGAAATAGGAAAGAGAATATGGGGATGCAGCATGAGAAATTAGCAATGTTGAGACTTCTATTCTGCCCTATCTAAACAACATTTATCAAGAACTAACAAAGCAGAAACTGTTGACCTGTAAGGTCTTCATTCCAGCTGACAGCAAGCTGATGGCATCTCTTCAGCCCAGATACCTGATCATCGCTGCTAAAACCGTGTGATTCAGTAAAGGGAATACAAAAGTATCTAATTCTCTAGCAGTCATAGAACGAGACAGTTATTGACCGTAAATAGAACAGCCTGCAGGAAACTGTCAACAATAAAATTTAACAAGTGACAGTTCAGCTATTTCTTAAAAATGAAAATTTAAAAAAAAAAAAAATCTAACTACGCAAATAAAATCGAGATTATAACGCATATCCCATTATGAAAGATGAGCAAACATTCAGACAAATCGAACTCTCTACATGTTGGTCAACCAACTTTCCTCATGGTTCTCACTGGGAACCAGCAAAAATCTGTAACTACCAACTGTATTATTGTACTATCAACAAACAACTGAGTGAATAAAACCAGGCAGATTAATCCATTACCTACACGCACAGAAACAAAATCTAACGTTGGAAAGTCTATTCTCGAGTTTTGCATCAAATTGTTTAATTTTCCAGTCGATATTGTATTTAGAAAATAATCAAATAAATTGGAATCCATACTAAAGTCCAACATTATGCAGAAAACTTAAATCCTAATTAAATTTCCGCGAGGTTTCCTTTTAAAAGAAAATAACAATAGTGGATTGGTATGGATTAATAAGGGGAAAATGCACATATTACTGACAAGAATGTCCAGATAAACTTAATTTTGAATCAGATTAAATTACTTTTAAGTTTTGGTTGGTATGTGAACCAAATACTTTCTAGAGCATCTACTATACCACATATCGTGGCAAGCCAATTGCTGTTCAGAAATAAATTATAGATGCTCAAATAACTAATGATTAAAGAGATGGAATCTAACAGATCTATTTCCAGTTAGGTTATTAGTACTTTTACTGTACTATACTGGCCTAAGAATAAAAAATTACAATCATCGATTGAATTGGCTGCGTCGGATTAAACAAATAGCTTAATGTTCCCCACTAAACTCAATACTATATAATTTTTTAAAATAAAGCAATAACAGCTGGAAATAAACAGTAAGATCTACAAAGAAAAGCGAAAGTACCTTGCACTGAATCTCCAAAACCTCCAATCAGAAAAACAAAAATGCCAAAATTTAATTTCGACGAATTTAGGGATCTTAGCTCCTATTTAGAGCCTAGATTTAACAAAAACCATAAAAAGAAACGCTCTACAAAGAAAAGAGAAAAGAGAAGGAGCTCAAAACTCTTGACAATAACTATCGATTCGATTCAAAACTTCTTCGGAGAACTCCTCGAGCAGAAATGTACTAGGTACGTGAAACAGATTAAAGAGGGACGTAAATGTAATTTACATGAAAATAAAGAGGAGAAAATGGAGGATTTTGAATGTACAGAAGCGAGATGTGAAATTAGCAAATTTGTTTGAGGACTGGCGGTGCTGTTGTGAGGGTTACTGTAACATTATAGAGAGCAGAAAAGGAGGAGACTACTCTACAACTAGACAAGCTCCGTAGGAAAAGCGAAAAAAAAATGAAAAAATCTCGAGAAATAAATTATGGTGTTTTATTTTTCGCCTTTTATAGTTTCGAATTTCTCAAGGGACAGGAAATTAAAATTTTTGAATTGGAAATAATCAATAACAGAAAACGAATTTTCCGACACGGCTTCGTTGGCTTTAATCGCGGCTTTGTTTTAACGGCATTGTCAAAAAAACATTACTGCGTCATTGACGGCTCACGGGGCTTTTGTGATTTTAAGAAAAATATTTTTCGGAGCTTGCAGTTTTTCTTAATAATTAAATTATATAATCAGCTTTAATCTAAATTTGTTTTTCTGGTTTTATAAATATTTTATATTTATGAAACTTTCAGTATATAAGTAAAAATTTTCTCTTTGATGAATAATTTTACTGTTATTTAATCAATTATTAGATGAACTGGATGAATTTAATTTTAAAACAAAATTAAAGCGATGCTATAAATTATTTTATGTTTAATCTGCAATTTAAATGCTAAAAAAGTAAAATAAATAGTAATAATAAATAATTGAATTAATAATTAATAAATATACAATAAATACTCTCTTTTTTTGTCTATAAATATTTTATGTCAAGAAAGGCTGCATGGAGTAAAATAAATTGTATTTTGCATATATGGCTCCGTTGGCAATCTTTTGTCGAACTTGCAGTAGGATTACGTTGGCGTCCCCAAATTCCGGAGCTTTTTTTTTTTTTTTTGGGTGAAGAAATTAAATGGAGCATAATTGCCACTAGTAATATTTTAACCTAGATCATCCGTTGAGAGCATTTTTGAATAAATTTTCGTAAAAAACGTGTATATTAACAAATAAATATTTAACTAGTAAAAAAAATTAATTAGTATGATTTCAAATTTCACGCGATACAATGAATATACTCACTTTAAAAAATATTATCAAAATTAAATTTATTAAAATTTCATAAATCAAATTAATAAAAAAATTATTATATGAGATAAATTAATTGAAAATGAGTAAATGTGTGGTTATGGAAAACTTTTTTTTCAAGAAAACATCATGTTTGGTTTATAAAAAAACTTACGAACCGGACCGAACCGAACGTATAAATACTTTTTTTTTATTTAAATTATAATGTAATTTTTTTATAATAATTGAAATTATTCAATTCGAACAGAGCCAATCCATTATAACAATAAAACTCTCCCGTGATATTTTTTATTTTCTTTTCGGCAATTAATATTCTAATATACTGTTATTTTTAATATTTTTTCTTATTAACAAATACCATTGCATGTACCTCTATTAAATATATGCACGAGTTAGTAAACATATAAATAAATTACACAGCTCTAAAAATATTAATTACATTTTCTCAATTAATGTGTTAAATCAATGTCTGATTAAAAGTGTTTCTATTTATATGAGACGAGAGGGTATATTTTATGTACGATGACGGACTTGTAGTATTTTAATCCTCTTTTTTGCACCCAAACACACAATCATATAATGAAAAATTGGAACACCCATATATATAGAGAAAATTTGGAAATTGTGCTATTTTGCCTTGACGTATGTTTTAAAGTTGAGTTTTTTTGCTATCGAATTAGTTTTTATGCAAAAATGCAAATATAGTTATTGAAAATGATTAGAAAACCAAAAACAAACTTGTGTTTTTCTACTTTAAAAGCCAGTAAATGTAATTACATTTTATATTTATAAGAATGACAATTGCTTTGCAATTGATAAATGTCTAATAACTCCAGTTACCTTAAAAAAAAAAAAGAAAATAAAAATACAGAATATTTTCGAATAAAAAAGATTTTAACAGTTAAATCAATATACTAAAAGAGATAAAATAAAGAAAATTCATCAGCATTTACAATTATGAAGCTTATTCGATGACAATGGAATATTTTATATAGACTATGATTATAGGATATTAAATGAATTTAGACATTAATATTAAATGACAATTGTAACGATATAACGTCGTAATGGTACAGGTGAGTTTTTAATGAAAACAGGTGAGTTTTTAATGAAAATAACACTTGAATAATTATTTAAATGAAATCTAAATTTAGGAGTCCAAATTACAAGTAAGTTTATCAGTAATTGTGATATAACTTTCTCTCAAGCTTTATTTATTATTATTATTATTATTATTATTATTTCAACCTCAAGCTTGAATTTGAACGTGCCCAAATGGCGACAACTCTGGCATTGAAGTAAACTTTCCAAATACGACCCAATAAACTTGAATTACCTGCAAAGCCGTTGGAAATGCGAGCAGAGGAGTACATACTTCTTAATTAAAAGGGGGACGGAGAAAAAAAAAAAGAAAAAGAAAATGACAAAATCGCTGCAAGTGCATTAGCGAATAGGCCAAGTTGTTGATTGTTGTTTGTTTAATTGTTTTGCTCTGGTTTTTCAGATCCATAATATTTTTTTTTTGGTGAAAATATATATTTATTTATTGTTACCATTATTGTCATATCGCTAATTCATCATCATAGTTTTATAATATTTTTTTTTCTGTGGGGGTTCCACATTCAGTGTGGTCCAAAATTTAAAAATCCTGCTGCCCATCAAGCCGATCTTTGATTTTGATTTTTAATTTTATTTGTTTTTTTAATTAGATCTTCTAGATATTATGCTTTCATCTTATTTTGGCTGGACCACTCTTGCCCACAATTCTACTAGAAGTCTAGAATGAACCCTTTCTTTTATCCCACATCTCATCGAGGAGGAAAAGAATTGTACATTTGAGTATTTAAGTAGTAGCTAATTGTAATTTTAACTAGTTGCCACGATTTTTTTTTAAATACAAATCAAATGAAAAATTGGCGTAAAATCAAAATAAATTGTTACATTCGGAACGTATTACGGTGTGCATCCATAAGTATTTATTGGATTGGAAAATAACTTTTTAAAAATATTTTTATTTTTTAATCTAACAATGCATATCGATGTGTACTGAAACATTCGTATATTATGATACTATTCTCCATATTAGTGTCAATTTGTTAATTGTTTTTTTTAAACTGAAAATCATTCGAAACAAGTAGGTATGGCCCAATTGCGAATGGTAAGCAAGAATTTAAGTAAAACAAAAATAATGGTCTTTTTTCCCCTCTGAAGATAAAATTCTTATAGAAAACTATAATATACCAAAATTTAAGTAGGTTTGAAAATTAAAAGAATTTCTTTTAAGGTTTTAAAAAATACCAGCAATGAATTAAGCATTCTTTACGATAAATAAGAATATAGAAAAGAAATAACTCAAATAACAAAAGGCTTGAGTGATGAAAGAGGCTCCTCAAGTAGTCAAATTGATTGCAAATAATTAGTTAAATAATTAAAAACAGGATAAAATAGATTCTTAAAAAAAAATTTAAAAAAAGAGCCAATCCAATCCTAATCAAGATAAAATATTTTATTTATTTGAGCCACGAAAACACGTCAATATTATGATTTATATCTCATGGTCAGTATTTTCAATTATTAAGTATTTTATTAGTAAAACTGTACAAGTCATTATATAAAGATTATTTGATCCGATTTTAATCTTTTTGACGATGAAATTGGACTATCAAAATTTTAAAAAATTATTTAATCATAGAAATAAATTTGAATGATTAATTTAGCTTTTTAACTCGAAACAAATCTCAAATCTTTCATTATCTACTTGAAAAGTATTTTTTAAATAGTAATTTAACGTGCACGTATTTTAATCATTCAATTATTAAAATTAGCGATTAAATAATTCAAATATTCAAGCCCCACATTCGTCTGCACACCAAATCACGTTCCGTACTTTTCTTCTCATCCAGCGAAAGAGTTTTTATCCAAAAAGAAATAAATCATGTTTAGTTACATTGTTTAGCTTAAACCAGCTCGTGGGCAGTCGCCAGCCAAGAGTCGAAGGACGCGTGATCTATTTAAGACCATGCACTTGGAACTTGGTTTGTTTTTTCAACTTTTAACTAATTTCTAATTTAGATAAACTAATCACATAATCAAACATGACACGAAAAGAACCAATAAGAAAACGACGCGTGCGCGTGGATTTTATTTCCTAATACACATCAACCTATGGGAATGGGAGGGTGGAAAAGAGATCCTGACAATTAAGGTCAGAGTAGGGAGCAGTCGCAGTCGAGTGTGGGGACTACACGTGTCAAAGAGATAACGGCGGATCGTGGCCTACGCGTGGCCGTTAATTGCATCGGGATCTGAGGTTAATATAGGGAAAAGGAATTACACTTTCAAAATTCCCGCGAGAGGTTGCTGTCCTGACCTTTGCCGCCATCGTCTTGACTCGTTAAATTTCCTTTTCAGCCATTCCCGGGATGAGATGGTAAAGTACCATGCCCTTTCGTTTTTGCCTGAAATTTTATGATCGCATCAAGAAAATGCAAAATAAATTAATTCATAGAATAAGAAATACGGTCTGCCAAACTTCTGAATCACGTGAGAACATAAAATATCCCGTTATTGAGCACTTTGACAAACAAATCAATTTAAAAAAAAATAATTTTAGAGATAAATTACAGTATAAGAAGCCAACATGAGATAAATTACAGTATAATATTTTTTGCCATGCTTTTAATAATTAATTATGGCTATAAAAACCCAATAACTGTCTTAATGATTAATCATTAACTAGTGATATTTGTAATTGTCATTATTATTATCATTATCGGTTTAAGTTTATTACTATTAATCAGGAAGTATTCACTAACCACATGTTGGAGCCACATAATTCCCAACAGATTAACCCCTTGTCATCCTTTCATAAAATCAAAACCGTCCATGTTATTTTATTCAGGATTTGGGAATTGTCCATTTTGTCATGCCATATCGCCGGCAAAACATCTGCTGCAGCACAAATGTCCCCACAGTTTTAATCCATGTTTTATTATTATTATTGGTTTAAGTTTATTACTAATTATGCTTATCAAAAACAAAAAAGTTAAATACTAATTATTTATGTAGGTATATAAGCATTCGTAACAAAACTTTTAAAAAAAATATTATAATATCTAGTTTGGCTAAAGGAATAGAAATATAATGCAGTAAGCCGCAAGCAAGAAACAGTGAGCATGGTTAAAGACTTAAAAAGTTGAATCGAGCGGAAAAGTGAATTTGGACCTCACATTCACATATTCTCTTAGAAAAAGTTAAAAAAGAAAAATGGGGGAAAGGGATATTATTAGATGCTGTTTAATAATTGCACATCTCCAAAAGACGCAACGTCCCGCTGAACCAAATAACTCTTGAAAAAATAAAATTAGGAAAACGCACCAAGTAAGAAGAAGGCAATAAACTGTGCGCCACGAGCATCACAACCTGCCAAAAGCTGAAGTTCAATGGCGACTTTTATGTGTGGCTTTGAAAAGCCCGTAGCGGTCACTTATTCATCCTTTTTTTTCACTTGAAATGATATTTTGATTAGTAATAAAAATACACGGCTTTTTCTTCTTTTTCTTTTCCTTCTCCTAATCTAAAATTGATCGATAAATTCATGAATCAAGTAGACATAGTATAGATTTTGTTATAGTTTAATATTAGATGGATTTATAAATTTATTTTTAAATTTAATTGAAATAATTATATATATATAAATTGGCCAAATTTAATTTTAATAAAAAAAAATGCAACCGAGGACCATGTTGATTTATTTATATATCTATATGATACAAATGGGTATAGTACTAGTAACGAGCAAATTCTGCAACTACGGATAACAGTTTGAAGTCATTTTAGAATTTTAACAAGCATTCTATCTTGTACATAATATTTTTTTTTAACCACTAGGTTAATATTGTATAAATCATGATTTAAGGGTTAAAAAGTAGGAGCAAAAATCATATATTTTCTTTGTTTATGAGAAGCAAGCTCGCTCTTTGATTTGTCCCAATTTTACACCAAAATTTTGCATAGGCATTATGAAATAACGATAATCAAATCTCGAAAAGTGTGTTTATATTACTCTTAGCGTGAAACAAATTAGAGGGTCATTTTTAGTTTTGATTCAATTTATTGTTGGACATTATGTGGCTCGTGTCGGTTTGATATGTCATTTTAATTTGATTTTTACGTTACACGTGTTAACCCAATGACCTGGTATATATTTTATGAAATTTAATGATATATTATCTTTTCACGTTGAAATGGAATGCTGATCGGAATTTCAATGTGATATTTTGATGGTTTTTTTTTTTTATGATTATTTAGATGTTATTTTGATGTAAATTTGATGAAATTCACACGTAAGAATTGATATTTATATTGCTCATTATTGGAAATGACATCTTTATATCATCTTCATTTTCTATATCTTTCCAGGCGGCCCCTAAAATATAAGACGTAGATGTGAATTTCTTTTCTTGGGGCTCTGAGCCACTAAAATACTCGCAGCCAAACATGATGTATGTGGCTTGATTTTTCAATAGCACGTAGTATTCATGGATCATTTACCTTTGTTACTTTGAGATGGGCTTTAGTCCACTAGGCCCACTACTATATGTGATACTGGGCTTCTTTCTTGTTGATGTTCTCTCGATGTAACTTTCAATCTGGATTTCCATTAGTAACCGAAATATTTTTGAAAAAAAAAGTATTAATTTTAAATATAATTTAATCCTCTATCAATCCATAAATAACTATCTGTTTTAATCTATTTATTTAAGTATTTAATTTAAAAATATAGTATATTTAAATACAATTTTTCAAATATGCTTTCTATACAATAAATGTTCGTTTATATTTAAATACGATATTTCAAATATACTTTTTATACAATAAATTTTAGTTTAATTTTCAAAATACAACTAGTAAATTAATTATCCATTTTTAAAAGGGAAAATTAATAAAAAAATAAAAGAATATCTTAATTTCTGTAAAAATAAAATAAAAAGTGACTACTTATTTGTGATAGAGGAAGTAACATTATTCCCTCCACCCAAGTCAAGTGTCATTTGTTTCGCTTAATATCTAACTTGATGAAACTAAGACAACATATCTTCCATTTTTTATTCTCATTGGTATCAACACTATATTAATATTATTCTAAAAAAAAGAAAATACCATATTAATGTTTTCATTAACTTTTTTTGTTTTATACACATTTTTCTCTACTAAATTTATTTTCATTGAATATAATAGAGAGTATTATAATTGTTTTTATTAAAATTGAGTAAAATTAATAATTATTTTAGTATGCATGAAAGAGAGAAAAAAAGAGAGACCTAAAGCAATAAAAGGACATAAGAGAGAATCCAATAGTAGGTGTGTTAAATATAATTTCATAGGTGTGTTAAATATAATTTCACTCATGAGAGTGACAGCCCTTTGTACCCAGTATAAAGTACAAATAGTGATGTTTGAAAGGTACTATATCTCATAGGGCAAAATTAAAAGAGAAGAACTAGGGGTGATGACGAGCCAGAGAGTTTCTCCTCACTTACTGCTCCGCCTAGAGATGGAGATAGGATTACCGGAAGAAAATTCTCTTCATCTCTGTCCCGACAGAGATCTCCGATCCCGATAGAAATTTTCATCGCTCGTTGAAAATAATTTTATTCTTGAAAAATTAAATTATAACTAAAATATAATATTTAACAATTAATTGTAATTGAAATACAATATTTAATAATTAAAAAAATTTAAATTTAATTACAAATCAAATTAATATAATTTTTAACTATTAACAAAATTAAAATTAAATACAATTTAAAATTAAATTATATAAACATAATTATTAAAGTTTGGGAGGAAAAAATTTTGGGGAGGAGATCCCAATCTCCAATCCTGCACCTAATTCTAAATTAAAAAATATTTTTTTTCCGTACTCATCCCCACATAGGAAATTTTTTGCTTCATCATCGATCCTAGAAAGAACATAACAACTTTAGAATTTTGATGCATAGAGGAACGCAGGATGGAGTAAAAAGGAAGCCAAATTTAAAATATATTAGAAAATTAAAAATTTAAAAGAAAAAATGGTGAAAAAAAAGAAGTTACGTGGACGTCCACTAATTTAAAAACGAATCTAAAACTAACATAAATTTAAAATTATTTTTTCAAAAAGAAAAAAAAAGGGAAAGAAATTGTGGGAAGGCTCCCCCTCACCTATCACCTCCGTCCGCCACTGGCTGCGAGGTGGACTTCCATTTCCAACCAAATATCACCATCAACTCTATCTCCCTACTAAAAGCACACAATTTTAATTAAAAGCTACTCTTTACTTCCAACTTCTAATCCAATCATGTCTCCACTTAATTATATAGTTATTCTACCAAACAACCCCATTACAGGAAGCAACAATTAACTAATTAATGAGATCCATGTGTTAACGTATTATATCAATAGGCGGTCTAATTGGGATTCACATCCATTTTTGCAACACAATAGTACTAATAAATTTTGGAGGTGTACAAAAGTCGGAAGCACTAACTGTGATTATGGGTTTCTAATCTGAGATTTGTTAAACAATAATTGGGTACAGAAAGGATGGTAGAGACACTTCTTTAAACTATATTTAGGGGTCGATATGTAAATGTTACTTTTCTACATATATTACATGCTCCAGACTCAAAGAGAGAGTGAAAATAAATGGGAAAAAAACCTTATCTTAAAAATTATTAGATTATTTTTTTTGTAGTGAGATGTATGATCAAAAATAGAAAAGGCATTTAGTTAGCCATTAGTCCCGCAGGAAATTCCTATTTTAGAACATTTTAATATTAGTTATATAGCAGCAAATTAACTGTAAGTCCAAACATTATTATTAGCTGGACATTAAGGAACCTCCTTGTTCCATGTTCCACATGTTCTAATTAGAGAAATAGGTTGAGTTTCCTTGTCGGAGTTCTCTCTAGACATCAAAAAATTGTTTATTAAGATTGAACTTCAATGATCGTATTTAAAGTTCAAACATTCTTGTTGCAAAAACACACATCATTTTATCAAAATATTAGAGAAGAAAAAAGTTTTATACTTCAAAATTCTTATTCCTGATAGATATAAATAGAGAAAATTACTTTCACTAATTAATATTCAATCTGTACTTTTTATTTATGTTCTGAATTAATAGTATATGACTGTATATGGTAATCAACTCAAATTGTAAATGAAAGCATTGATACGATCTAAATGTCCATATCCAAGATTGAGACCACTTTAAAAAGAATCGTCATGAAATAAATGTAATCGATAAAAACTGCTGATTAATATTATTTTTCAAAAAGTGCAAACTGGAAAATTGGTTTAGTTAATTGTCAAGAACGCTATACCCATTTTTTTCCTTGGTTATGAATAAGAAATGTTGTGAACATCATCAATTAATGGGGACTGCCCATAACAAAGGTATAAGAAAGAATAACTGGTTTCTCTTCCATTATAGTCGTGTTGATAACAGTGTTTGGTGTAAGTGGGATCAATGGTTGCAACAGAAAGAGACAGCAGAAAATTTTAGGTGATTCGTCAGCAGCTGGGTCAGGACCATCTCTAGGGCATCGACTACTCAACACTATCTTGATTAGTGACTATGCGAGCTATAATCTCGAAAAATTCTGATGTACTATTAAAAGATAAAACAAAATAAAAAGAATGTCATTTTTAAGTTTTAGGTTCGATTTGAGTGTAAAATACATTTAGATAAAATATTTTATTTTATTTATAAATTTATCTCATGTTATGAATTTAAATTAACCGGAATAATCAGTTTGAGATAACAAAACATTCAAAAAAAAAAATAGTTGTTATCTGGTAGACTTAGCAGACAATTTCTGTGACAAATTATGTGCAACTTTTGGTGGCCTCACTCAAGTGTGACTAGAAACTACAAAGAGGGAAAAAGCCATGAACCCAAAACCAATTTCTTCTTATATGTAGCTATACTGAATTTCTAAATAATAATAATAATGGTGTAATCATAAGCCAAAAAGGCTTCGAATTTGAAGAAAATAAACTCTCTTTGTATGTGTGTGTGAGTGTGTATATATATAGGACACATGTAAGGACATCTACAGTAGTTTTACACAAACACCATAGCCATATCGTGGATTTGAAACTTAAATCATTTGATTGAAATCTTGAAACCGAGATATATAACGTGTTCTTAAATAATAATAATAATGAGATAAAGATGATAAATTATTTTCTGTTCACTAATTAAATATTTGCTTCTTTATGGATGGACTAATTTCTTCCAATTCTGATGGAAAAAAAATGCAGAAAAGGGTATTGTTTTTATATGGACCAGTAGTAATCTGTGTACATGCATTGATCCGCATCATCAATTGCTTTTTTGTTGGTTGAAATCCACATCATCGATATTGATTCACAAACCCAATAAATGTTCTTATATAGGAGGCGGCAAATTAAGAAAACTCTATTAAATAGGAAATAGAAATAAATGTCACGATTCATACAAACACGTACAAAATCACCTTAATTGAAGTTTCGATTTTATCCATATGTATAACAATAATAATCACTACTATAGAATTAAATATTTTTGGAGCATTACCGAGTATCCTACCACCTCTATAAATAAAACCCTCCCACTCCTCTTTTGCCTTCTCTCTCTCTCTCTCTCTCTCTCTCTCTCTCTCCCGATAGCCATTTGCTGCTTTAAACTTCATTATCAAGGTATGCTTCTACTCTATACTTTCTCTTATATTGCACTATACATTACCTTTATACACACACAAACACACACACACACACATATTGTTTTTGAATAATGAATAGTTTTGTTCTATAATATCAAATAATTAAAAAAGAATAGCTTATGTCTTTATGAGAATGCTTATTTATATATACTTTGTTGCAATGGATCTAATCATATCCTGCTATGCACACGAAATATATTAATTAGATTGATCTATAATTAAAATGTCCATCTAGCATGTACTAGTCTATTGAATTCATGAAAACTCAAATGGAGGACCATTAATAAATAAAACAAGAATAGGAAGAGAAAGTTGGGTTGGAAATAAGAACGTAATGACTTTTATTTATTTATTTATTATGTACTTTTTTTTTATGGAGCACGTATTAGTCAAATTATTAGGTTTTGAATGCTGGTTACAGGAAAAAAAAAAAGAAAAAAAAGAAAAAGAATACATATTTTGGTAGTGGTTTATGTTTAGGTTTGGTACACATTGGGGCCGGCCAGCATTACACGACGAATATATATTACCCTTCTGCCTGTTTTTCCATTTTTTCCCCTTTCCACAAAAACTTCAATTTGATATTCTATTTTCTTGCCCTACTACTAAAGATGACTATAATACCCCTTATATATTTAAATTTGACTACTTGACAGCTTACCAAAAATATTATTCAAACTTTCAAGGTAAGTACCGTGTACTTATTTAGAAATTTCTTCCTTAAATTATAGGACTGGTGACTGTTTTTAGTGTTTTCCACTGCCATTACCATATTTATATATAGCGCAATTAAGCCTATATCTCAACACATTTCATATGATTTATCAAGGAATCGAGAGTCGAGCAAGGCAATTTAAGCTTTGATAATGTAGGTTAGGTATGCATATATAACGGATTAATTCTCGATCCTTTTTTCAAAATAATAACATATATGTCTAAATAAACAAGAAAAAAAGTTGTAAATTTATCAACTGCTGAAATTTTCACGTTGTCAAATTCCTGATGCCTGTTGTAGGGAAAAGTGCTATCACCGATTTTATAACCAAACGAAGCAAAGCCTTATTGTATGTATCGACCATATGTCAACTTCATCATAGTTTTAATGAAAATATAATTGGCTCAACAAGCTCTGATATGCTATGGACACGTTACGGTATTATTTAGTCAAATGCAAGCTTTTAAGATTTCATCTTTGAATAAAAAAGTGCTGCCAACCACGTGAATGATTTGATAGCTGATAGCGTACCTTATTTACATTTGTAGCTGTAATCTTCAACTAGTATCAACATGTTGCCAATATATTTCATGTTAAATTACAATTTAATTAATTACTAATTTTAAAATTTTAAATTTAAAACATTACGAACTCTTTAACAAAATTGACTTATAAAATCCGATTAGTTAAATTCTTAAAACAATTAGTGATCTCTTAAAATTTTCCCATTTTTTCGCGAAATTAATTCGTAAAATCCAAAGGTAACTTAGAACATGACATAAAAAATTAATCTTAGATATTACATTTCCATTTATAACAAGATTCAGCGTTTATAACTTTCTGTTTCATAGGGCTGCTTCTTGTCAGGTCCGTTACTTTAGTTTGAGTAGTATAAATCATTCTCATTTCTGCCAAAACGTTCATACTAATATCATTTGCAAAACAGCGACTCCTGACTTATAAGTCGGTATTTGATTCTTCTTTAATAAATATTTTCTGTTGCAGGATTTTGGCTAACGGTCAACCAACCCAAACACCTTAATTTATCCCTGTTTACTGTCTTTTTGGCTGTCTAATCCTAGCATGTTTCTGTTTCTTTTTCTTCTTCCTTGCCTGATTAATTAGTTCGTACTTCATATGTGCAGTAAAATAAGTAGATGAATTGAGAATAAATTATTTTTTCTTATACATATATAAAGAAGGTTTTTTTGCAGGAAAAATCATCCTCGAGGATATGGCATCCATCTCGAAAGCAAGTTCTTATAGTGCATGGCTGGTGAGATTTCATACTTGAGAAAGATGGTGTAATTGACTTTTTTTTTTTTTTAAATAAGTTTCTGAATTTGTTGATTTGTAGTAATAATGAGAAAGAGATTTGGTGAATTTCAAAGGTTGAACTAAGTGTTTTTGGCTATATAACTATGCATAACATTTTGACAGGCAAAACACCCATCTGCATTGGATTCATTTGAGAAAATGATGAAGCAGGCGAAAGGGAAAAACTTAGTTGTGTTTTTGGATTATGATGGAACTCTATCACCAATTGTTGATGATCCTAATCAAGCTTTCATGTCTGATAAGGTAAATTTATTATTCAATTAATTGAGATATTTGTTGTGAGATACATTAGATTTCTCTTTGATTTTATAAATATCCAGTCTTATTAATTTTCTCGCTTTTCTTGCAACAAAATACCAAAAGTTTTAGAAAAAAGAAAGAGAAAAACTATATACCATTAAGGGTATTTAAAAAAAAAAAAAGGAGAAGTAGAAGAAAAAACTATTGTATCACAACCTGACCAAATATAATCGATTAATATTGTGTTTAATTTGTCTAGTTTGATATTAGAGATATATTTCATGATCTCCTTTAAATTGCGATTTCTTTTAACTTTTGCAATTAATTTAATTGATGTATTGAATATAATGTTTAATTATGAATTGCAGATGCGTTCAGCTGTTCGAGAAGTTGCTTGTATTTTTCCCACTGCAATAGTCAGCGGAAGAAGTCTCAATAAGGTGTGAATATAAATATATACAGTTGATTGTTAAATAATTTCTAATTAGTGAAGTTAACTAAATAATTTATTGATAGGGTAATTAATTAAAAGCATGTTCTTCAAATGCAGGTAAAAGCATTTGTGCAACTGAATAACGTAACCTATGCTGGAAGTCATGGAATGGACATCTTGATCACAGCCACTCACCGTCAAAAGAGAACTGTTGATAATCAGGTTTCCTTACTTTCTTATTTATTTGCTTTCCCTGCTATGATATTCAGAAATTTGTCAGTAAAATTTTGATATTTTACTTGGAGAAAAGTTATTCTTGGTATTTATTTTTTAAAATTCGGGTTTGAATATTCACTTGCAAATATTTTCTATAATTAGGGCAATGAAGTTACTTACTTTCAACCAGCAAAAGATTTCTTGCCTACAATTCAAGAGGTAAATTAATGGATAGCTGTCTGGCTCGTCCTCTTGTTTTAGTAAGCAATCAGTCTCACTCTCTTTATTTTTATTTTTCTAATTTTTCCAAATCGCAGATACTGAAAATATTGGAAGAGAAGACCAAGAGCATCAAAGGTTCCATGGTTGAAGACAATGGATTTTGCATTTCTGTGCATTTTCGACGCGTAAATGTGGAGGTAGTACTGATCAAGGAATCAACTTCAATAATTAACTAATTACAGTAATTATTAAATTATTAATACAGTTTACATGTGCTTGGTAAAAAGTACAGGACATTGACACTCTTCAGGAGATGGTAAAATCAACCATAGAGACCTACCCTAGCTTTCATATAACAGGTGGCAAAAAGGTATAAAAGTATTAATCACCATTTGATTATAATTATTCAAACATATATTTTATATATGGATTTTATTAGTTTAAATTTGATTCATCTGTGAAAACCTTTTAGACATGTTGGATTTCCATTTTTCCATTCCCTTATTATACTTTAAGGGTAAATAATAAATCACAGATACCATGCAAATATAATGAAATTGCACTTTTTATATATATAAAAAGAATCTAAATTGACTTTAATTTTGCACTTGTGTCTCTAAACAAACAGGTTATGGAGATACGACCTCGTATTGACTGGGATAAAGGTCACGCTTTACGATACCTAATTCGAAATCTTGGTTTTGAGGGATGTAATAATTTTCTTCCACTGTATATAGGAGATGATAAAACAGATGAAGATGCTTTTAAGGTATAATAATAAAATTAAAAGAAAAACTGTATTCATGACATGATAATATACAATGCCTCTTATTTATTACAAAAATAAAATTTAAGCCAGATTCGTCATATTCTCTTAAGAATTCTTTCAGAATTTTGTTAAGAAAAAAAAAATGGAATAGATCTTTTTAGAATAATTGTTGTGAATGATTAATTTGCAGGTTATCAGCGAAATCGGTAGAGGTTATCCCATAATAGTTTCTTCGATCCCAAAGGAGACAAAGGCTTGCTACTCTTTGCGCGATACAAACGAAGTCATGAACTTCCTGCTTCAGCTCGCTAATTGGAGAAGAAGTTGTTCCAGGAATTAATTAATTAGTGCTGATACAATTATATAAAAGAATTAATCAAAGGTTAATACAAAAGGGGTTATTCTAATCTATATATATATTGGTAATTGGTTGTCTTGCTCACTTTTTACATGGCAAGTTAACTATAGAGTACCCCTTAATTATAAATTAATTAATAGGAAAACAGTAGACTCCAGGGCATAAATAGGTTTCCATCTTACATGGTATTAGTTACATTGTTCTCATTTGAATTTTATATAATGGGTTATAAATTTTAAATCTGAAGCCTTTTATTTCCGTTTGTTTATTTACTTGTATGCTATATTATTGCGCTTGTTATTTGGATATTAATCAGCCCTTCAACTTATAAAACATAAATTATTTTACTTTCTAAATTTATAATTTTTCATATACAATAAGTCTTTAAATGCAGATTTTAAAATGTTTTTTAACATATAAATTATAAAGAGATGCCTATTAATCTAAATAAATCCTTAATTTTTTTTTATACATTTTCTATTTTCTCTCTCCCTCTCCCATGTAAGTTTGTAGATTTGCATAGAGAAAAATCCAATCTCCATTTCTCCTAATCTCTAATTAACTAAGGCATACAGGTTAGATTTGTAGAGAGAAAAACTTTATCTTCATTTATAACAAAATACAGAATCTATCGCTAATAGTAAATGTATGTACATTGACTTTCTCCTCTTTCTTCAATTTTTGAAAATTTTTTCGATAAATTCATAATACTACGCTTCTTCAGATAACAAGTATTATTGTTGTTTTATAGGGGGAAGCACTAATAATTTTACAATAGATATGATGACCAGTGCAATATATTTTCGATTAATGAGAATGATCATTTGAAAAGAAGTTACTTCAAAAGACTTTTATACCTAATTTTACAGTTGAGATATTAGTTTGTAAGAGAAATTGAATTGAGAGAAAGATTGTTTTGTATATAATATAATTTTTTTTATAGTTAATGGATTTTATTCAGCTTAAAAAAAAAGAATCACACTGCGTATTTTAAAGGCAACCGGTCCTGTTAGCAATGAAAAATGAATAATATAAAAAATAGAAGTTGATTTTCCAAAAGTTAAAGGCAAAATGTACCAAAATGCCCTGCATGTTATTTTAAATTACCTAAAATGCTCTTAATTTTTTTTAAAAAAATAGCTTTAATGTTCTAAAATCAGTAGTAAAATGCCCTTCGATCAACCTACCATCAACTCCGAGTTAACATATGCCACATCAGCCCCACATGTATTTTTAATCAAAATATAATTAAGGATATTTTAGCATCGCAAAAAAAATTTTAGGGATATTTTAATTCTTTGGACAAGACATTAAGGGCATTATAATACCCTAATAAAAAGACATTAAAAATTAATATTTATTACATTAGATATTAATCAATATTTATTACATTAATTAATAAATACTCTTTACATAAATATAAAAATACGAAAATAATTATAAATAAATTATATAATTCAAAAATATTTATTACCTATAGTTAATATATTTGGAACTATTTTAGCTACAACACTGATTTGACGTGTTGAAGTTTTAAATTAAAATCATCGTTTTTCTTTTTTTATTAAAAAATTAATTTAAATTTATTTCACTTTATAACTAATTTATATACCTTGTAAAATTTAAATTACTGAATAAAATTGAAATCAAAGTTAGTAAATTTAAGAAATAATAGAAAAATTTGTAGTAAAATTAAGAAATAATTGAGAAATAGTGAAATTGAGCATAAATATTTCGGAAAAAATTTTTAGTATAGGTAAAATATTAATTTAATATAATGTAGAGAAAAAGGGTAATTTTTTCAAGTATGGCTACTTCGGCTTAGAAAAATTTTTACAAGAGTCAATAATTTGATATCAATGAAAAATTTAATATTTGCTACTAATTTTTATATTTGTAAAATAATTAATAATGAATAGGACAATATAAAAAAATTATATTTGGTCAAAACGATTGAATTATTTAAATATTTTTAGTTCAGTATAATTTGAATATAAAATTTATTAAAAAAATTTATTAATAAATATTTTTGAACCATATAATTTATTTATAGTTAATTTTTTATTTGTACATTTATGTAAAGAATATTTATTAATTAATATAATAAATATTAATTAATATCTAATTAAATAATTATTAATTTTTAATGTTTTTTATTAGGATACCGTAATACTTTTAATGTTTTGTTCAAAGTAGTAAAATGCTCTTAATTATATTTTAATTAAAAATATACGTGGCATTGACGTAACATATTTTTTAATATATCAATGTCACGTTAGTATCGTTAATTTGAAGTTAATAAAAGATTGATGAAAAGATAATTTAGTAATGATTTTAGAATATCGGAGATATTTTTTATGAAAAAAATTTTAGAGGCATTTTAACTCTTTTAAGAGTGCGTGTGTGGCATTTATGCTAGGCAAGTAGAAATATGAGGAAATATAAATTGAGTGATTTTCAATCACGTCTGTTGGAGACGCGGGACAAAACGTTGCATTTATAGTATTTTTGAAATTCCTTTGGATGCCCTTAAACCCTATCACAGTAGACCCTGATTCCTCCACGCTTCCGCTACCGCGAAGCACCAACCCCAGGCGTAACATGCCCGCTAAGCTCCTTCCACAGCTTCGCCTCCTCAATCCTTCCGTCGCCATTCCACGTATGAAATCTCTCCCACCGATTATTTCGTCTCACTCAATCCCCATTTTGTCTCAGGTTTTCCCTTTCAGACTCAAACACCTAGCTTCTAGGCTTCGCTCCAATTCACAACTTTTTGTTCGCCCATTATCTAACCGTCCAATTCGGTCCAGATCCGGTTCAGGCTCCGAATTTAGACGTAGTGGTCGTGACAGAGGAGAAGTCAGAGTTTCAAAGAGTCTGATTGAGGACGAAGCTGAACTCAGTGACTGGGTCAGCGATTTGAAGACTAGCTCTTTTCGTGGCAAACTTACTAGTGAAGACGACTCGGATTCTGATATGGCCCGTAAAAGACTTGGGAGTGACAGAGATAGAGGTAGGAATAGAGAAAGAGAAAGCTTTTCGATGAAGAGAAGACGGGGCAATGATTTTGATAAGTTAGGGGAATCAAATAGGAGGAGAGCTGGAGGTCTCTCTGATTCATTTTCGAGAAATTCACGAGAAAGCAGGCGTTTTGATAGTGAATTTGCACAGAATGATGAACATTAATTCAATTCGCGGAGAAAGAAAAGAGGGAATCTTGATTCAGTGAATGGAAAGAGAGGGCGAAGAGATGCGAAGGGACTAAGAGAGAAAATGGTTTTTTTCTTATGACAAGAAAGATGACGGCATTACTAATGACGATGAGGATGAGAGGGAGGAGTTAATGTGGCATCTCAGGGATCTTGACGATGATGATGGTGATGATATATTAAAGAGAAATCCAATGTCTTCATTGGTATTGGGGAAGGATAGGCCAAGTTCGCCTGGGAATTCTGATTCGTATTTAAGCGAGTCCAGGTATAGAAAAGAAGCTTCTTTCCTAAATTTTTATTTTATTTTATTTTTGCTTGTGATTTAATTTACTGTGGTAAGATTTGCTCTTTTGTTATATACCTATACTGTTTTCTTAGTTTGTTTTGGGAGAACATAGAAGTTGCAGCTTTAAAGAGTGAACGCTGCATATATTCATAGTAACATGACTATTACCTGTTGAAACAACTTGAACTGTGAAAGATGTGAGTTTTATCTTTTAAAATTGTTGTGCTCATAAAAGCCTACTATTTTTTGGTGATGATTTAGCTTGGACAAACTTTTTTCCTATGGTAAATATCTCTAGGCAGGTGGATTTTTAGAAGCTGTCCAGCTTAAATGTGATTTTCGCAGTCTTGTTCACTGCTTGACTCAGAGTCGCCTTTCACATGACTTTGTGCATGTCCAGTAATGCTAACAGTTTTGCCTGCAAAGGCCAAACATGTGATGTTTAGTTTTGAAAGTTACTCACGTGACCTTGACCGATGATGTTATGTAATTTGGCAAAAGTATGCTTTCAATTAACTAGCTGTGTGTGACAACTTCAAGATCAAATATTTATGCACAATGACTTTGGCTTTATTTATTTAAATCTACCCCTAATGGTCCCAGAATTTTTCAAACATCTAAACACTGCAGATTTTATCAATGTGCAATATCTCCATTGTCATTAAAAGGAATCAAAGATGCAGGATATGAGAAAATGACTGTAGTTCAGGAGGCCACTCTTCCAATTATACTCAAAGGTGAATCTCTTCCCTCTGTCGTCCGCTTGTTTATTTGCTATGTTGATTTGGTTAAATAAGCAATAATGGTAGGTGTTGGTCTCAAAGGGTTATTTTTTCCCCTTCTCTTTTATATTCTTTTATGTGCTGCAGCTGCCAAATTGCAGTTCATTGTATTGTCTCATGTAAACTGCATGATTTGAGAACAACTTAGTCTATGGATCATTTTGCTCTACTCTTGCTAGTTTCATGAGATGGATTATTGAGGTCGCTCCTGAAGTTTTGTTTTGTTTGATCTGTCATTCGTGTGTCTGTTGCATTTCTTTTTAGTGTGCTTTACTTCTCTTGAGGAGGCAGATAACCTGTTAATAAATAAGACTCCATCAATCCTCAATGTTCTATAGATTTGTTGGGATAAAAAATGTATATCCTTTTCTTCATATTGTTCACGTTCTATTCCCCTCAACTTTGTAATCCTGAATTTAGCCTTTTCTGTCATGCCATTTTTTCCTACAACATATGTTTACTTGTCATAACAATTCTGCACTTGGATAATGTTTGCAGGTAAGGATGTTCTTGCTAAAGCTAAAACCGGCACTGGAAAAACTGTGGCCTTTCTGGTGAGATACTGTTATTTGAGAACGCACTTGTGCATGATGGATTGTTATTGACGAGAAGACCATTTGTTCCTGACTGTAGCAACCAGGACCTTTTGCCTTTGCTGTTGATTTTTAATGATTTATGCTCGGACTTCTGGTAGAAACATAGAAAAAAATTAACCTTAAGATACAAAAATTGGTTAATTTTCTAGGTCAGGGATTGTTTTAGCTTTGGAAACAGATTTACACAGGTAATTTTAAAAGGACCAAAGCATATTGTATCAGTAGTATTTATGTAGATTTTTTTCTTTTTCCTTGTATGAGTAGTTTACATGTAGGGGTGGTCGGTAGAGGTTAATTTATTTTTCCTTAATGATTTGTGCTTGTACTTTTTCTTGTACAACTATTTAATGTTTATGTGAAGGTAAAACACTGCTATCTAATGAGTTCTTACAATATAGATGGGTGAAGTCATCTGGGAATCTCTTTGTTAGAGCCATTCTCTTTCATGCTTACTGGATGATCTTTGTGTAGCCATTAGGGAATGCAGCCCCTCAAATAATTCACCTTATAATTTTCATCATGAAGCCACCAAACATCTTGTAACATCATGGATTCTCCGAGTTATAACTGATTCTGGTTCACTTTTTCTGATCAGCTTCCTGCAATTGAAGTTGTTGTAAAATCTCCTCCTATTAGTCGTGATCAAAACGACCTCCAATTTTTGTGCTTGTTATATGCCCAACCCGGGAACTTGCAACTCAAGCTGCTGCGGAAGCAAACAAATTGTTGAAGCATCATCCTTCTATTGGTGTTCAAGTTGTGATAGGCGGTACACGACTTGCTCTTGAACAGAAACAAATGCAAGCTAACCCGCCCCAGGTGAGAAGGATATCAAGCTTTAAACTAATGCTATTACTATATAGAACCTATTGACACTTCTCCATGCCAATTATGGGAACAATATATTGTTCATCAGTCTTAAATCTTTGGTATATCGGCAATTGTTGGAAAGTGTAGGGATAGTCCCATAATAAACGAGCAGGTAATTTGGAGTTAGAATTTATAACAGCCAATCTGTTATTTCAATCCAAGGCTAGCGATGAATTAGATTGTGAGTTAACCCGAGCATGTGAATGAATGTTATTCTTAGGAGACTAGGAAGATTTGTGTAAGGTTAAAAATTGTTATCTGTCTCATGCCTAAAATTCACAGATTCTTGTTGCTACGCCTGGAAGGCTCAGAGACCATATTGAGAATACTGCAGTGTTTGCAACGAGGCTTATGGGTGTGAAAATCCTCGTGCTTTATGAAGCTGATCATTTACTGGACATGGGATTTCGTAAGGACATTGAGAAAATAATTGCTGCTGTTCCAAAGCAACGACAGACTTTTGTTTTCTGCAACAGTTCCTGAAGAGGTTTGCTAGATCCGTTGAAAAAGTTTTAACAATTGTCATGTGAACTGAATATAATTTCTGATGTGGTTGTTACATTTGAAGGTTCGTCAAATTTGTCACATTGCATTGAAAAGAGATCACGAGTTCATCAATACAGTACATGAGGGAACTGAGGAGACACATGCACAGGTAGACTTACATATATCCTGTATCATCTGATTCTGGTTTCTTCTCTTGCAATTTTAACTCGTTGAAGCTTTCCAGGTCAGACAGATGCATTTGGTTGCTCCCTTAGACAAGCATTTCCCCTTATTATATGTTATTCTGAAAGATCATATTGCAGACAACATTGATTATAAGGTGCATTTTGAAGTTATTTTTATTGAGATCTTTCCTGTTACTATATTTTGACCATAAGATATTTATCTATGCCTTTAGAAGTCGGTGTGTTTCATGCCTGTTTGAAGTGTCACGAAATGAAACTACCTATTTGCAAAGCTTCTACAATCTGAGCATCTGTTATTTTTCCCTTGGTTTGAACAGGTTCTTGTATTTTGCACAACCGCCATGGTTACAAAAATGGTTGCTAACCTGCTTGGCGAACTGAGCTTGAATGTTAGAGAGATACATTCAAGGAAACCACAGAGTTATAGGACCAGGGTTTCAGATGAATTCCGGAAGTCAAAGGGCCTTATGCTTGTGACTTCTGATGTATCTGCGCGAGGAGTTGATTATCCTGATGTTACTCTAGTCATACAGGTATCTTATTCCATTTTACACACACACAATTCTGATGATTCATCTCTACACTAAAAAGTTTGCATCTGATCTTTGAAAAACAACCATTTTATTTCAGAATTCATTGGCAACTGTTCAATTATTACTTGGAATTTTTAAAACTCTCCATTGTCATTTTTAAGGATATACTCCTGTTTATTCGAATTATAAGATAGGAAACACTTTCTGCTAGCACAGGTGGGCTTGCCAGCTGATAGACAACAGTACATACATCGACTAGGCAGAACTGGCCGCAAAGGTAAAGAAGGGTTAGGCATATTGTTACTGGCACCATGGGAGGAAGTCTTCTTATCGTCTATTAAGGATCTGCCAATTTCGAAAGCTCCAATTCCTTCAGTGGACCCAGACACAAAGAAAAAGGTATCTCCCTCTGTTCTATACTTGTTCTCCTGTTTCACAATGGAATTTGATACTCGCGAGTTGCACCAATAATGTGAATACCTTTCCGTAAATTGCGTCCAAACAATTCTCGGATTGTTGACAATTTTACAACTGAATAGGTGGAACGGGCATTGTCCCATGTGGAGATGAAGAATAAAGAAGCAGCATACGAGGCCTGGCTTGGCTATTACAATTCCAGCAAGCTGGTGGGCAGGGACAAGTATAGGCTTGTGGAGCTAGCTAATGACTTCAGCAGAAGTATGGGGCTGGATAACCCTCCTGCGATCCCCAAGCTAGTCCTCGGCAAGATGGGTCTCAAGAATATCCCTGGTTTGCGGTCCAAATAGATTTGGCGCCACCTAAACGCTGACCTGATATCCTTGTAGAAGAGGATACAATGCTCAAATTTACCAAGTTGATCGAGGATGTCGTGCTCTTAAATTTACTAATTTCAGCCTGAGATTCATTTTTAATGAAACATTATCGATGAAATTGATGTATTTACATCATCATTCTTTCTTTGTTTCTTTTCTTTTTCTTTTTTTGGATAAACACAAGTTTATATATATATATATAGTGTCCATTGATTTATTTACCTCCTTTCTTTTGTACAAAAGACAATGTCCATATAAATGGATTAACCGCGGAAAATATCCGCAACAGTCTTGGTTCTGCACATTGTTCACAAAAATGTTTCACGAATATCTCAAACTTTAGCAACAAAAATAATCTGAGCTTGCAACGGCAATAGGATGCCTTCAGACAAGGGACAATAAGGGAGAAAGACAATAATCAACAGTAAATGCAAAATTGACCATAATAACACATTGAGAACAAAAGTAAGCACCTGATTTTTGAAGTGCAAGAATCTCATTTCATCTATCTATCTTTCAAGGGGGGTATTGCTACATGTTGATATACTACTTCACGAAAGCTCTTTGATTAAGCTTCTGCTCCAAAATCCCTGATACAGTGTAGAACAAAATCCTGAGCGAGAAATTTATAACATTGTAAAATCCTACATTCTAAAACCTGCTTGCTTCTAAATCAGCAGAGTTACAATGAGTTTGACCATACAAAGACCAACTGTCAAGCCCCACGTCACCCTTCTACAACCGATCAGTGACAACATCATAAGCAGCAGGTTATCAGTGACAACATCATAAGCAACGGGTTAGAAAATGATTTCTAGTGTACAAACACGTTCATCAACAAGAATAAGTGACCTTCCCAAGGGCACCTGAGTATTCCAAAGAGTTCTCTTTTCTGAATATGGTTAGATCACAACGGCCTGGTAATTGGAAGGTTTCTTAACATCATATCTCACAATAATTTCCTCTGCTTGATTCCAAAATGCTAGCGGTTGGAAACCCTCATTCTTAAAGTACTAATTCCTTTTTGGGTCACTGATCTGGCAAGAAAATCAAATGCCCCTGTTAACAAGAAAATCAAGAGGATCATAAAACAGCAGAACTCAATAATACGCAATTGATGAACTAAGTTGCAGCATAAACATCCTACTAGAAAGTACATTGAGTCATTGGACTCCAATGCCATGTACAGCAACTTTGCATTAAGAAAGGAGAATTTTTTAGTGTAGAATACCTCTTTAGTACTGTAATCCCATCCACGAGCAAAACCTGGCTTTAAGGCCCACTGCAATTCAGAAACCTTGCACAACAAGAACAATGACTATCTCTGGAGAAGAGGCGAAGAGGGCTGATCTGGAGAAGACTGTTGGGTGGAGCTGACATGAAACCTTTGATCTTCAAATCCCATACTCGAACGAGTTCCCTCATTCAAATGTGACACGTCATTTAGACCAGAGAAACCCACTGGCCCAAGTGATCCAAATTCAAGGTGCTCTGCTGGAGCACCATAACCAGCTCTATGATCACAAGGATAGAGCATAACAACAGGTGGAAAGGTTGACCCATTGGATGAAACACCACCAGGATTCATAGATGTTAGTGGATACATTCCATATGCCACATTGGAAGAGCTACTCTGTGAGGAGTTTGGATGGACTGGACCATTCTGAGACTGGTAAGCGGGGAAAGTATCATGTCTATGTGAGGCCCAAGTCCTATCAGTTCGGCTCTCATTTGCTGCCAAACGATCCAGTCTTGAGCTTGCTTTCTCATTTTGGTGGTGACTGTGGCTACGGCCAGCAGCTCTAGGTTTTGAATAACCATTCCAGTTCCCTTCCCTATTGCCATGGGCGTCATTTCTATCATAGCTGTAATTTCCCTTTTTGGAATTTGTAGAATGGCGGTCGCGAACAGATACCTTCTAAAACAATTTGTTATACTTTGTGAAAAACAAAAACCACATAATAGCAACACAGAGTTCAAACAGCACAACTTCAGGATAAACTTAAGATCTGTAAATAATATTGAGACAGCCACTAGTCACAGCTTAATTTGAAAGTCAGGCAAACCCATGTACTAATTCAATTGCAACAACAGACTGCCACTGGACAGAAATATAACAGCTCTAATTAATAAGAACCTCCAGCATACAAACTTGTTCGCATGATCTGTATGCCGGATTGCTACTAATAGAAAGAAATAAAAGGTTCATCCATGTCATAAGGAAAGACTGTTAGGAAGTAGATCAACACAGAATTAAAATTGCCAGGCTTGTAACAAATATTCCCATGACAATTTTGTTCAGATGAAGCACACGATGAATATATTGGAGTGAATAAGGGAGACAACAGAATTGCAAAGGAAAATATTGGTCTAGAAAACTATCTTACAGGATTTGGCAGATATGTCCCAGTCCCACTACGATATCTTCGCAGTTCATCAACATAATGTTGGTAAACACCAGCAGGTCTATTAGATACAGACTGTAGAGGAGCAGCAGGAACAAAACGAGGCCCATAACTCATAAGCTGAGTAAAAAAATTCATGTTGGTTGAAAGAGGTCTTCCAGGACCATCCCAAGGAAAATGACCCTGTACTGGAAACATAAATGATGGACCATAAACCAAAGATGGGGAATACCGGGGGCTTTGGCAAAAGCGCCCATATTGCAAGTTTTGCCAATGGCTAGCAAAATCACTGTGAAGAATGTCCGATTTATGTTCTGATGGCTTAATAGTAGTAGCCCTTATCATAGTGCTAGAGGTACTTAACACCTCAGATTGATCAAGTCCCTTGGGTGAATCAAAATTCTGGCTGGAATCACTGTTATCTACAACCTCCTCAACACTAAATTGGCTTGTCGATGCATCAGAAGTTCCTGTCTCAGTAGGCCAGTTGCACATTGGCAGCACAACAAATGGAACTGGTGGGCCTGCAGGATAAAATGCAAAGGGAACAACCCCTGAGTCATCTGCATTTCTTTGCCTTGAACCTGGACCCAATAGCATTGGTGTAGCAAGAGGAATCAATGATTCAGATCCACTTGTCTGTGCTGTTTCAAATCCAGGAAGTTGATGTCTTTGAATATGCACAGTTGGAGCAGCAGATTGAGGCCCTATATTCCTTTCAGTCATTTCAGCTCCCACAGTGGGCAGTGGATTCCAGTCTCTGTTTTCATCATCTACACGATGGGGGGAATGCTCAGGAACATTCTTACCTTTCCCATAAACAGTAGATGGCACTGTGGAAGATGCTGTTTTCCTATTTCTCTTTTCCCTAGTTGATTTTGCTGTCTTTGCAGGTGATCCTTCCCAAGAACTCTCGGATGAGGTTTTACTTCTCAAAGAGCTAGTATTTATGGTAGGAAAGGGCCTCAAACCTGCAACTCTTTCATCAAGATAAACTTCAGTACCTCTGTTTTCTGGATATGGGAAAGCACCTACATGATCTTCACTCATTGACCCTCGAGTTTCTTTGGTGAACTTCTGTTGATCTCTCAGAGAGCCACCTGAGATTCGAGATGAAGATACAAAGTTATGACTACCTGAAGAGGACCGCTGCTTATCATCTGATTGATGCATTTCAAAGCCTCCATTGTCGAGATCAAACCCACTGATGGAGCTCCTCTCAGGCTCACGCCAGAAATCATGATCAGCCTCACTGGTATTCATTTCCACAGAACTGAAATTCTCAGTTCCATGTTCATCTGTATCTGGTATATTTGTTGTCAAGCCCATGCCAGGAAAATAATGGGGCAATGGTGACGAAACCAAGCCCTGAGAAAACTGCATATTGGGGCCCCAAAGATTCTCTATCAAGGGAATATTAGGTGGCATTGCACCCAAATTTCTCTGAGGAGCATATCCCATTGAAGATAAAACAGAAGGTGGAATTGGATAAGGAATGTGACTCGATCCTAAATTTAGTGGAAGATGAACCTGTCCATTAAAACCAAGACCTGCAGAAGATGCCATTAGGTTCACAAAATCTTGCTCTTCTTGATGCATACCTTGAGCTCCAAGGCCAGAAACAAATTCTTCAGCACTAGTACTCATGCCCGAATCATCCTGGTAACTACTTGAAAGACTGTTTGAATCAACAGCAGCATCAAGATTTTGACGGGAAGATGCATGTCTAACTGATGAAGCATCATCAGTAGAAGATTTAATAGCATGACTTCCCAAATTATCAGATTCTACATTTTCCCTCCTGCTGTTATCCAATCTAGCAGAATAGTTCTGACCTTTTCCAGTTTCTGGGGCTCTATTACGCCTTCCTTGAAAAGAGACTTCACCATATGTTTCAGTAAGCTCAGGACTGGAGCGTGTCCTAGCAAAAAGATACCTTCCTTGATGTTCACTGCTGACCAAGTTATCAGGTTTAGAACTTCTTTCATTTTTCTCAGTATGCAAACTTTGATTGGAACTGCTTTCTCTTCTAAACTGATCGGAGGTCCTTAAATTGTTGGGGATGACAGGAGTCTTTTGGCTCTGACTGCAAGAAACTACAGAAGCTTCACTATTTCTTGATAAGCTTTCCAAAGGATAAGGGGGTGCTTTGATTTGAGCTTCAAAGGCAGAAGTTTTGTTGTTTGAATTGATCCTTAGATCATCCAACCTAAGTTGGACATCAGGTGTTGGTAATCTCAAGCGCCTCAATTCAGTTCTGGGTGCATCAGGACGCTGACCGCTACCATGTCTGTCCCACGTGTTCATAAAGAACTGATTTACTTCAAAGTATATGTCTTCCTTTGGGCAATCAAGTAACCTTGCAAGCCTTTTAGCCCCAAATGCAAATGCACTACGTATCCTAAAGAAATTACCTGGAAAGAAATGCATTATGTACACAGTAAAGGTTAATAACAATGGACAAAGTTAAGTTTCCTTGAAAGTGAAAAGATTTAGAGAGGAACTTGCGATTCACACAAAAAATCATTTTAACAATATATACCAATCATGGTAAGGACTTAACTGCTGCTGTTTGAATAAATCACACTGACTATTATCTCTCTATCTCCCTCCTTTTCAGTAACCATTCTCTTTACCTCAGCCTATAATGTGTTCTAGATCATAACTATGAGTATCCCCCTCCTACCTTATATTTATAGCACAACTCAGCAACTGATTTCTTGTCAAATATAAGCATATATAAATATTCAGAAAGTCCATAGTGGAGCATAACTACAAAACTCCGTGCAAACCAGAGCTTCCTCTATGCCACCTATCCTCAAAGCAGAGAGGAGGTCTACGTAAAATTTTGATACAGTTCTATTCTTGTTCTTTTTCCCTTTCATCGTTTGTTTTAGATACTATTATGCCATAGATTCATATAAAATTTCAACTTGAAAGCACTATTCTAGGCAGCCATGACAAAAATTGAACCGAACTAGCCCATTTACAGCAGCTTCTGGTCCTATATGGGATGAACCAGAGCAGTTTGGGAACGCTATTATTGGAAATATCAAGAGGAAGATGGTGGATTCCAGTCTCTTTACCATACTAATTAGAAAATATTTATTATGCAGATAAATTAAAAATGGATATATGCACTTTCACACATGAAAACAGCAGTTAAAATTTATACTGAAAACAACAATGGCAGCATATTATTTTGAATACCTTTACTGACACTACGTCCAAGGTTGTTGTTTACACGCAAAGGATCGATAACATTGAAGAATTTGGACATGAAAGGTTGCCCCTGATTTTCTTGGTCACCAGGACAAACAGCATATACATCACTGCAGGCCTCAAGAAATGGCTTGCTAAGCAATAACTCTCCACCATCCTTTCGAGGAGGTTCCGCTGCAAGGGATTTGGCAAAATCCTTAATACTGGTACTTTATCAAACACTTAATACACCCTTTGAAAGATTAAACAAGATTATTTAATGACTAAGATCTACCTGTCACATCTGGAAGTGAACCAATGGGTACAGGACCCCAGAGGCTAACACAAAAATTATCCCAATCAAACTTACTGAAGAACTCAAGAAAACGGTAGAGGACCTAGACATACAGGAGGAAAAAATCACATTTAAGAAACAAATAAATACAGCAAGAAAAAGGACAGCAGTGTCTGCAAAGTACCTCAAGTGGCCCAGCAAATGAATTGTTGAAAACATGAAAAATATATAGAACTAAGGTCTCCAGAGCATAAGTAGAAATCAACCCATGGTGAGCACCTAAAATACGGCTCTCATAATAACACCATGCCTTTATCAATATAATACTCTTCTTGAATAAATGATCTTGATTTATCAAATGATCAACCTGAAGAAGCATAAATCATATTTAGTCATGCAACAAATTTTATCATTATTAGCAGTTCCCTAGAGAATTATTCTTTTTGCATAATTTCTGCGAGGCACCACTAACCTCATCAAGAAAGCAAAGGGTGCACAGGCCACCAAGCTGATTAAATGATATGTCTACCACAATATTTTCCACAAGACACTTTATTATCTTCACCTGTATGTACATAAAAACACATGATGCTAAATCTATCATCAAGAATTACAATATGAAATGGCAATTAAGGTATTCAGAGAACTTTCCTGAAACTACATAATAGATAAATAATAGACACTTTCAGAAAGAGCATGTTCTAAAACAAACAACTACCCCAGGAAAAGTTATTAAAGAAAAAGAAGGAAAGTTCAACCTCAAGATTTACAGCTCAGCATTCAAAATAAATAAATATAAAGCCATTAATCTTACACCAAATAAACATAAAAGGCCAAGGCATTATTGATTGTTATGGGCATCTTAAAGTATATTTCGAAAAGTTTAAGCACACCTATGCAAATGATTGGCTCCAAAATAGCTGAAGCATTTACCGAGTTTTTAGTTTCCATATTCTATCCTCATATAGTTTTCTTCTCATCTATGTTATTGTTCCTTGGTCTAGCATATACATTTTCCTCCATATCACAGTAAAAATGATATAGACACACCAAAAACACTTAAAAATCCTCTCTTCAACATGTTAACAGATAAAACCACAAAAGTCTTAATCTCAAATGGAATGGCATTAAATTATGCCCTTCAAGTAACAAAATATATGACTACAAGACCTTACAGTAATCCCCAAAACCTAAAGATTAGATGTCCTCCATAACAGAGAAGGCATGGATCATTCTTTATTGATTTCAAAGTTAATTGTAGTCACAAGCTAAAAGGAATCCTAAAGACAATAAGCACCCTCATAGCAAAAGCAAAGTAAGTTATCAAGGCATAAATTGCTAAACATCATAATAACCAGGATTTTCATTCAATAACCAAATTCTGAATAATAACTCATGTACTTCAATAAAACATTAAGTCAGAAAGTAGAGTTAACTAATGTATACCCCTGAAATTTGACCATAATAATTATTCCATCCCTATATTTTTAAAATTGAATTATAACATTTTTAAATTTTGACTTCCTTTAATTTTTATTCCTTCTACTAAAAACCATTGATTCAGCCATCAAGTTGAAATGTGAGCAAATTTCAATGTAAAATCAAGATTAACTGTAACATACCCCACGGCTTATCACTACCACTAGGACTTGTTAGTTATTACACGTAAACCTTGGGGGTATAGAGCAGTTAACCCTATAAATTATGAATACAAAGGGATCCAAACACAAAAATTACATGTTTGCTGCATTAGTGTTTCTATCAGCAAAAATTCAAAGCTGTATTCAACTTTTCAACTTCTTCTTCCTATTTCTTCTTCCAATGGTACAAGTTTTTGGACAAAATTCATGCCTTCACTTAACAAAGCCAACAAAATGTAAAATTTCTTCACTAGTTATATCTCATGATTTGGCCTACTGGAATCTCAAGCCTATGATTTATAACTGAATAAATTCAGTAATAGAAAAGAAAAGTTACTTTGACTTATTATTTAACGACATTGATTAGAAGATCATAAAATAAATTGAGTTAACAAGAAAGGGAAGAGAGAAACTGGTAAGGACAAAAGGACATACTTCTGCTTGAATGTACTGAACCTCCTTAACACGGAATTCAGCATTCTCATTCTTCTCCTCATTCTCCAGAATATCACGAACCTGATGTGCCCATGTTTCTTTTGGATTTTGATTTTTACTGAATGCTGTTAGGTCGATGTCTCCATCAGGCAAATAAGTCTTGAGAGGTACAGACCCAAAAGTGAACACCTAAGGAAAACAGCAATCAAGGATAAATAACAACATGAAGATGCATGCATTTGAACGACAATGAAGCAACTAAAAGCATTTTACCAACATCAATAGCATGAAATGAATATTGAAATCAGTGTTATCATCATAAAAATCCACATTTTCCTTGCCAAGCTCGTGTTAATCCTTTTCTTTTCAATTACAACATGTCCATATCCCCTTTAGGCCATTGCTCACGCTAATCTACTAATTTACTCACTCCAACCATCACTTCCCATAATCCAATTAAATCTCATTGCAGAAGGAGAGCATTCAATTTTTTGTTTATCTTCCATCGAGTATATTAAATTACTTAATTACAATCTGACTCACACCAGTGACCTCTCCAGTTCAATAATCCTGTCTCAGAAATGAGATGTTTTTCTTGTATTGTTGCTTCCAATAAATACAATTAGAAAATCATTCCATCCAAATGGGGAAAGAGCCTAACATCTCCACGTAACTAAAAACAGACTCATGATAAAATATATATATATATATATATATATATATATATATATATATATATATATATATATATATATATATATATATATATATATATATATAAAATTAAAAAAAAAGGTGCACAGGCAATGTACCTCACAGGGAAAGCACTTGGTTATAAGCCGCTTCACATAATCAGCGACATTATTTCGGCGCTCTTCTGAGGGTCCATTGGGCTGAATGCAGGCAATGAGCTCTGCAGTTCTCTCTTCAGCCTTCGACCATCGATCCAAGTCGAGCACTCGGATCAAGGAGGCCGCTTCATTAGGCAATAGGCCGTTTGGCAATAGCCTCTCATGCTCGCCCATGCAATCGTAGACCTTTTCACTTCTTTTGTCTTACCCGTTATGCGATAACTAATATCCAAAGCCAACTCCTATCTCCAAAACAGCAAACAGCACTTACAATAACATAAACAGGAACAATAAACAGGTACAATACCACAAGAAGAAGCGAAAAGAATAACTAGTTTATATATTTCCAATATTTTGATTCCCAGGTTTAATTTCTCCCCAAGAACTTGTGAATTAACAAGCACAATGCGCTATTATCCTATTCAGCAAAACAAATGGAAAGTACAGTAAAATTTCAACCAAAAAATTAGGGTTGGGCAAAACAAATATAGAAAGTATAGTAGACCTAAATAAATTTCGGGCAAGGAACTTCAATTTCCAAAAATTAAAGAAGTATCCGGTAAACAGATTGAGGCGGTATTAAAGAAATGTATGAATCTAAGAAGAAAAAAAAAGAAAGAGAACGGATAAACAAAAAGAAACTCTTAAAAATCAAAGATTACAAAACCCTAGAAGGAAGGAAAAAAGAGGAGAAACTAGTTTTGGTGATTAAAAAAGAAAAAGAGTCAGAAAATAAAAATAAAAAAACCCTATAGGATACTATTATACTCTCGGATAATGGCGAAGTATCGGCGAATGAATGGAGAAAGTATAAAGCGGAGTTGCCGGGACAGAAAAGATTGAAGCATTAAATGAAAGAAACCCAATGTCTGAGAGATAAGCGATTGGGGTTTGATCAATATTAGGTTTTCTTGGATACGCAGAGGTAAAGAAAGATACATAGAGGATTGTTTGGTTAGAAGAATTAGGAGACTGTGGAGGCTAGCGCTTATAGACAACGGCTTCACCTTCAGGCTTCAGCTAATTTTTCATTTTTGCAACCATTGTACGGGTTTCATTTTTCCCTTTTTATTTATTTATTTTAAATAAATTAGGGGGAGTAATTATATCCGGGAATAGGAGTAATTAACAATAAGCTATCTTAGGGACATTTTTTTTTAAATAATGTATTTTTATAAAAATTTTAGAGAATTAGGATGTATCAAAAATTAATTGTAAAAATATGGTTGATTTAAATGACGCAGCGTCAGACTATATATTTAGAGTGATTTTAATTAATATGTAAATATGCATCAAATTTATTTATAGTAGGTGGTGGAATAATTTTACTTACTTTTTATAAAATAGAAAATGTAGACCTATCTATTTTTGTAAAAATTATAATAATTTTTCATTTCATAAAAATTAAGCAAAATTATTATTTCAGTTAAAAATACAATTTTGTATGTAATTTTTCTATTACAATTTTGATTACTAAATATACATCAAATTTATTTATATTTTGAACAGTGATCACTTTGAAATTAGATGGTGGAATAGGGGAAAGAATTTAGAGATTACATGTAAAAAAAATATAAGTAATAATTTTTCATTTCATAAAAATTAAGCAAAATTATTATTTTAGTTAAAAATACAATTTTGTATGTAATTTTTCTATTACAATTTTGATTATTAAATATATATCAAATTTATTTATATTTTGAACAGTGATTACTTTGAAATTAGATGGTGGAATAGGGGAAAGAATTTAGAGATTACATGTAAAAAAATATAAGTAAGAATAAATGGAGAAAAAAAAAAAGAAAGATATTCTACCAAATATGCTGCTGCTAAGGATTGATCTCGTGCAAGGAGGCAGGTATACAGAAATCCCTTACCACTAAGCAAAACGTGTCTTTTGCAATAAAATCTAAAAACACAGTACTTCACCGTATTATCAGATTCGGGGGCAGCTGAATCATTAAACACCATTTTTACAATTAATTTCTAACACACCCTATTCTCTAAAATTTTTATAAAAATACATTATTTAAAAAAATGTCCCGCTATTATAGAATGGAGCTTTTTTTTTCAAACTAATAGGAGGTAATTTTTTAATTAATAATTTATAAAAAATTAATCTTATTAACTTTATAAATATATATTTCAAATGAGATATTTAGATTTAAGGGAAGATTTTAGATTCTAATTTCTTATTCACTTTCTCAATCTCTCTATATGAAAAAGAAAAAATTGCAAATATCTTCCGAAATAATAATCTTTTTCATTTAAATTTTAGAAACTATACAAACATGAACATAGAGAAGAACTTAGCACAACATAATACAGAAATAGAAACAAAATGTAAAATGATAAGATATGTTATAATATCTATGAAACATTAATCATCCCGCCTGTCTTATAAAATATATTTATTTTCTACCTATCAATTTTTTAGAGCATAATTTATTTGTAATTTTTCAATATGTATCTACTTCATACAATCAAAATATATTATTTTTGTTCTGTTTCTTAATGTGTCAGCAATCCAAGTGTTAAAGAATATATATATATATATATATATATATATATATATATATATATATATATATATATATATATATATATATATATATATATATATATAATTTATTTAGTTATGCTAATTAACATTTTTTCTTACTTAAATTTTTTTTCTTAGTAAAACAAAATAAAAGCAAATGCATTTTTTTGCGTTCATAAATTCATGAGCAACATTCTTCTTTGGGATAGCTTTGAGCCTTGAGGTACAGATTTTAGAGGATTAAATAATAATTTAATTGCTAATGATATGAGATTAATTGATTATTTATGGATTGGTGCTAGTGGGTGGGCTTAACCCAAGATAACTTAATGGTTTCGTAAGCAGGCTCAACACAAATTGGATTAATGGTTTGATAAGTGGGCTCAACCCAAGTTAGCTCAAGCAAATTAAATATCAACTAATCTGGGTATAGCAAGCCCAATGAGACCACTCGAAAGAATAGTCCCAACAGCGGTGGGAACCGAAAGATGCCGGAGAAAGTATATGCTTCTTTCACAAGGAAAGATTATGGAAATTCCTAAATCAAGATATCAAAAGCAAACCAAAACCGACACCTCCATGTTATATATAATTGATGACTTGATTTTTATTCTTGAATTAAGCTGAAACTATAATATTAAATTAAAAAATAACTTCTATTATTTTACTTGATTTTCTATCATTAACTCAAATTCATAAATGAAGTAATTAATCAAGTATGTACAGATGAAGTTCAATTGCTACATTGTGTGCATTTAATGGCCAAGTCGCCACTCCGCAGGTGATTTACGATGTTGACCCGAAACCCTAACGTTTATCAGATGCACGTGATGTGATCAACGGAAGCTCCATTTTCATAATAAAGTGAGCAATACTAACAAATAAAAAACCTGAAGGGGTAATATTCAATAATTACAGAACTAGAAAAATTACAAATATTTCCAAGGCATAATGTTTGCCCGGTCCCGCTGTGACCTCAGAAACAAGCAGTTATGAGATAATAAACCCAACATAAACTTTGTGAGCTCTAGGAAATTTTAACAACATGGTCTACCTTGTCTAAGATCTTGCTTAAGAGCATTTTCTTCACAGTATCATAAATTTCGGGAAGATGTCAATGATGTGAGGAGAATTAAGAAAGTTCCTGCTTCCTACACGTTAATAGCTACAATACTAGGAAAGAATTGCTGTCAAATACATGTCTTAATGATTATAATTAGTGAGGAGTGGATACTCTCACCAAGGTCGTCCCTTTCCTCCAAGCCGTCGTGCCAATTCAAAATCCTTTTTCACTGGGGCAACAAAGAAAAAATAAAATTTATTGTAATTAATTGCTCGTGCATATAACATAACTAGCAAGATTGACTGAATTTAGATAGAACATAAAAAGTGTGCTGCGATGTGGATGGCATGATACAGATCAGGAAATTTAAAATTGTAACAACGCACTTCAGATAACCCTACTGTGATTCATCAAGTCAATTTCCTTTTCTTCTATTTTTAAACACTGCGTAGTTATCTTCACCAAACTTGCAAAATGCAAAAGCACAAACATCACCAATGGCAAAAAGTAAATCCATTCCACCATAGACACGCAATCTCCACTTTGCTTTTATTGCCACATTAATGCATGCCACATACAATAGTCAATTGAAACATCCTCTAATACTAGAACATCTTAAGGAAATAAACAAATAAACACTAACAGGACACCAATTCTCTAATTCAGATAATCACAACAATTCAAACTCCTCGCCCACTCCCAGTCTAAGAACACCAAATACAAACAGAGGCCTCCTGTCACCAGCATGAATCATCATTTGAATCAGAGATAAATAATCGCAGACTAATTTTCCAAATCAATGACAACTTGGTATCACAATTCCAACAAGCTTAAGGAACATGAAAACCACAGCGAATTCACAACAATATTTCTGAAACCCTCGCTTGCAGCCAAGATAAGTTCATTCAGTCAAACAAAAACCAATAAGCTATAACTATTTCAGGCAACACACACCAGCAAATCATCATTTAAATGGGGAAGAAGAGCATAGTATGACACTTGGCTTTCTCAATATAAATAACAACTTACTGTTAGGATGTGGACAAGCTAAAGATGAGAACATGTGACTGAAAAGCTTACAACAAAGGAAAATAATTTAGATTTACCCAGCATAAATCAAGTTAACTTTCTAGGATATGCTTTACAATTATTGTTGCAGAACAAAGGGTGTATTTAAAACAGGCCAATGGATCTCCAAGACAGAGACAGAGAGAGAAGAAGATAAAAGCCTTTTTGGGTAAGTAACATGCCAAAACAAATCATGAAGCTTACAAAATAAGGAAGGCATGGCCTAAAACAATTAGCTGAGTAAGTCCAGCCAAAAGAACTAGAACATCCACAGAACTCATTGTTTTAAATGAAACCCAAAAACATGATGAAATAATGAAGGAGACAGAAACAAGGAAGGTATACGTGATAACAATAGTTCTGGCAAATCTAACATACTTAATGTAACACGCTTTGCATGAATTGCGCACAGCATTCCATCTTCAAATAAATGGACCAGAAAATCCTCCGCTGCCTGTAAACAACAGAAACCCACAATGGGAATTCAAAGAATCTAAAAATGAATGCATCTTATGATCATCATGCAATATTCCCTAGCCTCACAAAGACTAGAATCTGAAAAGACCAATTGATATCCTTAAGTTTCACTTTCAGAGTTCATTACGAATTATTACAATAACTATAGGATTGAACTGCATAAATATAGAATCATGAGCATACAACAAAAACCCAATGTATGCTATGTTTGCTACGAAAAAGGTTCACATGCTTGTCAAAGGTTATGAACCAAAATCACCCTTTGTGGGACAGAATTTTGGCAAATGTACGCACTTGGAATAACGATCCTCACTATAGGCCTAAACCTCTCACTATACATGCACCACATCCAAACCTTCATATATCTTATATTGTATGAATGTAGCGGATATGCATTTGAGCAGTTTAACAAATAGTACCTCTTGAAGTGCTAGTAAAGCTTCTGCTGTCCATCGATTAATTTCTTGGGAGTATTCTGTAGTAATATTTTTTACCTGTCATATATAAGGACTATAAAGTATAAACACCATATGATTCAGACCCACTCTTTGGACATCATTTAACTATATAATGCTTCCCAAGAAGCAATATAAAAGAAAACCACTTCAGAATCCTTACATCAGCAGTAGATTTCTAACAGATGAATTCAACAGAAATATCTTCATGTATGAGTGGATGTAAGTATTTGTGCTTTTTGACAAGTGAAAAGTCAATAGGATGTATTGAGAAATATAAAATGTATCATTAAATTTGGAAAGTCATTTAGATAACAAAAAGTTAATATATTACACTTGGAGTGCATTGTTAATTCATATATGCAACAAGTTTTATCGGACAACAAAAGCGACTGATTAATGAATATAGTTGGCACAAAGAAATGCATGTTTTTATCAGTTATGTATTCTTTTGTGCATATGACGAGATAAGACTCACAACACGGATGAAGGGGGCAGCTGGGATGAGCAATTGCCAGGTCTTCTGGAAGTGGCGAATTTCACGAAGAGCTACAGTTCCTGGCCTGTAGCGATGTGGTTTCTTCTGACGTTGTGCTCCTGAAGCTTTAGAGAGCATTAGTAAAAAGAAAAGACAAAAAGGAAAAGCCAATAACTCACACCGCTATTATCAATTTTCACCTACATAATAGAAAATAAGAGGTAAATTTGAAGTAGAAAAAGATAATGGCAATGAACCTCACTTGATGGGGTATCTCTCTGAGTTGTCCTTGTTTTTGATCTTGTGGCCTAATTAAAGGAAAATATTACATGACAGTGGAAGACAAAAACATAGGATCTTTTAGTTTAAGACTTCAAGTTCAGAAAAATAGTATAAAGAACATACAGCCAGAAAAGTGTCAATCTAACATGACACCATAAGTTCAAAGGCTAAGTTTAGATGTACAATAGATGCAGGAATATGGAACTTCATAAAGTTTAATCTAAAAATTTCTAGCTTCATCCAGAGGAAATTGAGATGTCGCTTCAACTAAATAAGCTTCAGATAGCCGTTACACTTAGGTTTCAATTCCCACTGGTTTCTCAAAAATCAAATAGAGAGAAGCAGGTTACACAAAAATTGCATTCTACAGCAACGAAAATGTTAAGCAACTACTAAAAAATCAAATACGGGCTGTGCGATTTCATTTTATTTTATTTTAAAAGTTTCATCCAAAATATGTAACAAAAATACAAATTAAATGAGCAAAACGGAAATTAACAAAGTATAGAAATGAAAAAAAGTGGGAGCGATAAGTACCGTTGAAGGCGATGCCGGAGAAGCTGTTGTGTTCTTTCCTTGAGCTGAAAATGAAGGAAAACTAGGGTTTAGAAAGAGGGAAAACTAAAATTCTCACTTTAAAGAAACACTCGAGTTTCGGAAATGCAAAAGCTCATAGAAATAATTTTAATATGAATAGAAATAGAAAGAGAGAGAGATCTAACCCGATTTTTTTCGAACATGGCTCCGAGGAGCGGAATGCTTGATTCTGGCCATAGTGAGGAGCGTGAAAAGAGAAAGTTTAAGACTTGGGAGCCAGTAGAAATTATAAAATTTGGAGTACGGATTTGTTTTTCCTGTCCTAATTTAAATTTATATTTTTGCCGCTTTATTGCTTTTTGAATTTATGTCCGTTGTGATGCCAACGAAACATTTCTCATCGAGGATGAAGTCGGTCCGGCATCAAAACGACTTCGTTTCTTCAGGGCCGTCCGGAGGGAAACACGGCTTGCCCACCTGCGGGTATATAGGCCCAGAGTCTTCTTACCTGCATAAATTTTATAAATCTAAGTCAATATTGAATTGAACACATATATAAAATTAATCGAAAAATAAATAAAAAAGTGATTGACAATATATGCTATTTGGTCCATACAATTTGTTTGCCTAAATTACAGAATTACTGAGAAAAATTCAGAAAGATTTCAAAAGCGAGGGATTTACTGAGAAGTAATAATTTGGATATTCGCATTTTTTTTTTTTGAATTTTATAGTCCAACAGAGCTTTAAAATTTGCTTCCGAACAATGAGTATTGGAGACATTTTTAGTGCAAAATCCTTTTCTTTTTCCTTTAATCTTCAAAAATAATTTCATATAAATAAATTTATAAAAGAAATTATTTGATCGATAAATTGTAGTGCATGTGAATTAACAATAATTTTAGATACTTAGCTTAGCTTTTCATCATTGAATAGGTTTACGAATTTATAAAAGCAAGTTAATTTAAAAGGAATATGTTTATTAAAACAATAAAATAAAAGGGATATTTGGCTGTTTATAGCAGCGTGATCAATCACTATCAAGCAAAGAAAAAATCTCGGGTCATTTTCTTGGAAATCTTGCTCATAAACTTTCCATCCAACTCTACTTGTGCATTAAAAAGAAAAAAAAAAAACGGTAGTTTCAAGGCAGATACATGCATATCAGGCATATGTAGCTCTCTCTCTCCTTCAATGTCTCAATAATAATTACACGTAACCTTTATCCAGTTCCTCCATAAGTATAACACAACAGCAGCAAGAATGTTCTAATTAACTATTTCTACAAAAGATACATAAGCTACAACGAGCTCATACAAATGTTTACTTATTCTGGCTGGCAGACCCCAAAAAATCCCTTTCATGACTTGGCAAATTTTAGATGCTTGAAAATTGTACATATGACGAGCACAGATTGGACAACTCATAAATTCCTGGCGAAAGCATTGCCTGATGTAGAAATATGAAGATGTCTTGAATGCAACTATAATTTTTAGGGCTGTGATGGAGAAGGAGATGTTGGGGGCTTCAGATCTGGATACTGCAATACATAGAACAATGGGATATATATGTTTACTCTTTAAAAGAATGCAGAAAAGAAAATGCTATTAAGAACAGTCAAAGAAAATCGTTAAAGAATTGGAAGCGAGAGTTACCACTGGATACGGTGAAAGTGGCCTTGAAAACTTAGATACTGATTCTGCTTTTACTGAATTTATTTGAGGAGCTGGCTCTACAGCAGCTTCTGCCTTCTGCACAGGACTATCAGCAGCAGCAGCTTCTGAAGTAGCTTCCGCAGGTGCAGGAAGAGCCTTATTTGTCTCAGGCACCGGCAATAGAGCCGTTCCAATTTGCTAAATTTGCCAAAGTAATTGTCCCCCAAAATATAAAAATTTTTCATGGTTAGCTATCATTTCGATGTTAATTAATAACTACCAAGTTTCATACTAGGTTAGTTTAAATACCTTTATCTCATCTACAAGCTCGTTAGGTGAAACCTTTGTGTTTAAAAATTCATCCACTTGTTGTAGAGTTCGCTTACGGTCCTGGCAAAGAAAATGAAAGATCGCAGTGAATGTGAACCTATATGTTTGTGATTTGATGATTTTAGAATCAACAATTCTGATTATTCCCAGAAGTTACAGGAACACTTTTTTTTTCCTTTCTTCTTCTTCTTCTTCTTTTTTTTTCCCCCAATAGATGTTAAGAATTAATTTAACTTGGAGCATATGCAACGAAACCAAGTTGTATCTAACCAGACTTTGAAGACTTATGCTGTACATGAGTTCATGCAAAGGAAGTTCAGCTGATCATAGGTGCAAAAGGCATACCTCTGCAAACAGAAGTTTTTTACTAGCAATTTGAACTATTGCTGCTGAGCCTAATAGTTGGAGTACTGTTTCTATCTGGAAAAAGAATAATAAAAACTGAAATCCCACATTTCCAATAAAAAAATTCCTTTTATTGATAATAAAAATCAAAAGGACTTAACAAACCAGACCTCTGAAAAGGCTAATACACCTAGCCCAGCTGCAGCTGCAGCTGCCATCCCAAGGATCAAAGGCAAGGCATCTGAGTCATCCTGAAAAATATTTCAGTCATTACCATACAGAAATGGTAATTTATAATGTTTTCCAACTTCTAAGTGCACTAGTAAATGGTATAACAAAGATCTTGCAAGTTGAATTTTAAAGCAACATTATGAATAGGAAGGTACTTACTCCAAGTGCACCACTGATACCATCTGTCAAACTGCTAAAATCAAGACTCAATGCTTTACTAGGCTGTATCCAAGGAAGACCACTATTCTGGTGAAGTCACAATCCATGGGATTGGGATACTTTATCATTAGTTGATGTATCAGATTAAAAATGGGATCTGGAGACAAAGATTATTAAATACAAAACAATATATGGCAAGAAAGATCTAAAATTACCATCCATCCTCTAGGTCCCTCGGCTCCATCTTTTATCCCATAAGCAGCTTTAAATCCATTGACAGTGACCAGCTCCGCAACCAATTCAGAGCTCCCATCAAATCTGACCTTCGTCAAAAGTTTCAGAAACATTAGTTTCATACAATAACTTTAGTGACAATTGACAAAGAATCAACTCGAGGATATAATTTAATTACATGTGCACCATTACACCATTTTTATTTTTTTATTTTTGCAAGCATTTTCATGCTTAGAACCATTAATATCTCTTCCTCTCCAAAAGATATACTGTCTAATCTTGAATTACTTAATATTTGAACAGTTGATTAAATGATTTAGGCTTCCCACATTTTCTATTTCTGCTGTTCTTGTTGCTCATTCTATTAGTTTGATATTCTATTTGGCCGGTCTCTATCTTCCTAGGTGCCCTGCCTTTACAAAAATGCTTAACTGCAACGTATTTTGAAACAAGCACAGCCAACTATCTTAATTTTTTTTCAAAAGCAAACTAAAAAGTTGATGCCTAAAAATTTAGGACTCTTACTTCCTTTAGATATTTTAAACACAACTCTACAAGCAATTCAATGAACGAACCAACATGGTTGTTCTCAATCTTCCAAATTGTCTTCAAGCTAATTCTTTGTTCTATCTCAAAACCTGAAATCTGAATTGTTTGTATGCTAAAAATTTGGAGTCCATGAAGAGAGAAATTTCACAATAAGTAGGTACATATAAAAAAGAATCTTACTTATCTAGAATGAACAATGTAGTATTTTCTGGTTCCTTGAATTTCAAAGAGAGCTTCTTCAAGAAACCTGGCTTATCTTCACCTTTATAAGCAATAGAGACTGGCTTCTTTTTGAATCCCCTGATATCAGGACTACCAACTTTCCTCAACTCCACCGGCGATCTTATATCAAGCAACTGAGCACTACCATCATCAGCCAATACAGCATAGGCCTTTTTTGCAGACTCAACGCCCCATGGCTTGGGTTTTTTAAGAACCTGAGATAAAACCAAGGGAACTGCCAAAACGACAGCGCCACCTGCTAAAACGACAGGGTTTTCAGCTGCGAAATTGATAATATTATCAAGAACTCCACTTGTATCAAAATCAGATGCAGGACTGCTCGTCGATTGTTGTAGTGCGTCCTCGTATGTTAAAGCTTTAGCTAACCCAGTACTAACAACTGAAGATAAGAACGCTATACCGCCGTGAAAAGTCCTTGATAGAGAAGCTGAATTTGAAATTTTGGGTGGAGAAGTTGCAGGAAGGCACAGAAGTTTTCTGGGTTCTGTTCTTTTTTCACGAAGAATCGGTATGGGGGTCAATCCTGCCGCATTGAGAGACTCCATGGCATAATTTGAAGAAAAGTTCGAGGCTTTTGAAGAAATTGTGCCAAAGCAGAGGATGACAAAGCCTTAGCTTCTTGTTCAGTGGGTGCAATTAACTGGTGTACTTTGAGAGGGACGGTGATGCTGAGGTGGCAAGAGAGATTGGTGTTTTTTCCACTCAGTGTTAGACACGTGGAAAAGATATGAGAGTTTATGATCACTTGGATTGCAGATGGCCTGATCAACTTCCATGTCGTCAGAAATGTATGGCTGAGAAATGAAAGCGAAGTCTTGGAGAGGCCACCGAGTGATCAAATACAAATAGTACGTGAACCTACAGTGCAGCAGCACACGAATCAAAATTCGGTATTTGGAAATTCCATTTTTATGTTTATACTTCATACGATTACAAGTTTTTTTTTTCTTTTTTTCTTTTTATCAATATTATCTTTTATTTTTTTCATATCATTATATCATTGATGTTACGAGTTTGTGAGCTATATCTTTAAAACCAGCTCTTCCCGTTAGAAAGTTTTAGCTCACGACCTCGCAATTAGCACATAACAGAGCATTTTGTTCTGTTCTTTTTGCTTAATTAATTTATACCGTAGAGTTGTTTCATATTTCATCATACCAGGTGATAGGGGTGTTCATGAATTGGACTGGATTAAAAAAAAAAAAAAACGATTTGGGACTTGAGATGGTTTGGAACGATTTTTTTTTATAATTTAAATGATTTGAGGTGATTTTAAAACGATTTGAAGTAAATTAACTATATATTAAAAAACTTATAAAATAAAATAATAAATAAAATAATAATTACATTAAATTATAAATAACACTAAATTTAAATACTACATACTAAATTTAAAATTAATAACTATTAAAATTTATATACAACAAGTATTGAACTGAAATATAATATTATTAGTCAAATATTAAAATGAATATAAACATTGTACTCAAAATGCTAAAACGGAAAACAAGATTTCAAATGAAAATAACATCCCTTCGGCTTGTAAGACACATCACCTAATCCTAGCTACTGTAACTGAGGAAGCCACACAAACCCATTGATCAATAATGGTAGAGGTTTTCTGATTAATGAATTCAAGGCACTTGAAAGAAATGAAGAACAGGCAAAAGAGAAACAAATGTATAATTATATTATATGTTAACATAAAGCAATTACATTTGAAGTAGGAAAACAGTTTTGATCTTCGCCCACAACAATAATGTAGCTCGTGTCATCATTAGCACCTATAAATTATGTGAGGAAATAGCATATATAATGCAGATGCTTCAATAGGTATACTAACATTTTCTAGATACAAAATGAAAAACTAAAGTAGAGACAAGGCACATTGCCACAAATAAGGATCTGATAAAATATTTATTGCCATCATCTTTGTACTAGTTCTTCTCATAGCAAACGTTCTCTAAAACTTATCAATTGAAATATCCATTATCAGAATATAGAAAATCCTTAACCAGTCAAAACAGAACATAGAAAAGTTCCTTTAGTATTAACAAAATTAATAAATAAATAAATTTCAGTAATTAATGATAAACTGAGGCACTCTCCACACTCCAACAGCATCTAAAATGGCGACAAACTGAGGCAAGAACAAACCAAATTCATCACAAACAACCACACCGGAACCAACATCAGATCGAGAAAAACAAAATTCAGACGAAAATTCTTGAAACAGATCTGAGATAAATACTTCAGATCGAGAGAAATAAAAATTAATAAAAAAAAAACAAAGAGAATAGCCACATAAAATAGAGAGAAATACTTCAGATCTGATACATGATTTGTAAATAAAAATCACAAATAATTCAGATCTGAGACAAATACTTCAGATCTTTCAAAATCATAAAGACTAACCGAAAGCAGGGATCGACTCCGAAAAGCAAAGGCGGTGGCACTACGGCTGAGAGATGATCATATTGTTATGATGCAAAATATGAAAATATATTTTATTGGTGGAAGAAGAAGAAGAAGAAGAAGAATAAGAAGAGGTAGACGGCAGAGTAGAAGCCAGCTAAGGACAGTTTCTAGGGCACGATGGAGAGAGAGAGAGAGAGAGATGGAGAGCGGTCAGTTTAGATAATAATCCGACAGATACTACATAACCCGACCTTCAATCATTTAAATTTGAAATTATTTACTCAATCCGACCAACAACCCATCTAAACCATATTTTTTTGGTTTGATCGGTTTGAGTTGACTGGATTGATCGGTTCAACCCAAGTATTGAACAGTCCTACCAGGTAATATGATAACGTGTTTCTTATTTAGCTGTTTTTTTTTTTTTTTGGCATTCCAGATCTCATTATAAGAAAAAAAAAATTGTGATACAAAACTATAAATGCTGACGCTTTCAAGTCTTTAATTTGGTCATATAGCTTTAGCTCAACAGTGGATTTTCATCCGCTTTATACATATGGTAAAGATTGGAGGTATTCAATTTTATTCAACTGTGTGTAAGCAGCAACACGAACAAACTAAGATCGGAGAGGAGGAGCTTTGATGGTGACAGAACACAAGCACCATTACATCTGATAATATCTGTGTTGACCAAGTTCATGCAATCACAGCCACTGTATTCTGCTTCTATTAACAATGAAAACCCAAAATTGTGCATATAGAGAAAATGGCCTAGAAACTATGCCAACTAAATTAACAGAAATTTCAAAAGCTGTGCAAAGTTGGAACACAACCAAAAAAACTATTCTGCATCTTAAAGAATATTACTATTTGAAATAAAAATTGCTGGTCAGAATAGATCAAAAAAGTAATCCAAACCTTGCCCAATTTCCCAAATGGAGACTCCAGTACCCCACGAACGAGCTTCCTCTAACCGCAGAGAAATTGAACTTAATGATGGGTAGAATACTGCATGCCTTTTAGCATCATCATCAACATAGAGGAAAAAATGCTCCCCACTGTTCTTCTCCCATTGCAATTCAGGCTTGTGCTTGTCCAATAACGAGAGGTATTCTCTGCCAACGATAGATCCACCGCCAGAACCTGCAGTTTTATCATAGAAATCTTTCTTTATATGCCACACTTACCTAGCTAGTTATCAATTAAAAATTTCCAAAAAATTATATGAGACTGGATAATTACTTTGGAAAATAATCAACAGCAAGTTTCAAAATTAAGATCTTCAATACGTACAATTTATCACTAGACTTAAATTTCTATGGAATGAATTGCAAACAGAGTATTAATTGACTCAAAAAAAGAAAAGAAATGCAATACGAAAGTACCTTCAGAAAGCACAAAATCATTTCCATAAAAATTAATGCCAAGAAATATCTTATGGGCCAGCGATGAAACACTTGTCCCAGTAGTACCAAGGAGCAGCTGCAGAGTGAAACGGATCCAAATCAAAGGTGCATTTGGACCGGGGCTACGAGGGCTTGAGAAGTCATAGGTAATAAGAGAGAAACCATCTACAGCACCGTCTAAGCTCTGAAGATCCTCCGGACCAAAGTCATGTGCTTGAAGCTTCTCTGCATGGGGTGGACCTATAACATACACCAACTGTAACTCTGGTTTACTGTTCCTTGCTGAGCTTACTGAGTGCAGTGCATGCCCAAGTAGTTTTATAAACTGCAGGGCCTAATTTCGCAAACCAAGAGAATAAAAAATGTGGGGCAGGGCCTAATTTTGCAAACCAAGAGAGAATCATAAAATTCATACATATCAAAGATGTGGGGCAATGCTGATGGTTTCTCTTCCAGTGAAATCCACAAAACGATGCTCTAGACTAGGATATATGAAGTGGAAAACCATATTAAGAGATATGATGGTTAATGACCCCTTTAGATCTAATATACAGGATGAAAAATGCATTTCCATGATTTATAATGATAAAGGTTCTTCACTTCTGATACTTTATGAATAAGACACACAGTTCATAATATAAAGCAAACTAGACAATTTTTCTTTAGATTAAATCAGAACTTAGAAACTTTTATATGCAGAAATTGACATCAAGGCAGAATAATAGAAGTCAGGAGTTACCTTCTTCCTCATGCCTGGATCATGTAAGACACCATAAGCAATCCACCTTGACCAGGATTCAAGCACGATACCATCATATCCCATTTCCCTACTCAGATAAGAGAATCAACAGGCAAAGGCTATTAATCAACACCACATACAGTAGTTTCCTCATCCTACAAAGCAGACTCCTAAAAGTTCCAAAAACTAGAGGGCTTAATCAGACATGCCAATAATGTCTGCCTATGATGCAGAGTAACAATTGATTAATCTTATAAGCAGAAGGAAAAATTTTATATGACAGCTATTCTTTAGTTGAGAGTTGATTTGGGTGTGGCTGTAGGAATCTTTGATTCACTGTGATCAGTTATACAGACTCTGGGCTACTTGCAATATAATATCATGTTTTACTTCAAATTAACGGGTTTACTTCGGTGGAGAGACCTAATCTGATTGCAGTATGACTCATGCATACTTTTAACAATTCCAGAAAACCTTTTTTGGATTACTTAAATTGTTATAGATTTGTCAACCTACGCTTCACATGAGGTAGGATCGCTCTAGTAGTTAGAAATAGAACTAAACACAAATGCAGTGGTCATAAAGCATAATCTAAGACTGCCTAGTCTTCAAAATATTTTACTATATAAGTCAGGAATAGATTTGAATATAAGCAAGACATGATTAAAATAGAAATTCCATGGAATCTAAACATTTATTTGAGCAAGAAAAATAACAGGTTAGTTGATCTGATATACTAGTGTTTGAATTCAGGTTGCAAAATGACGTAATTCACTCCGGGTTTGTATCTCAAAAGCGTAAGTTATTAGGGGAAAACTATAAAAATACTTATCTCTGCTTCTGGATGGATGGAGCTTCTGTAATTAAGCAATGTTTTGCAAGTTACATGGAACGAGAGGAACCATACATATGAAAAACTATATAGGCATAATAAAGTAAAAGACACAGCATATGGATAGAAAAGCAATTTTCACATTCTAACATTGAGTCAATGCATATGAGACCTAGGATATGGTCTGACCGACATTAATAGCATGAAATATGTGGAAGCTTACTTGCATTCGGATACTACAAGCTCACTTGCTTTATCCCTCAGCTTCTTCTTTCCAAGCATCTCCTTTGGAAATGCTTCCAGAGCAACTCTAGGTAACACCTACACCCAAGAGGATAACTCCGTGTTACTAGAGATCCATGCACATTTTCACAAGATTGATAATGAAGTAAGAAAAAAACCAAAAATCAGGTTAAGGGCTGGCAACAAAATCCAATCAGTTGGAAAAAAAAAATAGTCCCTAGAGCACACCACCAAGCTAATTCGGGACTCGAAATTTGGCTCTTAGCCTTCCAATTTTTGAAGCTAACTCCACGTTATCAAAGACTCTCCATATGTATGTATGAGAAATAAAAACTTTCATGATATGAAATAACCCATAGATGTTCCTGCACTAATCATAAGAAGAACTGGACCAACCACACTTTCTTTATCAACCAAGTTATTAAAGCAGCATTCTCAGTGCTTTACCAAGCAAAGAAGGAAATCTATATTATGCAGCGATTTATTTAATTACCAGGACATCTCCGTTCTTTCTAATCTCTGAGATCCATCCTTCATCAGCATTATGTCTACCCTCCAGTATTAAGCCAGTACCTTCACTGCCAAAAGAAATAATCAAGAAAAATCTCTATATCAGTATTTTGTGATATGAAATGGACGCTTTGTAATTTCAATTTTGTCCCCCTGCACTTGAAACAATATCAGTAACCCCAGCTAAGTACTTAAACGTAGCATACCTCTTTAGATTATACCAGACGGGTGATATGTGCGTAAACTTATTGGTAAATTTCTTTGCCATTTCATAGCCTTTAGAATTCCTAGAAAGTTTAATGAATTTGATCATCATCACCATTACCATTCAAAAGTTTATCACTTCATATGAATCAAAACAGAAGAACTCACCACGGAGTAACGTATGCCAATACAGGAAATGTATATTGCCGGTGAGATTCATTCTTCATGATTACTGAATTATCCTGAAATTGAATTACAGCGAAAGAATTCGAACAATGGAACATTGCTTTATTAGCCGAACTAGCAAAGCATTGTAATGACTGAAAGAGGAACTGCTTACGCTGAGGATTTCTTGATAATTCAGATCAGTTTTAAGTGATCCTTCTTGCTGCGTATGTGAGTCAGTATCGTACGCATTTGGTGCGTATTTGATACGGTACACCATTACGGAGACGGCGGGAATTACAATGAAGAAGAAAACGAAAATGGCCACGAGCTTACGATCCGAAGCTGCTGACTCGCTGAATTGGTCCACTTGAGCGGGCGCGTCGACTCGGCGTTGGCGGAGATCGGAACTCTGAGAGACTCGACGCTCTCGCCTCTTCGCCATTTGTATGGGTGCGAGTCACGGCTGAGTCGAGAATTTCGTCCAGGGAGAATAATGAACCCAGAGACGAGGAAGAAGATGAGGTTTTACTGAAACGCCGCCGTTTTCCTCGTGTTTCATATGACATTTCTATCCTTAGGTTTCTCCCCAAAGTACAGCCAAGTCCCACAAAAGTGATAAAATCCAACTGAAAAAAATATCGGAGAAAACCGGCAAGGGGGGTTTTGCCCAGTTGATTAACCCAGATTACCAGCTTCAGCATCCGCTTGAAAGAAGGTAACTGTTCTTCTCCTTCTTTTCTGACTCTGTATTGACTAAAAATATAATATTTGCTCAGTACTCGGTCCTTAAACATGGAACCCAAACTGTCATTATCCTTATCAAATAGTTCATCTCCTTATTTGCCTTTCTTTCTCTCGTATAAATCTAACTTCCTTGGAAAACCTGAGATGTCTATCAATTATTTCTCTAGCTCGAATCTCCATCTAGAAAGGTCAGACTTTTGTGGTAGAAATTTGGTTTTTCAAAATGTTCCTTTTGGTACTACTCTGAGGAAAACTCGTGCCCCGTTTGAACCAGTAAGAGCTGCTGTGAAGAGAAGGAAAGAGCTTCCCTTTGATAATGTGATTCAAAGGGACAAGAAGCTTAAATTAGTGTTGAAGATAAGGAAGATTCTGGTGAATCAACCTGATAGAATTATGTCGCTTAGGCAATTGGGTAGGTATAGAAGAGATCTGGGTCTTAAGAAAAAGCGTAGATTTATTGCTTTGCTGAAGAAGTTCCCTTCTGTGTTTGAAATTGTGCAAGAAGGGGTTTTCTCTTTGCAATTCAAATTAACACCAGAAGCTGAAAGACTTTACCTTGAGGAGTTGAAGGTCAGAAATGAGATGGAGGATTTGCTGGTTGTTAAGTTGAGGAAATTATTGATGATGTCATTAGATAAGCGGATTTTGTTGGAGAAAATAGCTCATTTGAAGACCGATCTTGGATTACCTACTGAATTTCGTGACACAATCTGTCATCGATACCCCCAGTATTTTAGAGTTGTTGCCACTGAAAGAGGGCCTGCACTGGAATTAACTCATTGGGATCCTGAGCTTGCGGTTTCAGCTGCTGAATTATCGGAAGAGGAGAACAGGGCTAGAGAGCTAGCAGAGAAAGATTTGATCATTGATAGACCACCAAAATTCAATAGGGTAAAGCTGCCTAAGGGTCTACAGCTTTCAAAGGGTGAAATGAGAAGGATTTGCCAGTTCAGAGACATGCCTTATATATCTCCATATTCGGATTTTTCCCACTTGAGACCAGGAACACCAGAGAAGGAAAAGCATGCTTGCGGGGTTGTTCATGAGATTTTGAGTCTCACCGTTGAGAAGAGGACCCTTGTTGATCACCTTACTCATTTTCGAGAGGAATTTAGATTCTCTCAGCAGCTTAGAGGGATGCTAATAAGACACCCTGATATGTTTTATGTGTCCCTGAAAGGTGATAGGGATTCAGTTTTCCTTAGAGAAGCATATCATGATTTTCATTTGGTAGATAAAGACCGACTGTTGCTTATCAAAGAGAAGCTCCGTGCTCTTGTTTCTGTTCCTAGATTCGCTAGGAGGGGGGCTATCAACAAAGATGCTGTTGGTGAAAATGGAACTGCTGATCAAGAAGATGCAAGTAACGAAGAGGATGAAGATTTTTCCGATATTGACAATTTTATGACTGGTGATGATGATGAGGATGACGATGACGATGACGATGTCGATGAGTGGAATGATGAAGAAGATGATACACCGCCAGACTTTGATGAAGATAATGAAAATGCTAAATTCCAGTGGAGAAAATCAAGTGACCAGTCAGACAACACGACAAAGAAGGAAGAGAAGTTGTTAGTTCCTGTTTTTCCCGATGGTCGACCAAGAGAGCGTTGGTAAATGAGATTCAAGTCTCTATTGCACGTCTAGGGTCCTGCCCTGTCTCGAGATATAGCTCCAAGAGGCTGCCATTATTAGCTTGATCATAATATATTGATGTTCATCAAAGAGAGACGTACTTGACAGTTTTACGAGGTCCTGAAAACTCCGAAAGGCCTGAAACCTGTTTGCAAACTCATTTGTCTTGGGGAAATTCTGGATAATTATTGTAATAAAGACGTCCCAAATGTTCCCCTCTTTGAATTTATGCAAGAGTCTAGAGATGGTTCTAAAATTATAAGGACTGGAAAAAGAAACTAACATGAATGGACAGATGTAGCCTATTTCTTCTTGTAATGCTGTATGCTTTAAAACCGTAATCTTACAAACTGCCAAGCATAAAATAGTTTTATGGTCGTATTAATTGTTAAATTCCTAGGTGAACCCTAGTTTCACTATATGGACGGCCACCTCATCACGGTGAATCACTTAAAGTTGTTTATTTCACCGGACATTTGGTCCTTTCATGATTTATCCTGAATTCCCTTGACTTCAGTATTGTAATCGGGTATTCTAGTTCGTCTTTTGAGATGGAGAATCTGACAGCACGAGCTTGTTAAGCCTAATACCTTGCATTTGATGTTGTCCATAAAACATTAGTCTGCGGCTAACATGGAAGAAAAGCATGGCTCCCACTGATACATTACGAGGTTGTAATTTTTGTTGGCCAAGGGTGCTTTTGCCACACGCTCTCTTTTCAGCTTCCGACCCATGATGCAGAATTTATTGATATTCCATTGAGCTCTATTATGTTCAGAGACCATCAGACACCTGATCAGAATGCCAGGGCCTTGCTGGACTCTGTTCACAGTAAGGGACTAAGGGTACTAGATAATACAAGATAATTGATACTTTGTTCTATTCACAATGTACACTATCTAACTCCATATAACAGTTGGAAGCCTGAATTATGAGGTTAAGAATTGAATTCAGTTGAAATTATTATTTAACCTTTACATAATAGAAGAATGCCTGAATCTACATGTCCTTGCATTAAAGTTCAGGTATGTTTTCTGTCTAAAATTTTTTTTCCAGTTTTGTTTGTCAGCAGCCTTTGTTTGCTAAAGTCAACGACTCTCAGTAAGTAAATAAAAGGAAGTTGTCAGTCATTATATTAGTTATCTTCAACAGAATTTGAATTGTCTGTTCTAGAAAGTTTACTTGTTCTGATGTGGACGATACAGATATGTGCAGATACATTATTTCATGCATATCACAGTGATAAAAGATATCAAAGGAGGTGAGTGGCTTCAATCTTGATGTTGTTACATACAATGTCACGTCTTTTTATGTGTTCTTCTCTTTATATTCATTTTTAGCTATTTCAATTTCATTACTTAAGGAATGAGAATGAGATGTCATAGATCATTCGGCAATTCGTAAAAGTCTTAGCAGTTCTTTCAAGGGAAGGTTAGGATGAGATGTGGCGCACCTTGTATTACAGTGCCTGTCCTTTTAACATGGGGCTAATATTGACACTTTTCACATCTGAGGCACAGTTAACTCTAATTTTCTTAACGGTATTGATGGGAACATCCACATTCATTTAGGAAGCCTAATGGCGCAAGTTGATAAACACTGAAACGTGATGAATTAATCTCAGAATCTTGATTGATATAAGTTTTTGCAATAGGATTTTGGTGCTCTGATTGAGACATATGATATATTCCACTAGCTATGGGTATTAGGAATAAATCTTGAGTGGACTTAATGAGACATGGCATATGGTTGAGATGCTTAAGTTGCTTTGTTGTTCTTTGCAGGTTGGTTGACTTGCTATTGCATGTATCCCTTTCTTCAAGAAACATCCCTAAGAATCAAAGGATCTGGCTGTGCCACTCATATCAAGTACCACAGGGGTGGAGGTCCCACCACACACTCTCTCTCCCTCTCTCTCACTCGCACACTGTATGCAAATGTGCATAATCCTCTCTTCCGTATGAAAAGGGCATTATAACTGTAAGTGAGACATTTTCTGGACTATAAATAAGCATTTAGTTCTTGCTGGAGTGTATCAAGATAAACAAGAGCTTCGAGGCAATGGTTATTCACCTCCCATCAAGGGCTTCCCCGCTGGGATTTCTGGTAGGATTAGCTTTTGCTACCATTTGAGGCAGTCTAGGAAGCCAGTGGGGGGGATCATGAATAGTCTATGTCTCGGTATCTGCTAATTAATGGCGCCTAATGATGTGGAAGTGGCAACCATTTTTCACTCTCCCTCAAGGCTTCAAGCAATCTCTGTTGGTAATCTCTGAATTGGATTGGAGCCTTTAGGGGAGAGTGGACAAGAGTTGTCATGATTAAAGTTGTAACTTTAATTACGCCTGCAAAGTTTAATAGGAATAACCATTGATTTTGCATCAAGATAGATTTATTTATTTTTATTGTCTTGGGATACTTTCTTGTCATAAATTGCAGAGATGGGGGCAAAGCTGGATCCATCGTAGAGCTCCATGGAATAGATGGTCTGTGATCCGCACTTGAGCATCATCAGGGATAAAGCGTCAGTTTTAGTTTTAGTTGGTGTACGAATTATAAATTAAAACCAGAAAATGTCACGTAATATTGACGTCCCCAATCCTGAATTGACAAAATTGACCGAAATTTTTTTTAGGCTTTTGAATCGATGAGAACTTGATTTCAGTTATGTTATAGAAGGTCTGCAAACCATGTTGCATATATGGTATCAAGAGCAGGTGGTTCTATGTCAAATATTCTACTTGGGGTACTGATGCCCCATCTTTCTTGTTAGCTGCAGATTTATCTGGGTAATGAAGCTTGTTTTTTCCTCAAAAATAAATTATGAAGTATTTAAAATGATGATAATGAACTGAAATATGTTAATTAATTACTCCATAATAATAAATTATTGGCTTGGTGTTGATAGCGATTCTAGTGGATGCTGTATGGTCGCTCGGCTGGGTTGGGTTACTGCAGTGCATTCAGAAGCTTGGAAAAACAGGGCTGGAATCATTTATTATTGCCAGTTGTAATGCTGGTGTGGTACAATCCATTTGTCGCATTAGTAGAGGTCTGATTCGGAAGACTAGAGCTCTTCTTGCTCAAGATTGGCAAGTCCATGTAGTTTCATAATTATCAGGAAGCTAATTTGGTCGTTGATGGACTAGCCAATCTAGCCTTTGCTCCTGGCGACCTCTTGTCTGGCCTAATTATGTGCCTAATGGTGTCTCGGTTCTTCAAGGGGACTCTCATTTTGAATTAGTTTGTTTTTGCTGTTGCTAGCTCAAGTCCATGTAGTTTTTTAAAGAAAAAAAAATTATTGGCTTGATATTTAAACATATTCTAAACCAATCCATTGCGTGATAATCCGGTGCCTTTGGCCATGTCAGGACCCACAAACGAACTTGTAGAAGATAAGAAAAGAAAACCTTATCCTAAAAAAAATCAAGAATCAAAGATTGCTCTTCTATTATTGCACCAGAAAACAAAATTAAGGAAACTTTGTCCTCTTTTCTCTTCATTAACTGCCTCTCAGCAAACGTTCACTTCCATTTCTTGACTTTCTAAAGATCGGAAAATCATAATGGCAAAGCTAGCTCCATTGCATCGCCACCATAATTCACTTATAAATCAAAACTCACCAACCCACAATCCTAAATCAAGAACCCATTCGCAAGCTTCTCTCTCTGTTGCTCCTACTTCCACTTTCCCTGACACCACTCCTCTCTCTGCTTCTCAGATTCATTTACCAAATTCTCAATTTTCAGGCACCCCTACTGATGTCAAGACATTGGATTCTGTTAAAGCAATGCATGCCCAGATGCTGAAAACGTCCAATGAGTGGAATTCTGATTCCATGGCCGAAACTTTGATCACATGTTACTTGGTGTTTGGCGATTTTAAGTCTGCTGCAACCGTTTTCTTTGTTGGTTTTGCTCGGAATTATGTAATGTGGAATTCGTTCTTGGAGGAATTCGAAAGTAATGGGGGTAATCCGATGGAAATTCTCCAGGTTTTTAAACAACTTCATCGAATAGGTGTTATGTTTGATAGTAGAGTGATTACTGTAATTTTGAAATTCTGCACTCTAATTATGGACTCGCAAATGGGTTTGCAAGTTCATGCTAGTTTAATAAAGAGGGGTTTTGAATTTGATACGTATGTGAGAAGTGCAATGTTGAATTATTATGAGAGATGTTGGTGTTTGGAAAGTGCTAATCGAGTATTTCATGAAATGCCTGATCTAGATGATCTCTTGTGGAATGAGGCCATCATTGTCAACCTCAAGAATGAGAGATTTTTTAAAGAATTGCAGCTGTTTGTAGAAATGCAATTTTCCTTTGGGAAACCCAATCCTAGTACATTGTCAAAGATTCTACAGGCTTGTGGAAAGCAGAGAGCTCTCGGTGAAGGGAAGCAGATTCATGGGTATGTCCTAAAACATGATTTGGAGTCATCAAATTTGTTTATCTGCAATTCTTTGATTAGCATGTACTCTAGAAATGGCAAACTTAAACTAGCTAGAAGAGTATTTGATATAATGAAAGCTCATAATTTGTCTTCATGGAATTCGATTATATCAAGTTATAGTGCACTAGGTTGCTTGAATGATGCTTGGAAACTTTTTCGCAAGATGGAATCATCTAGTGTAAAACCTGACATAATAACTTGGAACTGCTTACTATCAGGCCATGCTGTTCATGGCTTATGTGAAGTAGCCCTTGTGATTTTACAAAAAATGCAAGTTGCTGGTTTCAGACCAAATTCGAGCTCTATTACTGGTGCTCTTCAAGCTGTTATTGAATTGAGGCTCTTGAAAATCGGAAAAGAGATCCATGGCTATGTGATAAGAAATGGGCTTGACTATGATGTATATGTGGAAACTTCATTGTTAGACATGCATGTGAAAAGTGATTGCTTAACCATTGCTCAGGCAATTTTCAATAATATGAAGATCAAGAACATTGTTGCTTGGAATTCATTAATAACTGGGTATGCATTTAAGGGACTTTTTAACAATGCTAAAAATTTGATAAATGATATGAAAGAGGAAGGAATTAGAGCAGATTTAGTTACGTGGAATGGTATAATTTCTGGTTACTCAATTTGGGGCTACAATGAGGAGGCTTTGGCTGTGCTTCAAGATATCAAAAGATCAGGATTAACTCCAAATGTAGTTTCATGGACTGCCCTCATATCCGGAAGCTCCCAGAAGGGCAAATACAGGGAATCTTTAGAATATTTCTTTTTGATGCAACGAGAAGGAATTAAGGCTAACTCTGCCACTGTGTCCAGCTTACTCAGGACTCGTGGAGGCTTATCTCTGTTAAAGAAGGGTAAAGAACTACACCGCCTTAGCACAAAAAGTGGCTTCCTTGAAGATGTATATATAGCCACAGCACTTGTTGACATGTACAGTAAGGCAGGCGACTTAAAGAGTGCCCATAAAGTTTTCAGGAGGAATAAGAACAAAACACTGGCATGCTGGAATTGCATGATCATGGGATTTGCTATTTATGGCCATGGAAGGGAGGCAATTTCACTCTTTGGTGAAATGCGAAGGGAAGGTATCATGCCGGATTCTATAACCTTCACTGCTGTACTCTCTGCCTGCAAGAACTCAGGTTTAACTGATGAAGGATGGAAGTATTTTGACTGTATGAGCAAAGATTATGGCATAGAGCCCAGAGTTGAGCATTAATCTTGCATGGTAGATCTTCTTGGAAGAGTCGGCTATCTTGATGAAGCCTGGGACTTAATTCAAACTATACCATTAAAGCCAGATGCAACTATTTGGGGTGCTTTTCTTGGATCCTGCAGAATCCACACTAACTAGGAATTTGCAGAGATAGCAGCCAAGGAGCTTTTCAAGTTAGAACCATATAATTCTGCTAATTATGTCCTGATGATGAACTTATATGCCATGTCAAACAGATGGGAGGATGTTGCACAAATAAAAGCTCTCATGGGTGAAAAAGGGTTGAAAAACAGGGAAGTATGGAGCTGGATACATGTTGATAACACAGTTCATGTATTCTCTAGCGAAGGAAAGCCCCACCAAGACGAAGGGGAGATATACTTCGAGCTGTATCAGTTGGTTTCCGAAATGAAGAAACTAGGATATGCACCTGATATTAACTGTGTATATCAGAACATGGATGAGGAAGAAAAGGAGAAGGCACTCTTGAGGCACACAGAAAAGCTAGCCATTACTTATGGACTGATCAAGACAAAAACTAGTGCACCTATCAGAGTGATAAAGAATGCAAGAATTTGTTCTGATTGCCACACAGCAGCAAAGTTTATATCGCTGGCACGAAAGGTAGAGATTTTCCTGAGGGATGGTGTTCGGTTTCACCATTTTAAGGCAGGGAAGTGTTCTTGCAATGACTTGTGGTAATACCAAAATTCTTGATGTACATGGAGCAATATCCCATAGCATTGAGTAGAAGACTTGAAATTTGTTACACAGAGAAAACAAGAATGATGGAAGAAGAGTTTACTAGATGTAGACGCAACAGCAGAAATGTATAATTATAGTAAATTTTGTTAAAATAATACAAGCAGATGAGAGTTGTGTGCTCCATAGGAACTGAAATTTTGTTTCTGCACATTGCGATCAAGCATGTATATCACAGTTTGATCAATTCAGAATTGGATATACTTTTCCAAATTCAATAGTTGAGGCAGTAAATTCATCCTTGTCTTCCCAAAAATTAAATTTTTTTTTTTGGTTATTATTATAAGTTGAAATTTTGGTGATGTATTGACTTCAATTCACTATCCCTTTATAATTTAAAATTTCTTTTTGGTCAATAAATTTGTTCGCTTCACAGGGTATCCTTCAAATGTCAACTCATGTCCTACAACGTAAAAAGAAAATATATTATAAAATTTCTCACTCACAGTAATTAGTTAAGAAAAGTGCTAAATATCTTTAGCAATGTAATGTTGTTTTTTCCGTTGCTTGGCTCATGAGTGTGCATCATGTCAAAGATAGAAAAGGTCAAAAAAAACAAAGTAAGAGAGCCAATTGGTTTATCACTCCTCTTCACTGAAATATCCAATACAAACTTTTTATCTTTTTTTGTAACCGACAAATAAAGATATTTTTAAGGTTGCTGTTAAGGAAATATTTTATAATACCATTCAATAATGTTACCCGCAGCATACCAATCATTTTTTAAATAATTAGAAATTTTAATATTCGAGTCAATTTAAAGTTATAATTATATCGTTTAAAACATAATGGTTTTAAACATGACGATTAAATCTGCAATTATTCATTTAAAAAATTAATGATGATCTGTTATTTTTCAACAATAAATAATTAATTTTTTATTAAATAAAATTTTTATCCAAATCCTGTGCTTGAATTTTTTATAGACTAATAATGAACTGCATCTATATATGTAAATCGTCATCCAACTCTTTTTTCAACCAACTTATATTTTCATGAATTTGGTTTATGTAATTTTTTTTTCAATGTGGTCAAATTAAATAAGCTGTAAATGTATCGGATTATATAGATTTAAATTGAGTTATACACAAGTCAAATCATAAATAGTTTAAAATTTTGAAGATTATAAATATATTAAACCATCTCATCATGAACTAAATGGGTCATGCTTAAACGTGTAAAGTCATTTAACATTATTTTTTTACTTTTTTTTTAAACTTTTTTATATTGTATAATCTAAAAAATTTTATTTTTCATATTTGCAAATTGAATCAAAATTTATCCCTTTTAATTAAATTTCACATTAAAAAAATCAAAATTTACTTTTTTAAAATATATAATTACATCCTTAAGACAGAATAGAAATCAAACTTTGATTAATTGCAAAATTGTAAAGCTATAAAGCATCTCTTACATATATTGTTTATATAGTTAGGCAAAACTAACAAATCTAAAATAGCCACCCTGGTTAATTATCAAAAATAATAAATTTTGTTATTAATTTTAAATGATACTAAATACAATAAAAATTCATATAAATTTTCTTACTAAATAAAATTTCCTTTAATTTTCACGAGATTACAGACAAAGGAATTTAATTAAAATTTCACTGAAATTTTAATTATTAAATTTAAATAATAAAATGCTAATTGCACAAATTTTTCTGCAGTTCATTTGTTTTTATTATTATTTTTGCCATTCAAAACCACTTGCATGCTTTAAAAGGAAGCAATTGTACGGTTTAAGAATAATTCGGGCCCAACAAAATTCTTGAGTTGCAAAAACACAGGAAATCACGTGAGGTGACAAGGCTGTCAGATTAGGTTCACGTCCCTTCTCCATTTTACCTTATCTTCCACCTTATCCCATATCTTGCTGATACGTGTACTCCTAAGTTATGAACTTTTACGTGTCCTGCCTCTTGCGCTCCAAATCTTTCAATCCCCTTGTCCATAAAAAATGATAAAAAGATAAAATAAAAAAATAGCTAACACTTCTCTTAAGCAAGAGTTATTTCCTAATAATCCCTAATCACAGCACCTGGTAGCTATAATTTATGAGATAAGAGCCTAAAGACCTGTGCAGGATCTGTCTTACATGGATATTTACAGATAAGATAATAGTAATTTACATATCATCACCATGCAGATACGAGTAAAAAGCAACTAATAAAAAGAGGCCATCCTTTCCCACTCATAGGAAGTTTGAGGATTAAAAAAAACGAAAAAAAGAGAACTTGTCTAAGAACCTAATAACTGAAACAGGGAAAACCCCCACCCTGGATGTTGAGACACAGCAAACAAAGCAAAAGGCAGCCTGAAAGGGTCTCCATGATGTGAAAAAAAATAAATCCAGCATTGCATGCAAAACTTCTGGAAATAAGGACTACTCCCACCAATCTCTACAATGCCTCCGGAATTAGAATGGGCCAATCGCACAGCCATTAAAATGAACTTCATAGCATGGCCAGCAGACACATGACCTTCAGAATCGATTAATGGGTTCGACCCGATCCTGCACAGCCATCCTCTCACATACATCAGCCAAAGATTTGAGATTGCACTTGATGAGTGCCTTCACAAAGTAACATGTTTCATCGTTGGTGTTCCCATCGGGTACATCCACAACAAACGACTCTATGACTAATGTCCCTAGCCTTCCATCAATAACCTCCGGATGGACGGTCATAATTGATGAGTAGTTCTGCATAACCAAGAAAATGCATTGCCAAGTGCACAAAATACTTCAGATATTTTATCATTTTTAACACAAGATAACAGAAAATGTAAAAACCCTGAGTCCAAGTGTACCACATTGCATAAAATAGTAAAATAATGTTTGATGGCAGATTCCAGATGCCTTGCTAAGTGCCATCCAATAAATTTACGCTTGCCATATCACGTGTACAAGCACTTCAATAACATATGATAAGAATGCTAAGCAAAAGCTCTTCTCTTCGATCATTAAAAGCAAATCGCCTCCTTGGACAAGAATCTTGTCACAAAAATAGTAAACATCCTCCACAAAGATTCATGTATGATATAAATTCACCAGATTAACTTTTCACTTGCCAAAACGGGCCGAGGAAAATCGCATGTGACCACGACAAGATAGCACTAGAAAAAACAAAAGAGGAAAAAAAAAAGCAACAGCCAACTTTAGCTCCCATGTGCAGTTGTGCAAAACTGCACTACATGACTGGTGATATCATGGCCCATTGAATAAAATAACCCAACAACAAGGAGGATGAGAGAGAGAAAGGCAATAGAATATTACACAGCCAGCAAAAGAATGCTCCTACAACTACAACCACTAAACATGCAAGCGCATTCAATACAAGCTAAGAAATCACCGAAGTCCACCATCATAAATTAGGTTTCAAAATCTCAAATCACTTACCACACTAATAAAGAGTATTGAGAAGAGCATGTAAAATTGTTTGACAAAGTGGACGCCGCCACTAGCATCCTTTATATCCCAATCAATAGCAAATTTAAATAAAGAAAAGGATGATTCAACACAATAAGCAAATGCTATGAGAAAGATGATAGCAAAACTCCTTACCAAATGCAGAAAGGACAGCAAAACATTCAGAAACGTACCAAAAAAAAAGCGATCTAATTAATTAAATCCTGAATAAACACAGAAAACACTGAATGACCCAATCGCATATAAGACAAGGAGCAAAACAGCGCAGAGATTCTTTTAAGAGTAGTTGTATAAATGAAGAAATGGAAAGAGAATGTATACCTTTAGCCTGTGATCACCACCGACGATCTTGATTCCGAGAATGTGCTCCTCGTCATCAAGGAGTTCAAGCATCTCAGTGCTAGTAGTAGCAGGGAGTCCGGATTTGACATTGACTTCTCTAACACTTCCAATCCCAAGCTCCCCATTCTCCCCGTTCACAACGCACCTACTCACAAACGGTTTATATTTCTGAGGCTGATCGAATCGCCTAACCAGAGACCAAACCTGATCCATATAATTTTCAACAGCAAAAAGAAAATTAATCAAAATAGGAACAACAATTCCAAGTGGTCTAGGCCTTTTTACCAGAACATAGAAATGAAAAGAATTCTCCCCGAAAACCACTTAAAATCGAAATACAAAAGGTAGTTAAGCAAAAATCATCAACGAAAATGGAAAAATTATCGTAGTTTACGCAAATCCGAGACTCAAAGTACAAGAACGAGTAAAAATAAAGAAAAATCAATCAAGACCGATCTGGATTGCCGAGATTGACACAGAGAACATAGAAAGAAAAAGAAAAATCAAGGAAAAAAAAGTTGGAAGAAAAGAAAGAAAAAAACCGGCCGATCCAGATGAAAGAAAAGGCTTACAAGATGAACGGGAGCTTTAATGTGTTTAACAAGAGCAGAAGTGCACTGATTCTCTCCAGGCAGGTGCCTATGGTGCCTCCCTTTGTACTGGGCCTCCATAACACCGTACGCGTCGCCGTTGTTCATTGTGAAATGATAAACTCTGAGCAAAAGAAAACCGCAGCCACTTCTCTCTCGATCCGGATGGATTAGAAAACTGACGCTTGGCGGTGGAGATAAGTTTTTCTGGTGAAGGTCAGTCTCGTACAGAGAATTGGCATGCAATTAGCAGCCCAAATGCCTTTTAGGCTTTTGCCTTGGCTTAGAAAACTCCCAAAATCAATGAATCCACCGACAATTCCAATATTTTATATGTATTCTTTTTCTTTTAAAGCCCAACTGAAAGGGCCTGCTTCTTCCATGGGCCCATTTTTCCCGTCAGATAACGTGATAAATTATTTTAACCTTTTAGGACGTGTTTGATAATATTTTTTATTTTTTATTTTATAAAATTCATAAATTATTTTTAATTTTTATTATTTATTTTTTAAAAACTGTTTAAAAATTATTTTTTATTTATTTTTTAAAAAATATTATAATACCCATTAATACATATTATATATATATATAATTTAATTATTAATATTAAATAATAAATATTTAATAAAATTTAAAATATATTACATTAAAAAATCATAATATGGTGATAGTAGTGATACCGACGGTAGAGGCGGCAGTGGCGATGACAGTAGCAGTATGGTGGTGACAGCGACGGTGGTAGCAGCAACGATAGTCTGGTGGTGGTAGAGATAATAATAGTAGAGATGGCAGTGCAGTGACAGTAGCAGCGATGATGGCGATGACAGTAGTAGTAGCGACGGTGACAGTATCGATGATGGTGATGGTGGCGACAGTGTGATAGTGGTGGTGGTGCTAATAGCAATGTAGTGGTGATAGTGATGGCAAAGATGGCAGCGACAATAGTGGTGGTGGCAACGACAGTGATGGTGTGGTGGTGGTGATGGTAATGGCAAATATGATAGTTGTAGTGGCGACGATGGTGGTGGTAGTGTTGGTGGCGGTGGTGTGGCGGCAGTGGCAACGGTGTGGTGGCAGTGTGACAGTGGCAGCGTGGCGGTGTGGTGGTGGCGATGATGGTGTGGTGGCAGTAATAGCGGTGGTGTGGTGGTAGTGGCGGCGGCGGCGGTGTGACGGTGGTGGTGATAGCGACAGTAATAAAGGTGGCGTGATGTAATAGTGATGGTGATGTGGTGATAATAGCGGTGATGATAATAAGGATGAAGTAATTAAATTATTGATAAAAATAAAATTATAAAAATTACATTTTAAAGATTTTTAATTTTTATTTTTATTGTCAAAATTACTTATTAAATTTTTATAAAAATAAAAATAAAAACGAATTTGCCGAACATATTTTTGTTTTATTTTTAAGAAGAAAAATAAAAAGTCAAAAATAAAATCGTCATCAAACGCATCCTTAGATTGCGACTTTAAAATAAAAAAAAAATAGAGATATCAGATAAGATCACATATGATTGTCTGTTTTGTTGGTGACAGTGCATTCTCCACCGTCGATCGTTTTTCATTTGTTGGATTGATGTCGATGCCGTTAGGTGCATGGCATTTTATCAATTTGGCAATGTAAATGCGAGTGCGCGACCACCACTAAACGAGTGGTTTACCTTTAAAGTCAAAGCACAATGAAGTAGAGGCAATGTTAGGACGACTTTTTTCTGAATTTCTTAATGTTTTTTGTTTTTTTTTTGGCTCTTTGGATAATTATTGGAGCATATTGACAAAATTGTCCTTGCATGGGGCTGTTTCAGTCCGCGCTCCACACCAAATCTAAAGATAGACGTCGTGTAAGGATATCTTGCAAGTACTGAATTTTTCTGTCCTTCTCTTCCTTTTTTGTCATTACTGTTTAAAAAAAAAAAGTGCAAGTAAAAAAGTAGCCAATTTTCGCCACAGGGAGTGTGAGTGTATGACTGGCATACAAAAATTACCACAGCTACAAATATATAGATCTCCATTTACACAGCGAGAAATTCACAAATATATAGATCTCCATTTACACAGCGAGAAATTCGGCCATTAAAAATTCAGTTTAGCTAGAAATTGAATGCCGCCCCTCCCTCTTCTCCTCCTTGTTCTTAATTTCTCCTTTTTCAAAACTATTTACCTTTTTCAATCTCGGATTGTTCTGGATTTTGTGGTTTTTTCATGACTAATAAGAATTTTTTTTTCCTTTGCCAATTCTCAATTTCATGATTATTCAATAAATATTGATACTTAGTTTATATATAATTGGATCATATTTTATAAGACATTCCAATGTACATTATCAATTTTCATGGTTAATTAAAAATCTTTCATTCAAGAAGCTAATTACCTGACAAATTATTGATTTTTTTAACATCGGCATACAAAAATAAGTTATCGTCTCTCTCACCAACCACGTATTGATTAATAAGATTAAAATCCGAAATTAAGCAAAAACGAGAAAACCTTTGCATTTGTTTGTGTGTGTGTGTGTGTTAGGTTGGTCTTGTGTTTTTACTATTAAGGTTGAGAATGCAGGGAAGTCCAGTGACGTGTAAAGGTAGGAAATGAAACTCCAAAAGAGTGGTAGGTAAGTTAAAAAAAATGTAAGAATGAGAAAAAGCACATGTGGCATTGCAGTTTTTCCACTATCACATAGTTTGTATTATTTGAAGGACGGCCACTATAAAAAACAATAATAAAATAAAAAAAAGTAAAGGATAATTATTATATTTTGTGGGGAAAATAATTGCACCAAATTCTCGACTAATAATGAAGCACAACAATCACCTACTCCACCATCTATATGTATCCGTATATAGGATAAGGAATGATAATGCCCATATTATCATCTGACAAGTGTGGCCCAATAGCCTCAAACTCATCTTGTGATGAGAGGAATTTTTAGGTTCAAGTCCAACTCTCCCGTCCGGTCTAGGTATAAGACAGCAAACGAACATGAGAACCGAAAAGATAAAACTTTTCAATCAGAGTTGTCAGAACTTGGTCTTTCAAGTATTATTGACACATGCTATCGTTTTATTCATCAATCATTCAATGTCACATTATTAAATATTTATTTTGATATACGAATAAACTACTCAAGTGTTTCTGAACATTTTTTACGAATATTATACTTTCTTTCGGGTTGAATTCTCTCAATTTTTTTCTCTTTAATACTCTTTCAATTCAAAAATTACTGACTTGAATTTCGAAGGTTCACTTGTGCTAGCTTCTTTTTCTTTCTTTGCAGGACTCATTCTTGCCTTGCTCAATCGGTCACTGCTGGAACGTTGCTTCCACATTCCTTGATTCTCACTTGAAGACTTATTTTTTATTAAATATTTGATTTATCAATTCATATGAATCAAATGAAAGTTATATTTAAAACATAAGATAACGGTAATAAGAGATATAAATTTTAAAAATGTTTTCCAAGCGTCAGAAATCTCAAAATTTATATAAAATAAGGCATAAGCAGCACTTAAATGAAAGATGAGGGAAAAAAAATCTTTATAAAGAGTAAAGATAAATCACTCAAACAAACCATCATATACGTCATTTCAAATTTTTTATGCGCAGCCGCATTTTTTACCAAAATGAAATTCTTATAATTTTATTAATCAATATGAAATCATATATAATTCTATTAAATTTTGTTATTTGAGCCTCTGATGTTCAATCTAACTTTTAATTTACATAACTAATTAAATTAAGAGTTCCGCATTGATGGACCCATAATTGAAAATGGTTTTATTAATAGTATATGTTATATGTACGAAATAAAAATTAAATTTAAAATTTCATTTAAAGAAATTCTATATTTTAATCACTCCAACTCCCAACTATTTGTATCATTCTATTATCATTACAGCCATTGGTATCATTCTATTATCTTTAAATTTAGATATAGAAAGTACTTTCAGCACTAGATTATACAGCGCAAAATTCAATTACAATTGTTATAAAGGCCGCTATTTGCGGCTATAACTTTCAATTGAAATGTAATTAATTTTATTTGGCCAAAATCATTTGATGAAATTCAATTTGATTTTTTCATATCAGTTGAAATTTAATACTTAAATTTGTTTTGGCTAAATTTCTATTACATTTTTTTTTATAACCATCAGTATCATTGAAATTAGCCAGAAGGCCAAAGCAAAGGTTGGAGCGTAGGAGGAACTTTCTCAATCCGTACCTATTCAAGTATTCAGTACAATCCGAGGGAGGGAGATTGGTCAATTCATGTGCCAGCTTATTATTACAATCGCGAAAATAAAAAAATCATAAGCAAGACGAAAATTTAGACAATAAAGGAGAACAATAACACGGTAATAAATCCAATTCATTGCGAAGGGCAATTACCACCTTGCAATCTTTTATTAAAATTTAACAATAGCTAAAGAAAAGCTAAATGTTAATACTCTTTTCATCCTCTCTTACGTGTAACTTTTTAGCAAAATTCAAAATTTATTTATCTATCATTTTTAGCCTTTTATTATATTTTAATTTTTTTTAATTTAATTTTCTTTCTCAATAAAATTTAATTCATTTAAAATTAATTAAATTTGATAATTTAGTTAAAATCATACAATTTAATATTAAATTTAGGTCTAATTAATATTTTTTAATTCTTGTAAAAATGACAAAAGTGACAAATAAAAAAATAAAAAAAAGTATATTTTATATGAAAATATTATTTTTAGTTAAATTTGAAATAAATTTCATATTAATTGGTAGAAAAAAATAACAAAAAAACTTTAAAGGTCGGGAAATATCAATTCGGTGAAAGGGATTTTGTTCAAATTGTGATCTATCCCAACAACTTAACTAGTTCCAATCGCACCATTCTTTTGTGCCCATTTCAAATTTCTGAATTCATCGTGTTTTCATTTGCCAAAAAGTACACGAATACAAGAGAAAGTTCGTTGTATCAATATACGAAATATCACCACCGCCAGCCAAGTTGCCACTTGGGGCACCAAAAAGAAGGATCTAGGATTCACATGCTAGGATTTGGGGGTCCAAATCAACTATCTCTGTTGGGCTAACTAGATCCCACGTCGACTGGCCACCCTTTTGTTCTCCAATGCCAAGACAACATTGTTCTATTGTAATAGATGGTGCATCATGGTTGGGAAATGCCAAAGATATTTTTGAAGGACAGAATCATGATAAGAAGTAAGATTCATTTTCTCCACTTTCATAAAAGATGCAATTACCAACTCCCTCATTGGAAATTTGTTTAGACATGCATTGTTCCAATTAAGCCAATAAACTACACAAACATCGTATGTCCTGCTTCATATATTCCCCTTTGTAACAAAAATGGATTTGGTGGCCAATGGACCATCGACAACTTGACCATTTTTGTGTACTGTTGTCGATATATGATCTTTTTTTGCAGATATGATATTTATTATTGAATTTGTTTACAAATATGGATATAATTTTAATAATATATTTGCGCTATGGTAAAATTTTGATCACTATTAGAGAAAAAAACTGTAACACCCTATATCCGATCCGATTTTAAAACCGAATACGAAATGTCACACACGATACTAAATTTCATAAAATGACCAATTACAAAATCTCTATTTAAAAATCTTATCACTTTCACAAATATTGTTCATTTTACATAAATTTTGACAGAATTTCCCCTATAATTATTCAAAACCTCCCGTAAGAAAAATTTCAAAACACTTTTATTTCAAACTATCATACAGTTCATCTCTATTTCAAACTTCATTCACGCAATAATTTGTCCATCCTCCATAAGTTCTCATCTCAATCTTAATCAAATTAAAAGTATAACCACATTCAATATACCATATATGTCTAGTTTATAAATTTACATATATAATCTTAATATACAACTCACAATATATCCCTTCACACATATTTTTTTTATCTTTACACGTGTACATGCCAAATCCTAATATAAATTTCAAATTACATAACAAAAGAGCCTTCACACCCCAACTTTGATATGACTCCAGATATTAACAGCTACATCAAATAATTCTTCCAATTTGAAGTACACCTTACTCCAACCTACGCGTTAGAAAATAACCACACGCTAAGCTAAAAGTTTAGTAATGGCTATCAAATTTATTCTTCCATAGAAAAAATGCATAACATACATATAAAATTTATCAACACATATACAAACCCATAGCATCACATAAAATTCACTATTACTTACCTCAAAATATACATACATTACGAAGTAAAGTAATTTTTCTACATTATATACTTAAATTTTTAATAATTTAACAAATTAATTTCATAGAACATGCATAGTCTTTAATACACCTAAAATGTTCAAATTAATAAGCAATATGCTTCTTATTATTAAATATATGTATTATTTATTTACCGTGTCTGTCTACAATAATGTATTATGGAAAATTCTTAACTATCTCAATGTATATAAGCGTCACGCATTATAATCTAAAAACTCAAGATATTGCCCGATAGCTCGGTAGATTAATTAATAACTTTTTTTAAGAAAAATGACATTTATATAAGAGAAAGATCACAAACAAGGGGAAAAAACATCCCACAAGCTAGAAGAGTCATACAAAATTGAAGTTTTAGCTAAATTTTGAGTCTCAGTATTGTTAGATCTACTAGTCCAAGCCAAAACAATGTCAGAAAAATGCAACAACAAAAACTTATAATCAGAAAGAACAATACCAAAATTTGAGGAATCATCTGAATAATTATATAAAGCAAAATAGAGTTACAGCGTATCAGTATATATAGTCCCTTTAGGAAGAAGGTGACCATCAATCCAAGATAACACTGAGCGAAAAGCCAGGCCTTCAGCAATACAAAGAGGGAACAGACCTGGCCAATGACCCAAAATAGCATTAATGAAGTGGCCATCCCCATCCTAAAAAATAGCCCCAAATCCACTTATGTTCCTATTAGAAAAAATAGCAACATCAATTTTGCAAATCCAACCACCATTTGCACTCATCAAGGGAGGAACTACACCCATCCAGCAACTATCAATAGATAAAAAAACATCATTTAAAACCTCATTTGCTGATTTCCATTCACCCAAGTAAGATAATTTTGATTGGATGATAACATGGAGAGCCATCAAGACATTATTCCACATTAGTTTGTTTCTCACATTCCACAACTTTCACATGATCATACATACTTCCTCAAACTTATCCCTGTTTAAACAATTCAATAATGATAAGAGAATAGCCTGTAGTGGCATTGAATCAACCTGACCAAAACAGTCATAACAACTCCAAACTTCCTTAGCAAAATGGCAGCCAAAAAAGATATGAGAGGGTTTTTGTAACACCCTACTTTTATCCATATATTCATATCTCATAAATAGTGATACTAAACAGATATACACATATATCTATGAGTCCAAATTTATTTACCTCAGTTTATGCGATCCCATTCTCTTTATGTATAGATGCCATGCGATAATTCTTTCTTCACATCCCGAAATCTTCTTTTCCTGCGCGCAGTCAACAACCGCACGCTAAGCAACATTGTCGCTTAGTGGTGGATACAACTACTCAAAATTTCATTCGATTAAATTTTATTTTTCAATTTTATAATCTCTATTAACTTAAGCAAGTCTATTTCTTTGCTTAACCTTATCCCGGCAATTCCTATTATTAATTATTCGTCCTTGCCTATCTTTTTATTTAAATTGTCCTTCTTTTGTTACTTTATGGGTTCACTATAATTTATACAGTAAATTTATACTAGTCAACATTCATTCGTTGTAACGTTCCATTTCTATTCTGTTACTAACCTTCTTTTCTCCATCGCTATTTAGTATTTTGTCGTACTTCATTTTCCTATATTTTCTCATTTTCTCGTATAATTTCAACTAAGTTCTTGCTTCTGTTTGAATTAAAATTTACAATTTTCTGTCTAGCTAGATCAATATTTCGTTAATTATTTTCTCAAACTACTAGTTTATCATTCGTTTCTCCTTGAATATTTCTCGCCATGAACTTATTATTTTCTTTTAATTTGTCCCTTAATTTCATTCTTTGATTCTTTCCACAATATCATATTTTATTTATTTATTTTTTTCATCCCTTTGACCATATTATGATTTCATTCATTATTTATAAACATCCATTCAAATTCTCTCTTTTGATATTAATTACACTTTAATAATCAGGTCAACAATGCTATTTATTTTCGATTAGGTCATTTGACCTTCTTTACTTGTCTTTATCTTTATTATATATTTTTCTTGTTTGATTACATTTCTTTCCTCACTAAATAGAAAATTTCAAATCAAATTCTTGTAATCTCTTTCTATTACATAAATCTATAATTTAATCTTAATATATTCATAATTTACTTTAGATCCCAAATTTCTCTTATGGTGACAAACTACATTTTGATTCTTAACATTTTTAATATTGACGATTTTATCCTTCGTAACTTGTCTATTAAATTTGATTCCTCTAATTGCTATATTAATATTCCAATTTACTATTTTCTCTAATTAACTTATATTTTAACTCATTTGGCTTTATTTGACTTTTATTGAATTTCCAATGTACAAATTATATTTTGATTCTTTTAATTTTCCAAAGATGGTAGATTTACAAGTTAACCCTTTAATTTTTGATTAATTATATTCTTGCCCCTTCCTGTCTTATTTAGCCAAGTTAAGTTTCGTATTTTGCTCTTTTTGGTCCAACTAACCAATTTACTTTTATTTTATCACGTAATTACAATTTTACTGTTACTTATCCCATTGATCTTATTTTTCATATTATTTATTATTTATATTTATGGCATCCAAATTATCATAATTATTCTTTCATCTTGATTTCATACAAGATTACCATTTTGCCCCTAGAAAAATCCAGTGGAATTGCAACGAGCTAGATAAACGGGATATAATCGGGGGATTCAGTTCTCGGAACCATCCAATCCCCTTTAACCATTTTTCTCAGTCAATATACGCAATTATATATATATATATATATATATATATATATATATATATATATATATACACACATACAGTTGTGGATTCAGCTCTCGGAGCCATCCAATCCACAATTCAATATAATTTCATACACACACACACATGTATTTATATATAAATGCAGTTGTGAATTCAGCTCTCGGAGCCATCCAATCCACAATTCAATATAATTTCATACACACACACATGTATTTATATAAAAATGCAGTTGTGGATTCAGCTCTCGGAGCCATCCAATCCACAACCCAATTCAATGACATACACCGGATTCAGCTCTCGGAGCCATCCAATCCGATGTTACACATCAAGGCGCCGCATTACAATTTTCCCTAATTGGCATGCCAACCTTATCCGATTACCCCAATTCCTATTTAATTTTACTAAGGGCAAACATAATATTACCATTAAATAGTATCTACATGTATTAGCATTATATATATATATATCCAGGATACCGGTCGTTTTCCTTATCTTTAATAACTTCATTTCATCATTATTCCTTCGTTGATTCATCAACAACATCATTTACTATTGTAGGCACCGTAGTGCTCTACTCTACTATTTTTTCAACTCAATTTATTAACTATTCATCTTACGTCACTTCATCACATTATTAATTTATTTCACCCTTTTGCTTACTTATATATATAGTCACACCATGTTACATTACTAAATATGTATATATATTTTTAGTGCACTTATGTAAATAAGTTAGTTAACTTGAATTATTCTAATTATACTTCTCTAAATTAATATAACATTTTTTATACGCAAAGTACTATTTTATATCAATTATTCACTTCATATATCACTATATACAATTCAACTAACATATTAATTTTTAACGCTCATGAATCTCTTCATACTTTGTTTGATTGATATGAGCCTAAATAGCTCATATTTAATCCATATTTTGTTACCAAAATAATGTTTAGTTGTATTAAATTATGTTAGAATTAGGTGTGTTTAATGTATTTTGTTAAGTTTTGTGTATGTAGGAGAAAAGGGAGAAAAAGGTGAAGAAGAAAGAGAGAAAAGACGGTGTCGCGAGCGCGACAGGTATCGCGAGCGCGACAAGGGAAGCGTGTCCCGTCGCGAGCGCGACAGGTGCTGCGATCGCGATAGGAGGCGGTGATAGGCAGTTCATGTTTAAAAGGCACTTCAAAAGGACACTACTCTTCACCAAATGATGTATACTTCTAGAGGGATACTTGAAGAGTTATGTTGTTATGGAAAGGTGCTTGAAGGGTCACAATGCTTGGCAAGAAAGTTATAAATATAAATGATGGTTATGCAATTTAAATTTCAAATCAAATTTTAAAGAGGCATGACTTTTCACCAAGAGTTGCATACCTATGGAGAGGCACTTAGAGGGACATAATGTTTGGAAATCTATAAATACCCTAGAAGTTATAATCACATAGAGAGAAATCAATCTATCAATTATTTTTATTATTTTGAAAGTGTAAGTAGAGGAAATAATTGTAGGTTTTAGTTTTAGTTTTATGACTTGAAGAGAAGGCAAATACAATGAAGAAGACTACACTTGGTGAAAGGAAGAATGGTTGAGAGATCCCTTCTTCTACTTCTAATCTTTACTTCTTCTTTGTTATTATTATGAACACTTTTTAGGAACTTGAATGTTATTATTTATATTTATTCATTTCTCTTTCATTTATCTTTATATATAGTATTTGCTATTAAAAGTTTATTAGTATCATTATAAGTTAAGGAAGACGACCTTCGATGTGCAATTCCTTTTCTAAAAATCATCATAATGGTCATAAATAAGGGAGTTAGCGAGAGCAACATCTTATTGAAAGTTAATAGGAAATTCATTATCAAAGTATAGTTTGAGAGATCACATGTGGAGATAGTTGTTATAGGTTGGTTTTTATTCTTTGAATGTGTGTTTATGTAATTCTTGTCTAGATGCGAGAGCTGCGATTTAGAACCATAAATGCATGTTTAAGGCATAATCTAGTCTAGATGCGAGAGCTGCGACATAGAACATTATTCCAACTTGGCTTGCATGATAAAGATTGAATTATAAATAAGAGAAAAAGATCGAATTCCATAATTATGTATATGTTATATTCATTATATTAATAAGTCTTCTCAGATTATCATTAAAGTAGAATAATATTTAATTTAGTGTAGTGTAGTTTTAATAATAATTTTAACTTGCAAATTAATGAGCATTGTAAACAAGATTAAAATCAAGTAGTAATAGTGTACAATGTTAATCAACATTCCTCGTGGGATCGATATCTGAAGTACTATAATCGGTACACCGTATACTTGCGGTATTTAAGCTTTAGAAAAAGCATATCAAGTTTTTGGCGCCGTTGCCGGGGATTGATTGATTAAATGTATTGTCATTATGAATCTTGATTTATGATTTTGGATTACAATATTTAATTAGTTTTGTTTTGTGTTGTTTTTAGTTGATTTAGTATATTAACATAATTTATTTTTGGTTCTACATGTTATTTTACTTAGTTTTTCATTATAAATTTTTGAAAAAAAAAATTAATTACAAAACTAATGATTTTTCTTCATTGTCACGAGCGCGCGGTCTGTCGCGAGCGCGACATTGTAGGGAGGATACTTTTGCAGTGGAATGTGGAATTCTCTCCTTCCCCACTAAGTTCTCCTAGTGGAACTTTTTGAGTTTGTTTTCTCCATCTTTTTTACATTTATTGTGATTTTGTTTGTTTTGTGTTTTGTTTGCCCTACCATTCTCACACAATGAGGACATTGTATCCTTTAAGTGTGGGGGGGTATGTATGTATTGTTTCTATTCATGTTTTTATTTATTTTTAGTATATTTATTTATTTGTATATTGTGTTGTGAATTTAATTTTGGAGTTTATGTATTTGGTACCTATTTGGATTTAATTGCATGCTTTAACTTGAATTTTTGTCATTTTTAGTCTAGTTAGGCAAATTTTTAGGCTAATCATTTTCATTTTACTTTGACAAATTAATGTACATAGTGAAATTTATGACTTGGCAAAGCACTTTAGTGTAGTTTATTTTTAAGTTGAGTATCTTTTCAAATGTGTAAATGGATTATTTTTTTTTTTTGCCAATTTATTGCTTAAGGTAATTTGACCTATAGCTTAAGTGAGCTTTTGATCCTTATACATTGATATTTTTCTTGTATGAGAGCCTTAATATGCTATTTTCTCTAGAATTTGTTCTTGGTAAATTTTGAGATTACATTTAGTATGAAATGTGCATGAAAGATGATAAGGGCATTTAGATTACACCATTTTGGCTTGCTTTAAAAACTTACCTTTTTGACTTTAGGTAGCCAATTTTGAGCCTTAAACCTATTTTTGTTGAGCAACATATAATTACCCAATATCTTTTGCTAAACAAAAAAACTTATTTTTTGTTTTACCCTTTTTGTGAAGAGAAATAAATTGTTATATCTTTAGGAGATATATATTGTTAATGTAAGCATGATGGTATTTAAAAAATGAGAGTTAAATTCCATTCTTCTCTAGGATCAATATTAGAATAAGGCTAGCTTTTAAAGAAAAAAAAAGAGAAAAAATATATAAAAATAAAAATAAATAGAAAGAAAAAAAAGAACAAAAAAAAAAGAAAGAAAGAACAAGAGAAACTAGTAGTAGTGTGCCATTGAGAAGGGAATATGAGAAGTAAATTACATCATGCGATGCTTAGGTTCTTAAACAAATCTCTTATGATATGGTAATATTATTTCTATTCACAATTTAAGCTACTTAAACCAAAACTTATTCTACCTTAACCTAAGCCAAGTTACAACCCTTGTAAGACCCTTTTGATTTCATGTATTATTTTATACTAGTAGTGGAGATGTTTACTAATTACAAGCTTATGGTAGGCAATGGCATGTTTAAGGGATGAGAGAAACACTAACCCATAAACACATTGAGTGAATAAGTACTTTAAGAATATAGTGTTTGAGTGAGAACTACTTTAGGCAGCATTTGGTGTGGAATAATGTTTACATGTGTTAAGATATTCAAGTTCTTAAGTTCACACATTCTTGTGCTTTGCTATTTCATATTTTTCCAAATGTGCATGGTTGTTTAAGTTTAATGGTGAATGATTTTGTTTGAGACTTTGCAAACTTGGGCTAAATTTGTGTAGAGATTAGGGTTTCTGCATGTGATTTTCAAATATTTGCCAAATATAAATATGAGCTCCAAAATTATATGATTGTATTGTTTGCTTGTTTGGTAAGTTTTGCTTGGAACAAGCAAAAGTTTAAGTGTGGGGGTGTGATATGAGCCTAAATAGCTCATATTTAATCCATATTTTGTTACCAAAATAATGTTTAGTTGTATTAAATTATGTTAGAATTAGGTGTGTTTAATGTATTTTGTTAAGTTTTGTGTATGTAGGAGAAAAGGGAGAAAAAGGTGAAGAAGAAAGAGAGAAAAGACGGTGTCGCGAGTGCGACAAGGGAAGCGTGTCCCGTCGCGAGCGCGACAGGTGCTGCGATCGCGACAGGAGGCGGTGATAGGCAGTTCATGTTTAAAAGGCACTTCAAAAGGACACTACTCTTCACCAAATGATGTATACTTCTAGAGGGATACTTGAAGAGTTATGTTGTTATGGAAAGGTGCTTGAAGGGTCACAATGCTTGGCAAGAAAGTTATAAATATAAATGATGGTTATGCAATTTAAATTTCAAATCAAATTTTAAAGAGGCATGACTTTTCACCAAGAGTTGCATACCTATGGAGAGGCACTTAGAGGGACATAATGTTTGGAAATCTATAAATACCCTAGAAGTTATAATCACATAGAGAGAAATCAATCTATCAATTATTTTTATTATTTTGAAAGTGTAAGTAGAGGAAATAATTGTAGGTTTTAGTTTTAGTTTTATGACTTGAAGAGAAGGCAAATACAATGAAGAAGACTACACTTGGTGAAAGGAAGAATGGTTGAGAGATCCCTTCTTCTACTTCTAATCTTTACTTCTTCTTTGTTATTATTATGAACACTTTTTAGGAACTTGAATGTTATTATTTATATTTATTCATTTCTCTTTCATTTATCTTTATATGTAGTATTTGCTATTAAAAGTTTATTAGTATCATTATAAGTTAAGGAAGACGACCTTCGATGTGCAATTCCTTTTCTAAAAATCATCATAATGGTCATAAATAAGGGAGTTAGCGAGAGCAACATCTTATTGAAAGTTAATAGGAAATTCATTATCAAAGCATAGTTTGAGAGATCACATGTGGAGATAGTTGTTATAGGTTGGTTTTTATTCTTTGAATGTGTGTTTATGTAATTCTTGTCTAGATGCGAGAGCTGCGATTTAGAACCATAAATGCATGTTTAAGGCATAATCTAGTCTAGATGCGAGAGCTGCGACATAGAACATTATTCCAACTTGGCTTGCATGATAAAGATTGAATTATAAATAAGAGAAAAAGATCGAATTCCATAATTATGTATATGTTATATTCATTATATTAATAAGTCTTCTCAGATTATCATTAAAGTAGAATAATATTTAATTTAGTGTAGTGTAGTTTTAATAATAATTTTAACTTGCAAATTAATGAGCATTGTAAACAAGATTAAAATCAAGTAGTAATAGTGTACAATGTTAATCAACATTCCTCGTGGGATCGATATCTGAAGTACTATAATCGGTACACCGTATACTTGCGGTATTTAAGCTTTAGAAAAAGTATATCATTGATGCTATTTATGTTTCTAACATCAATGTATGTTAGTATATATATATATATATCAATTAACACTTAATTTATTTTAATGTCTTTTTGTTACCTTCACACATACCATTATGTTGTATTTATAATTTCATACTCATATATTATCTTTAACTTAATTCCATCATATCGCATATCTTTTACAACTAGGATGTTATATTTGCACTTAATTTATAATAAATCACCATATTTCATTTAATGCTTTCATGTGCATCATTAGGCATCACTTAGCTTCCCAAACTAATTACTTAATTTCTTCTTCTATTCTCATCCATTTCATGCTATTTCATTATTTTCTAATATTAACTCAAATTGTTTCCCATTAATTCCTAAATTCATATACTTACATAATATAAAATTCACCATAAAATTCAAAATTAAATGAAATTAAGGGTAGTTTGTATTCACATACCCGTTAAAGTCGATTTCCGCATTTTTCTGCATTTTGTCATCATTGGGTCGCCGGAGCTCCGCCGGAGACTCGCCGGAAAATACACCGAAGCTCACCACAGGTAGATCGAGCCACCCCAAGTTTGCCGGTGGTGGTCACGCGCCAAACCGCCTTCTCAATTCGCCGAAAATCGCGCCGGAAGGTGGCGGCAAACCCATTTCCGATCTCCTCAACGCCGGCGAGTTAGGACGATCGGTGACCACCAAAAGGACCGCCTCCCCCTTGTGAGTCCGCTGGTGTGATCGGCTCCCTCATCCGGCGTCGGGACTCGCCGGTAAAAGAGAAAGAGTCTTCGGCCAGGAGAGAAAAAAACCAAAAACTAAACCGTAACCTCACCGAAGGGGAAGGGATGGCGAGGAGGCGGTGGCAGCCGCGCCGATCGCCGGCGCAGGCGCCGCTGATCGGCGGCAGCGCCTCCCCTTCCTCTCCTTCCCTTCTTCTTCTTCCCCTTTCCCTGGTTCGGTCTTCTCTCCCTTTTCTCCTCTTCCGTTTTTTTTTTTTTGTGGGGCGTTACAGTTTTTCCATCTAGTAAGCAAGATGAATTAATAGTAATCCCTCTTTAAACTAAATTAGACCGAATAGGTAACGCATTTCGAATAGCTCGCAGAAGAAAATTTTGCACTTTTGGTGGAAGTTTTACACTCCAAATGGCTATCCACAAGTTATTAGGTTGGGTAAAAACACTATTGCTTCTCCTATTAGCAACTTTGTAACCACTTTTTACAGTATAATGCTCTATTTTGTCATAATGCCACATTAATTTGTCCCCTATGCTCACTAAGGGCAACGAAATTTTCATAATATTGTGAACATCCTCAACATTGCAAAATTTCACTAATTTATCAATGTCCTATTCTCTTCCATTATTTTTCAAAAAAATACAAACCCTTACCTCCTCATCCACAAAATCAGTACCCTCTCCCACATTGCAAAATTCCACCAAATTAATTAATAACTTAATATTCAATTTTAACAATTTCTTAACATTCTTTGTTTTACTTATTACAGTTCTTATTTTCATTTAGAATTGCTCCTAGTAAATTTTCTAGTGGAATTGTACCAGGCCGAATAAGTGGGATTCAAAATTTTGAATTGAGTTCTCGGAACCATTTAGTCTGCTTACAAATTTGATACTAAATTTACATTATTGTGGAGTGAGTTTTCGGAACCATTCAATCCTTTAATATATCTTATTTCTCAAAAAGCATCCATTGTGACTTCATTTGATCATTTTGGAAGAAAAAGGAGCAGCGAAGTAGACTATTGTAGTAGCATAGAAACATATTCAAGTTAAAATTGAAAATAAAATCAAGCAGTCCGTGCTTTTAAATTTTCAAAGGAAAACTATTTATTTGGTTATCTTTCTTTTATTATTATTACTACTACTACTACTACTACTTATTTGGGAATCAATTTCATCTATGGTCACTAAACTTATGCATAATGGTCCAAAAGTAACTGAGTTATTTTTTATAACTTAAATATCGCTGAACTTATCATCTTTTTACAGAAAAGTCATCTTGACCTATTTTTGACGATTAATCTTGCCAGAATGATGATGTGGCATGTCACGTCATATGCCTAGATACATGTGACACGATACGTTAACAGCCACGCCACCAAAAGAGGCTACATATATCAAAAAATATGATGTGACGTACTGACATGTCATGTGATATGACCTGTTTCGATAACATGACAGCTGAAATCTCATGCCACGTGTGTTCATACATATGACATAACATGCCACGTTAGAATTTTGGCAAGAATTATTGCCGAAAATTAGTTAAAATAACTTTTCTGCAAAAATATAATAAATTTAATGATATTTAAGTTACAAAAAATAAGTCAGTTACTTTTACGTGATTAGGCGTAAATTTAATAATCATGAATAAAATTGACTCCTTATTTGGTTTTTTTTTTGTGGCTATTATTTTCTTTGGTTGAAGATATTTCCAAAATTCCAAAAGTATTTCCCGCATAAATCCTCTTGCACCAAAAAGTTTTAATTATTATTATTTTATTTATTTATGATCCTGGTTAATTTTTATTTTATAATCCAGTTGCCATTGTACGTTCATCGTTTAATTATTTCTTCCTTTAATCACTAATTAATTAATCTCCCTAATAAATTTCATTTTCATTCGATCCTTTACTCAAGACTGGCTACTGAATTCCATATAGATTTACTTCGTTTAAATTTTGGATGCTCATAATTTATCTTAGGCGGCATTATCTGCTGTCTATGAGTTACTATTCACAAAATCGAATTTTTGGATTGTTACAAGAACAATTTGGCAGATTTTTGATAATGAAAATTTCAATGATCGAATCAACCAGATAGAAATATTAAAAAGAAAATTTAAGATAGAAATATTAAAAAGAAAATTTAAATATGTAAAAAGTTTATTGAAAGAGCTCACTTGTTTCTAACAAGAATATTTATATAGTAGTGAAAGTATTTATATAGTTGCCGATCAGACTATTAATATTAGATAACGGTGGCTAATAACGACTAAATTTTCAAAGCGGATAATATTTAAGTAACAGATTACATCTGATCCGAATTTAGGAGATAAAAGTAAAACAATTTGATTATTACACGTGAATATCCTTAAAATTATATGATCACTAGTTAATTGGACAAGTTAGGATAGTTTAACATTGTTTCTTTCTCCGTCAGGAAGAAAAAGTAATAGAAAAAACTAAAAAGAGTTATCCCCGTTTGACTTGAACGAGAACAAGTCAGCTTGGAATTAAATCAACCAAAAATGGTTTGAAGATAATACTATTCTAAGTGGATAATTACTTGATTGTTTTTTTGCTAATATCGTGCGTGTTAAAACTTAAAAAGAACAAACATCGTTATAGCTATAAACGATATTGGAAGGCTCTGTTTCACTTTGAAACGGCAATTTTACTTCCATAAAACAATACAAAATTCTAGTAAATTATCTTCTACTTCCTCCGTAATTGGGGATTGATGGACAGTCCATTCTTATCTAAGAGTATAATTTCCAATCTCACAACAAAAATCCACTTATTACAATTAATTTTAGTCATACCCAAAATATCAAATTATCACGAAAAAAAAAACAAAAAATTAAGCTTATCAACACTAAGTTTATCTATTAAAAATTATAGTTTTAATAAAAAAAACCCTAATCTATTTTTCTCTCTAACCTCTAAAAAAAACTCTAGTCTTCTTTTCTTTCTTTCTGAATTCAAAAATTTTTATTTTTTTTCTAATTTTTGGATTATAATTAGTTCATTTATGGACGGAAGCTTATCTCCTCTTTCATTTTGCCCTTGTATTAAATTTATATTTGTGTGTTTTTAATTTTTTGTGTAGTTTTAAAAATTTTTGTATAAAAATTTTCAGATCAGTTTAGATTTTAAGTTTTAATTTTATTCACTGTTATTTATTTATTTATTATTTTTTTGTATTTTGATTTCAACAAACTCATATCTAAAATTATTTTCTTTTAGATTTGATTTTCATATTTGTCCGGATTTTATTTGTCCTTTTATAATTCTTATTTTTTTAGTTAATATTAAATATAATTTAATTTTTTTATCATGCAAATTTTGTTATTATCTTTTTTTATGAAAATTTTCGTTATTCTGAAATAAATTTTTCTGTGAATAATTGATAGACTTAGTTTTTCTCTAAAAATTATATTGCTCGTGATATATTATTATTATTATTTGCTGTTTTCGTCAAAAAAATTTAAAAATATATTTCAATAACTTTGCTAGTTTAATACGTTTTATTTACTTTTAAATTTTATAAATTTATTTATATTATTTATATTACTAATAAATATTTATTTTGCATTAAAAAAAGATTCTTCCAATAAAACGACCTCCATGTTCTGTATCGCAGTGGGCAAGTGATTTTACTTTTTTTGGCAGTGACAATGGCAATGTTAAAAGCAACCTTATTGTTGTTGGTAAGCCAAGTAAATGACAAAAGCAAAATAATTTTGATGTAAATAGGTAGGGAGGGACCCATGTGGTAAATAAGGAGAAGCTATCATCTTTTTAACCTAATTGTGTGGACCGCCACATTCACTTTTTCAAACAATAAAGTAACACAGATTGGAAGCATTAGAGATAGCGTGTCGATTTGTGAGTGTGTATTTTGCTACATAAACATTAAGTCCTTAACTGATTTTATGGCTCAGTCTAACCATTTTCAGGGTCGATGGATAGCTACTCCGCCTCTCAACGTTACATCTTTGTCCTCATCCTCTAAAGGAAAAACAGAACATTGGTTTCTTTTTTCTTTTTTAATTTCTAAGGGATTATTTTGCACCTATTACTTCTAAATTTATAAATTAAATGAATTAGTACAAATATTATAATTAGTAAATTACATAATTATTGATTTTTTCCAGTTAACTCTCAATTAGTGCCGATTTGATTTAATAAACTGTGAATACATGTATATATATATATATATATATATATTATATATATATATATATATATATATATATATAATATATATATGTTACGATTTATTTTTTTTGACAAATATATATTACGATTTTAGATTTTATCCTAAACTATTATTTTATCATAATTTGAAGATATACTTGAAGCACTTTATTCTTTTCGGGTTAATTTCAGTTAAAAATATTAAATTTATAATATAATTATCGCAATAAAAAATTAAAAAAAAAGTATTCACATTCAGAGGGTACTTAAAGAAATATCATTTTGTTTAATCTCAACAAGCGTTCATAGTCCAAAATCATTTTTGAGGATTTTGTGGCAGCTGATTGTAGATCTTTTTCAGGCATTTTGGATTCTAGTGTTGCTGAAACTGTTAGTGTAAGGGAAGCCCTTAGTTGGCTCAAGAACAGATCTTTCTTAATTGGAAAGCTTTCTTAAAGAAAATGATACCTTATGGGTGATTAATGCTTTTAAGAGCAAAATTTGCTCAAGTTCTTGTTTCAGTTTAATTATTTAAGACTATTTAACTCTTTCAAACGTTAACTTTTTTTTTTTTTTGTTAAAAAATTAGCGAACCATTATGCTCATTCACTTGCTTGCAATTTTGGTTCTATGCCTGATTGTTTGATTTGGGATCAATTTATAACTTATATTTTAAATTCAATACATTAATGATTAATTTTAAAATTTAAATTTAATTCATTGCAACTGCAATAATCATGAGTAACAGTTAAAAATACACGCGCATGCTTGCACACACACATATAATTTTAATTATTTTATAGTTTATTAAAAAAATTTAATTCATCGATCAAATTAAAATATAAATTTTAAATGTAAAATATAAATTATTCAAATTAATATTATTAAAATAAAATTACACAAATATAAATTTATCAGTATATGTATAAAATTATATATAAATTCGATTAATTAAACATTTAAATTCAATTCTAAGTCTATTAACTATAATTTTAAAAAATAAAGTTGACATCAACATCTAATCAAATCAGATTGATTAATCGCAAAGTCAGTTTGAACTATGTTCTTTAAACCATTTTAACAATTTTTTTTTCTACCCGCCTTAGTGGTGCAGAATGGAATTTTTAGTTTTCTTATTTTTTTATTCGAGAAAGAGAAAGCAGTAGTTTGAATAATTGAATTTGAAATATTTTATTACACTGAAACGGATAGTTACCGTTGAAATGTTCCATCAGATAAATAATATTAATGTTCTTATCACTATTTTTTTCAGGTTTTAATGATCAAAATTTTAAATAATTATCAAAAATTTATTCACAATTAATAACAACAATGAAATTTATATAAACATTTACATCAATCGGCACATACATTACAAGGTATTTGTTTCACTAATCAGTTATATGCACATAATTCAATTACATTAAATTAATTTAAAAGTATAGAAAATTAAGAGAAAAAAATATATTACAGGTAGTAATTCTTGTTTCTTAAAATCATGTTTTTAGTGCGGGCAGTCGATGACTCAATGACAACGTTTTGATGAAGCAAAATGAGACAAGTTCGTTCTCGTCTTCTTATCACAAATTGCAGAATTAAATCATAGAAGTAAGCGCCCAGAGCCCAGGAAAATAGAAGCCATTCCCACCGTCGTATATGACTGGGTCAAGCGGATTTTTTGGGGCATAAAATCAGTTATGATGAATGTAAATCGTGGCAAATCGTCTATAATTTAGTTTATGCATGTAATGCAATTAAAAATTATATCATTGTATTCTTTTTTTATAAATTTGTAGATAAGAATATATAAATTATTATATAAAAATTATATGTGTATATATATATATATATATATATGATGAGTGAAATTTCAGCAACCTAGGAGATCTGCAAAATAACTGAGAAGACCAAAAGATTTCCGACGAGAAAACTTTCGACGGTCAAGTTAGATAATATTCTGATTTAAGAATGAAGTTGTCTTTCTGTCTAGTGTGTAAGATGATCTAGAAGCATACCTGATTTCTTCCTTATATTTTCCTCGGTCTCCTTCGTGGGTAGTGGATGGATTCCCACTACTTTTAGTCGTTTTTTCCACTTTCCCTATTTTTAGGAAGACGTGAAGGGGAGGGGCAGTTACTGCTAGAAATGACAAGATTTGCCAAGAGTTCGGTGACGAGCTCTTTAAGCATCCGAAATGGACAGGCTTTTAAGGACATGTAGTCGATATGCTTTGCTAGCCGAACTATCCGAACTGTGAGTCCAGCAAGGTTCGGACAATAGGTATAGGACTCCCAGCTTCGTCACAAGTTTTAGGCCGATCTATGAGTTAGGTCAAGCTATCATAAGTCCCCCTAGGTACGGACATTTATGTTCAGACTGACTGGGGGTGCCGTTTCAGTTCTAACCGAGGCATTGAAGGCAGGTCATAATTATCTCCTCTTTTGTTGCGTAACGGCTGCCATTTATTGTAGCTGTTCTTTGTTTTCCGCACCCTGTTATAATGACAGGACCGTTAATGCAGATCGTCCGCCATGTGTACGGTCTACGATGAACTTCGATTCCCTATTTAAACCCTTTTCCTTTGCCATTTCTCACTTCTGCCTTTTGTTTGCGTTTGTGTTTTCTGCTTTAGGCTGAGTTCTGTGGAGATTTTGGCTTGTGGAGGTCATCTGCTACCGCAATTTTCTACTTCTTGCCCCCTTCCCTGGTTTTCCTCAATGATCTGTCAACTTGAACCAGGTTAGACCCTTTCCTCGCCTTTTTCCTTCCTTCCTGTTCGACAATGAGTGCTTCTGAGGAGTCTAGTGAGAGAGAGATTGAAGGAGTTTCGGTTGATAGCTCTCCCAGCGTCAGTGGTGGGTCTGCCTCCGGCGAAGTTCCTCCATTTGAGTTCGAAAAATCGGTATCCTCATCTTCTTCGAGGAAGGCTCCCCGTCGTTTGCCCAGAGTGGGTAGTGTAAGTTCATCTATGAGAGAGGACGAGCTCCTTGTCTTGCTCGGTAAAGTGACGTATTCAGGGCAGTATTTTGCTAGCATACCGAGCTCTTCCCAGAAGGCGAACACCTCCTTTACCAACAAATGCCATTTGTCGATTTATAAGGCACAACTGAAGGCCGGGTTACATCTCCCCCTAACCCATTTTGAGGTGGAGGTTCTCAACTTCTTTGACCTATCCATTGGACAACTTTACCCAAATGCCTAGCGAATTCTCTCCGCTTTACAAATTTGGACAGTGGAGCACGGTATCAACCTAACACTGATGCCTTTTTGGGCTACTCATATGGTTGGGTTATGAGCTAGGTCCGAGGACCATAGTTATATATAAGCCTGAACAGGTTATGGCGCATTCTGTGGTAATCTAAACAGGCTTAAGAAATGGAAGGATCGGTATTTCCTTGTGGAGAATCTGTGTGAGGATTTCCCTATCCGAACTATATAGGGTCATTTTGTGAATCGCAATGACAACAACCTATGGCTGGATGATGAGGAAGAGCTGATTCTAGCTCGATGGAGGGACTTAGCTCGGGAGAAGTGGAACCTCAGGAATCTGCTCGACCCCTATGACTCTGGGTTCATGCCCAAGAAGAAGAAGAAAAGTAGCTCTTTATTTACTTTGCTAGGCGTCGCTGATCGGAATTTTAATTTTTTTCGTTTTACAGCTATGAAGAGAGGAGGTAAGCCAACAACCACTGAGCTTATACGAGTCAAGAGGCAAAAAGCTGCTGCTGAGGCAGCCGGTAGCCCTTCTCCTGCTATGCCCGAGCTTATTTTCGACCAAACAGCGGAGGTTGCTCGAGATCAGACAGTGGTGGAGAAAGTGGACAAACAAGCTTCAGTGGGAGTTCAAACCATGGAGCTCAGTGTGGGCACTCCAACCTCTGGGAAGCGTGGCGTAGTGTCTGAGGTGGACGACTTTAGTGGTGGGGGTTCGATGACAAAAAATCCCTCGAGAAGGATATCATGACTCTGGTATCCGAGGTTAACCAGTTCTGGGAAAAGCAGAGGAGCTCTTATTCCTCCAAGAGCGATGACTTTAACACCTTCGCACACATGATGTCCTGTGTGCCAAGGGAGGTGACTCCGCTCTACGGGCTGAATGCCGAGCAGCTTCTCGTTGTCATGAAGAGGCATCAAGTAGAGGTGAGTTGTGGCACCTTTTTAGCTTGTTTATTTGTCTTGTGTTTGTCTATACTCTCTCTCATTCCTTTAGCATGATTCATAGGGGTAGATGATTTTGGGCACGGTCATCGCCAAGCTGAACACCTTCATCGGTAAGTGGAGGCGAGCTGATTCAACCTCTGTTGATCTCCAATTTAAGCTGAACGAGTCTCTCTTGAAGACTTCGACGGCTGAGAAAAAGGCTGATGAGGTTGTGAAGAGAACCTTCGAGTTGGAGGCATTTGCCGCTTAGGAGAAAGAGAATGCTTAAGCCTTTGCTACCGAGCTTGAGAAGATGAAGAAGGAGAAAGCGGAGTTGGAGAATAAATTTGCGGAGCTGGAGAAAAAATGCTCGAAGCTAGAGGGTCAGTTGTCGGCCTAGCAGGAAAAGGAAGTGGAGCGAGTGGTCGAAAAGTGTTTGGCCTATGGCACGAACCTTTTTAAAGCCATAAAGGAAAAATATCCTAAGATGGACTTGTCCTGGATGGACGAAGTGTATCCGGACGAAGTATTAATGAAAACTTTGCTCCTTCTTTCTATTTGCCGAGCTTTTGATTTTTTTTCTCTCTTTTTTTTGAATGCCAGGACCAATGTCCCCTGAAGATGGAAAAAATTGCTTCATTAGCACTGAGCTATAGCTCGACAGATAACTTGATCGGCGATTTTACCTCAAAATAAATAAGCGAATAACGATTTTTTCGAACCAAATTAAGGCATAAGCGTAGGGCTTGAAAGAAAAATATCGCTGGCTTAGTAATCCGGATAAGTGTCATGGAATGTGCTCGAATTACGGTATTCGCTAACGAGCTTAAATAGGTACGGTTGCCACCATTAAAACTAAAATGGCGACAACGCCGAACTGAGCTTGATAAATTAATTGATTGGTGATTCTGCCTATAGTGGTGATTTTACCGAACTGTATCAGAGTATAAGTACAGGGCTTAAAGACATAGTATGATCTCAAACGATTTTCATTGAATGTGCTCAAAAGGCGGTGTTCGCCGATGAGCTCAAAAGTACAACTTGTCAAGATTAAAATTGAAGTAGCAAAAATGCCGGACTAATGTAACCAAGTACAGAGATAATGATGCCGAGCTACTGATAGTAGAGCTTAAGGCTTGAAACATTCTATGAGTGCGACAAGATTTTGCCGGAGGAGTATTCTAGTCTGTAAGCGCCAGCCTTCGTGACTTTACGGATGATGCATGGCCTTTCCCAGTTCGGGTTGAGCTTGCCAACTCCTGCTGCCATCTGGGCGGATATTACTTTCCTCAAAACCAATTATCCCATATGGAAGGACTTCAGCTTTGCCCTTCGATCGTGAAACGACGCCATGCCTGCTTGTAAGCGGCGAACTATATTTTGCCATGCTCTCTCTATTCTTCTAACCGATCTAATTGCTAAAGTAGATTCGCTTCATTTGCATCATCATGTTGGGAGGTTTGTGAGCTCGAAACACTAATCTTACATTGAATGGCTGCTTCTGTTCCATAAGTCAGGGAGAAGGGTGTTTCTCCAGTTGCTGTTCGGGGTGATGTCCGGTATGCCCAGAGCACACTATTGAGCTCGTCTGCCCAGATTCCTTTAGCATCCTCCAACAGGATAGTTTTGTTGGTGACCTCGATTATTCCATTAGATTGGGGATGGTAGACTGATGTGAAACACAGTTGGATGTTCAATTCTGAGCAGAAGGTTCTGAAAGCACAATAATCAAATAGTTTACCATTGTCCGAGATAATGGAGTGAGGTATACCAAACTTGGTGATCACATTCTTCTGCAGGAACTTTATGATGTTGGCCGGGGTGATTATAGCGAGGGGTTCGACTTCCACCAATTTGGTGAAATGGTCAACCGCGACCACCAGAAATTTCCTTTGATCGATTGCCAGAGGGAAAGGTCCCAGTATGTCGATCCCCTATTGGGCGAAGGGTCACGAGCTGTGAATCAGCTTTGCTTTACCAAGCTGTTGTGTGTGATGTTGGCAAATCTTTGGCGTTTGTCGCATTTTCGAACTAGTGCCTTGGCATCTGCCTCTATTGTGGGCCAGTAGTATCCCTGCAGGAGTGCTTTCTGAGCTATAGCCTGTGCTCCTTCATGAGCTCCACAAATCCCTTCATGGATCTCCTTCAAAACGTATTTCCCTTCTTTTACACTTACACACAGGGTCCAAGGATTTGAGAAAGATTGCCTATACAACTTTTCATTGAGCATGGCATATAGGCTCGCCTTTTGCACTATCTTTTGGGCTTGTGTACGGTCTTTCAGTAGAGTCCCTACTGTTAAATACCTATAAATAGGGAGGCATCATCCGTCCAATGGCTCTTATACTCAAACTTGGTAGGTTTCATAAGTTGGCTACAATATTGTTATATAGATAATGTCAGTGTTATGTACCGTGCTATTAAGGGAAGCTTGTTTTGCTAGGTTATCCGCCTCTTGATTCTCTGCCCGGGGTATCTGCGTGATTGACCAAGTACTTACTCCTGCTACAAGCTTGGCCAAGAGGGCGGTTGTCAATTCTTTATATCGGACCATAGAACTCTCTTTCGCTTTGAACACTCCCTTTAGCTGGCTTACGACTAACTGGGAGTCCGAGAAAATCTCTAGTATGTCAGGCTTTACCTCTGTTGCTAGTTATAGTCCGATACATAGGGCTTCATATTCTGCCATATTGTTTGTAGCTAGGAAGGCTAGATGTACCATTACACTGATGCAGATTATGCCTGGACTCCTCAGTAGGACCCCGACTCCAGCCCCTTCCAAGTACACGACCCTATCAACATGCAACTTCCATGCCTCCTTTACTGGTTCGAGAACCGGTGTATGTAATTCTGCCACGAAGTCAACTAGGACTTGCGCCTTCATTGCTGGGCGCGGTTCATACCTAACATCAAACTCACTAAGGCAGGCTGCCCATTCTGTCAGCCTTATCGAGGCCTCCGGTCTTTGCAACACCTTACTCAAGTTGGAGCTGGTGCGTACTATGACTGTGTGGGCTTGGAAGTATGAATGCAACTTCGTCATGGAGGTGATCAATGAGAAGGCCAGCTGCTCTAGGATGGGGTACTTTAGTTCGGATCCCCGTAGGACTTTGCTTGTGTAGTAGATCGAGAACTGCTGGCTCCCTTCTTTCCATACTAGAACTGCCCCTACCACTCCTTCAGAGACTGCCAGGTAGATGTATAGGGTTTCACCGACCTTTGGTCTGCTGAGCAAGGGTGGAGTGGTAAGGAACTGCTTTAAAGCCTCAAAAGCTTGTTGGCACTCTTTAGTCCATCTGAAATCCTTCAAATTCTTAATCACCTGGTAAAATGGTAAGCACCGTTTGGACGAACAAGAGATGAACCTCCCCAGAGCTGTGGTTCTCCCATTAAGCTTTTGTACATCCCGAACTATTTTTGGGGACTCCATATCCAGGATCGCCCTGATCTTCTCGGGATTGGCTTATATTCCTCGCTTCAATATCATGAAGCCAAGGAATTTTTCGGACTGTACCCTGAAGGTACACTTCTCTGGGTTTAGCTTGAGGCTCACCCTCCTTAGAGAAACAAAGGTCTCCTTGAGCTCGGATGGTAGATCCGCATAGACCTTGCTTTTGACGATCATAACTTCCATATATACTTCCATGTTTCTCCCTAGCTGGTTGGCAAAGAGCTGGTTCATCAACCTATGATATGTAGTCCCTGCATTTTTTAGTCCAAAAGGCATAATCCGGTAACAATAAGTACCTTAAAGGGTGATGAAAGCCATTTTTTTCTCATCTGTCGGGTTCATTGGGATTTGATGGTAGCCCACCGATGCATCGAGGAAGACGTACTCTTCAAACCCAGCTATGGAGTCTATCAAGAGGTCTATGTTTGGCAGAGGATAGCTATCTTTTGGGCATGCTTTATTGAGATCCGTAAAGTCTATACACATACGCCACTTACTAGTAGCCTTCTTGACGAGCACTATATTAGCTAGCCAGTCTGGATAGAGCACTATATTTGTCTCCCTCTCCACGGCCAACTATCTTTTCGGCGTGACTGGTTTGCATTCTAGACGAGTGTTTAGGGAGTGAGTTATCAGATCTTTTGATATTCCCTTAATGTTTAAGCGCTGCCAAGCAAATATGTCTATGAATTTCCCGAGCACGGAGAGACGTGCTTCCTTGTCCAAACCTTCCTTGTTGGCTGATATTTAGACACTTTTCCAAAGAGCTAGCTCGACTTCCTGTAACACTTCCCCTAGTTCAGTCTTTCGATCCCTTGTGTCTAGTGTGTCCATTGCGTCAAGGGGGAGAGTCTGGTTAGCCTCCTTCAGCATGATCATTTATGTCTCCTGAGCCACTTTTTGATTTTCTCTTAATATCGATGTCCTCTGTCCCGTTGAAATCTTAAGCACCATACTTTGCATGGACATATAAACATCGACTGCGACCAACATAGGCCGGCCGAAGATTACATTGTATGACAAAGAAATGTTAACTATCATGAAATTCGCATTTCATGTCCAAACTATTACGTCATCTCCTAGCTGGACCGATAAATTTACTAGTCCTTTCACCTTGACGAGTTATTCGAAAAGGCTAATGAGGGGAGCGTTGACCTCTTCAAGGTTATTCTCTGACACTCCTAGGGCCTTGTATGCCTACAGGGTGATCAAGTTGATCACACTCTTTATGTCGATCAGTATCCTCTAGACTAGGAAATCTTGAATGATTGCTTCGACCACCAGCGTATTGCTGTGCAGATGTTTAATATGGGACCCATTAATTGCTGTGAACTAGACTATCTAGATCGGGGCGTGAGTGCTTCTTTTGATGGCAAGTACATCCTTGGCCTTTCTTTTTCTGGATTCATCATACTGTCCCCCCTGCGATTACATGGATTACCCCGGCTGGTATTTTTTTACTCGAAGCAGCTCGGTTCCTGTTGGATGAGGGTGTGTGGGATCTGTGCCTCTTAGCTCTATCACCCTGTTTCACAAATTGCGCTAGGGTCCCTCTCCTCACCAAATGTTCTATCTCTCATTTCGACTGCCTGCATTCTTTTGTCACGTGCCCCTATCCCTGTGGAAGGCACAGTAGAGGTTCTGATCTCTGTTAAGGTCTTCACTTATTGGTCTAAGCCATGTAACTTGTCCGTTCTATTGCATCCAGACCAAGATATCTTATTTGTTTGCATTGAAGGGTGTGAACCTTTTTTTCTTAATATCTCCAGCTTGATGCTAGAAAATTGTGTAAGTGCGATTGGATGAACTACTTCTTCTGTACGTCCTGGATTCATGTCGACTGTTCCTCCTCTAGTCCCGAGCTAACCTTCTAGGCTCATCTCCTTCTCTTTCCATCTCCGAGATACCGTACGAGTTGAGACGCATACGACGGGCTTCATCCATCCGGATGTATTTGTGGGCCCAAGACATGAGCTTGGTGAAGTCATTTGGGGTTTCTTGCTCAGGGAGTCGCTGAAATCCTGACACATCATATTTCTGATGAGTTTCGTGATGGCCATCTCCAGATTGAGGTTGTGTATGTCCATTGTTTCCACATTGAATCTCTCCATATAGGCCCGTGGGGATTATTCCTTCTCCTGTATTACTCGATTCAAATCGGCGAACACCTTGTTCGGCCTGATCGCTGCTATAAACTTCACGATAAACGTATCGCTGAACTATTTAAAGCTTTCAATGGAGTCTTGCGAAGGTTACAAAACCAGATCTAAATCGAATATGTCATAGTCTGTGGGAAGATCTTGCACAGTGCGGTATCATCTACAGTCAGGATCAATATGGTGTGTTGAAATTGGTCGATATGTGCTCGAGGGTCGGTGTTGCCGTTACACCTTGGCAAATTTGGAAGGCAGATTTTGGGGAAGGAAGTGGCCAGGATTTCTCAAAAAAGTAGGGAGCAAAAGCTGTTGTGGTATTGTAAGGTGTTCCTATTATAGTATTGGGTGATCTGGTCTTCAAAGAGCCTCTCAAGCTGCTTGATTGTTAGGGTAACTATTAATCTCGGAGCCAATAGGACCACTGGTGAGAAAGGATCTCTGTTTAATGGTTGGCTGGGCTGAACAAGTGGGATAGGCTGAGCTGGTTGGGAGGAAGGGTTGGCTTGGGCAACTATGGCTGAAATTTAGGCTAATAGGTCATGCGTTGCTTGTGGGGTGAGATTGGATGCGTTGGGAATGTTTACAGCGGGGGATATCGAGGTTACGACATTGTTGAGGGGTATGAGTTGTTGTGTTTCAAGGTGAGTGGTAAAGTCTGCTTGGGTTTTTAAAGGCGCAGGGTTTAAGTTGAGGCCTGAAAAGAGGTCCATGCTTCACGATCACCGTACCAAATGACGACGAGTGAAATTCCCGCAACCTGGAGACCTGCAAAATAACTGAGAAGATTAAGGGGTTTCCGATGAGGGAGCCTTCGTCGATCAAGTTAGATAGTATTCTGGTTTAAGAATGATGTTATCTTTCTGTCTAGTGTGTAAGATGATTTATAAGCATACCTGATTTCTTCCTTATAGTCCCTTCGTTCTCCTTCATGGGCAGTGGGCATATTCCCACTACTTTTAGTCGTTTTCCCCACTTTCCCTATTTTTAGGAAGACTTGGAGGGGAGGGACATTACTGTCAGAAATGACGGGATTCGCCAAGAGTTCGATGACGAGCTCTTTGAGCATCCGAAATAGACGGACTTTCAAGAATGTGTAGTCGATCTGCTTTACTAGCCAGACTATCCGAATCGTGAGTCTAGCAAGGTTCGGACAATAGGTACCAGACTTTCAATTTCGTCACAAGTTTTTGGCCGATCTATAAGTTAGGCCAGGCTATCAATATATATTTTTCATATATTAAAACCAATTTACTAGAATTGGAAATTGAATGGGCCTAGCAATTTTAATAGTTTCATAAATGGGCCTCCAGCATTTACTCAAAGAAGAAACTCGAACCATTTTATCTAAGCCCGGTCCAAATATGTTACACGTGGTGGTATCGAAATAGGAATTAGTAATAAAACATGTTTGGAGTTGGGCGGAGATGTTATGTGGGACGTGGACAGCGTTGGGATGGGGCGCCTCATGCAGCCACACATTTGGCTATAGGCTGTTGTAGTGGAGATGACGAGAATGCCCCTCATAATTTCAGATTCATCTGTACTTTCCAAATGTACAAAGACAATAAAATGGTCAGACTGAGTCATGGAGTGGAATTTATCATGTTCAGCGTCCCATTTATTTCTCTGCCACCCAAATCACGACTCTGAACGCAAAAATTACAGTAAATTGTTCTTGCTTCACCAAACGTACGATCATTTTTTTTTTTACATTAGATGTATAGAATTATAAAATATAGATTGTTGTATAGAATTATATATATATATATTTTTTCATCAAATTAAATGGACCGTATTCATTAATATATGGCACTTTTAATGTATCTAATATACACTTTAACATTAAATTATATTCGTTTAACTGAATACAAAAATAATAATAATAATAATAATAATAATAAGGGCTTGACATGATTCAATTTTACTGTCAATTTTTTTTAGTGATGAATTATTTTAAAATTTATTTTAAGAGTAAATTAGAATATAATTCAGTGCAAAAGAACTTTATAATAAATAAAATTAAGCTTTAAAAATTAATTCGAATTGAAATTTGTTGGAAAATTCAATTTGAGACAATGGAAGTAACTTACTCTTCATATATGTATTGAAAGAAAAAAAAATGTGGCAACCAAAATTGCAAATTGCATGACACGTGAACAGATACTTTGGCGAGGGGCATTTTGTAGAGGTTTGGCATTTGCATATAAACACACCTATTCGAGTGAGCTGTGGCAAGCAAAACCCAGATCTTTCTCTTTACAGAGAAACATACAGAGAGAGAGAGAGAGAGATCCAGGCTACATTATATATAAAATAGCAATCTCCTAACCAGAAATTTACAACTAGTAAACTCCCCATCTCCTATTCTTAAGAATCTAATCCATTATTTCTGTCAGTTCGTTGCTTGATGGATAGAGAAGGTGGATCGGTTGAAATGCTATTCACATGAAGCATTATACTGCATATCTATCTGCGCCGCAATTGAAGGTAATGTTGGGATTATTTTCGAGTTTCTTTTTCAGCCTAATTAATTAGTTCCATTCCATTCATTTATGGAAATGTGATTAGTTTCCCTTTTAATTTGCATATTTTTTTTTATGGAAATAATTAAGTGTATGGTATTTCACTCGGATCCCTTCAAGAATCTCCTCTTTCAAATTTGAAAATGCAAAAGTGATCGTGTGATATAACATTAGCCGAGGAAGAATGTTTTTGTTTTTTTGGGTCAGAGAGGAAGAAGTCTTTCCTATCTGACAAGGAACATAAACAAAACAAATGACTAGAACGATTTTTAGTAATTTTTGTCAGAAGGCATTTCCGTGCGTGAGAACTACTCTTATTCTCCTATTTTTATACTAAGACTATAACAAAAGCTGATTGGTGCAAAGAATTTAATGTAGCGCAATTTCAAATGGAACGTATTAAAAGATGTTATAATAAAATTATCTTTAATTTTTAATTAGGCATATAAAAAAATTAACAACTAACACTTTTTAAGAGAAAAAGAAAAAAGAAAGAAAGTGAATCCAGAGTCAAGGGGAAAAATCGATGGTGATATTATTCTGGCTCCACCTCAAACTATTATAGGAACAGTCGATATGAATTTCCTCAACGCCAAATACACTCTTGGATTCGTTAAATAGGCTTTTCTTTTTTTAACCAAAAAAAAATCATAAATTTTTGGAAGTTTACTAATTTTGTATGGTACCATCTTCGTTCACAAGTATACATCCACTTTTTTTTTATAAAGATTAAAAAATTCATTTATTATATTATATTTTTATATTATTTATATATAGAGAGAGAGAGACAGAGTGTTCCCGTTACTAAAATTCAAGTTATGAAACTGTGGCGGTGTGCTTGAGGACGGGTGTTCCTAAGCATGAGAGACAGTGACACTTGAAACATTGAAACGGAGAAAACTCTACCTTCGACATCAACAACACAACATTAAAAATTACTCCTTCGACATCAACAACACAACATTAAAAATTACTCGTACTAGACAAATTAATATTGACCCTATATTCCCAAGACAAACTTATTTGTTGGTGTAATATCGGAAACTTTAATGTGGTTTCTTAGTATTGCATTTTGCCCTTTGTTTTTTGGTTACAATAGATTTATTTTTATTCGTTAATCTTCAAAAACATGATATTCCAAGTCAAAATCTGCTGGTAAAAAGTACTACCCAGTAGTAATTTAATATATGAAATCAAAATCACCCTTACAGTACATAAACAATATCCTTAGAAGCTCGAAGCTTTATATCAACGTTTTGCTCCTCCAGAAAATTAAAATATGGTATAAGAATATAAAATTCCATATTAATAATTTAAATTTCTATAAATTTATTTTCCTTGAACCTTTTAATTGCTTGCCTTAGAGGACCCAGGAATCTACATTTTCATGGCCCAATAAGTTAATAAAGGTTTGGAATAACTCACAAGATTGCAGTACGGAATCTATCGAATATGACGATGTCCAAGGCATATGGATATATATAGTTACCCCAACTACGCTCATACGGTCAAAATTCAAACAATAGCATCATATGATTTACCCTTACTTACCGCGAATAATAGGAACATGATACCGAATATAACTATAGGTTCTCTCCCCAGTCTTACCACCAAAGCCAAATGAATCCTGTTAATTTTACTATGGCAATGATTTTCGGTATCTTACTGCCATCGATGTTTACAAGGAGTAGTTTTCTCCCTCCTTGTTTTGGTGTCTGTTATAAAATCTGTTATGGAACCTTGATCTAATTTCAAGAACAATCTGTCAAACCAGCCAAAGGGCATTCTTGAGCTTGCCAGAGGTGGCAGAAAATCTTCATTGTTTTATTTTATAATTGCTAGGGTCACTGCAGGAACAATCTGTTACAAGCCATGGCATGCACTTCAGTGGCCATCACTGCCTCCACGAACACAAATGTCCACAAGGAATACAATGGTCTTCGCCGGTCAGATTCAGGGAAAAATCTGCGCAACCAAGCCGCCATGCTACGAAGATCAGTTTCAGACAATCACCTTTGCTCCTCTGTTAATAGCATTCGTGCTGATTCGATGCATCCTAAGCTAAAGAGCAGCCGTTCATTCGGGATCTTTCCTTTCCAAATATCAAGCTCCCTAATTCCCAACTCGATTCGATCATTCCTGTTTGATCCAGAAACTAGCAAAGACATGGACTTAGCAGAGAAAAATGTTGATACTGTCGAGACTACTGCGGAGAGCGACGAAGAGACAGAGGTGCAAAGAGCCAATTGGGTGGCTAGGCTATTGGAGATCGGAAGTCGCTGGAAGAATAGGCAGCAAGTAGAGGACAGAGACGAAGATGATGTTACAGAAAACAATGAATGCGAGGATGGTTGTGTGGTGGATGATGACTTAGAGAAGGAAGGAGGGCAAATAAAATATGATCAGAAAACATTTTCCAGATTTTTGGCTTATGTTCCTTGGTCTGATATAAAGTTATTCTCCAAGCTCTCTTTCTTGTGCAACATGGCTTATGTTATACCTGAGATCAAGGTATGCTTCTATTCTCTGTTTTTTTTTTCCAGTACGATTAACGTGGAAATCCTCAATCAAACCTTTTTTCTAAAAATATTCTTAGATTATGGATTCGGTGATTGATTAATATATAAAGAAACTTTGTCAGCGCTCTTTGTTCATGTATGTAATGTGAACACTGAAATTGAACAAATTTGTCCACTCATTTCATAGCTGGAGTTTTGTGCTAGTATAAATTTCAGTTATTATTCACTTCTGTCTGCATGAACCTACTAAAACGACTGCAATTAAAAAATAACTTGCTGAAGAAAATTTCCCATCTCCTTATTCTTTTTTCTTCTTTTTTTTTTCAATCGAAAGAAGTAGATAGCCTCAAGCAATAATCGATCATTTTAACTGTTCTATTAATTAAGCTAAACCATCAAATTGCAGGCCAGGGATCTGAGAAGACATAGTGGCTACCAATTTGTAACATCCTCCTTGGAAAAGAAAGCAGAGGCGGCTGCTGCTAAAGCAAAACTTGAACAGGACTCCATTGGTTTGCTTAAGACTTCCTTTACCAAATCAGAGATGGAGAAAACATACGACTCAGAGAAGAAACTTGTGCTTCGCTCATCTGTTTATGAGATTGCTGCTTCAGCAGCATCATATGTCCAATCCCAAGCAAGAGGCCATTCGTCTAGTGGCTCCAAGTTGGAGGAAAGCAGTTATACAAATTTATACAGAAGCGGAGGCCATGCAGTTGAGGAGGGAGAAAGCTCACCACATGTATACAAATCAGAGGTAGCTGCAGTTGTTGCAGCATCAACAATGACTGCAGTGGTTGCAGCAGGAGAAGAGGAGAAACAGAGGGCAGCAACAGCTCTCCAGTCACTTCACTCATCACCATGTGAATGGTTCGTCTGTGACGACTTAAGCACGTATACTCGTTGCTTTGTGATTCAGGTAATTCATCCTGTGCCATTTATCTGATTTTTGTGCAAGAAAGACAGTGATGCCAAATACTTAACATGCTCTATATTGTCAAAATGCAGGGATCGGACTCGCTGGCATCTTGGCAAGCGAACCTCTTCTTTGAACCCACTAAATTTGAGGTGTGTATCAACTGCAAATTCTCACAGCTCTAATTCAGACCTTCTAGGACATATTTGTAAAGCATATTGTATGGGAATTAGATCATGAGAAAGAACAATATCATTGATTAGTACCTTTTCTGTTTCACAGTGGACAGACGTGCTTGTTCACAGGGGAATTTATGAAGCAGCAAAGGGGATATATGAGCAATTTAAGCCAGCGATAATTGAGCATTTGACGAAGCATGGAGAACGTGCAAAGCTTCAATTTACCGGGCATTCTCTTGGTGGTTGTCTCTCCCTTCTAGTCAGCTTGATGCTACTGACTAGGAAGTTTGTGAAGCCCTCCGCTCTTCGACCAGTGGTCACTTTCGGCTCACCATTTGTGCTCTGCGGTGGACAAAAGTTACTGAGTGATTTAGGGTTGGATGAAAGCCATATTCACTGTGTGATGATGCATAGAGATATCGTCCCGCGAGCTTTCTCCTGCAACTACCCGAACCATGTCGCCCAAGTCCTAAAACGTCTGAACGGTCCCTTCAGATCACATCGTTGTCTACTAAAGAACGTAAGTATTGCCACCTCTAACTTTGCATCCTAATTTTAATTATCTACTCATTCACTTGGCATATATTGATACTTGTTCAAATCTCTTGCTCATTCTTGTATCGATTTTCAGAAACTATTGTACTCTCCACTTGGTAAAATATTCATTCTCCAGCCAGACCAGAAGTCTTCACCTTCACACCCTTTGCTGCCTCCAGACAGTGCACTTTATTCTCTGGACAAAACACAACTTGGTTACGCTACAGGCTTACATGCATTCCTCAACTCTCCTCACCCGCTAGAAACTCTAAGCGATCCTGCAGCCTATGGTTCAGAAGGTTCAATCTTAAGAGACCACGACTCGAGCAATTATCTGAGGGCTATCAATAAGGTTCTTAAGCAAACTTCAAAACCTGAAGTACAGAAAATAAGAGAAGAGAGGAATGTATTGTGGCCACTATTTGCTTCACCGTCTCCACATTCATGGAACCATGAAGATAGTCTGGAGAGTAACACTTTGGTGACTCTAGCGTAAAGCAATTTTGTTGCATATCATCTCTTGCTTTTGTACATAACATAAGCTCTTTTAACTGTATGAACTGCACCCGCACCTGTTCCTCATAACTGACCCCAACTTTGTCAAATAGGAAAATATTAAAAATTAAAATATATCTTCAAATTGGCCCCTGAATGTTTTAAAAATTATTACTGTAGTTTTTTAAGAAAATTAAAATTAAATCCTTAATTAACTATTAAAAAATTCTAAATATTTACAATATAAAATAATATATGACAAACCCATTATATAAACTACCATATATGGATGGATTAGTAAAATTAAAATATATTTTCCCAATAGAACATTACAGCAGTAGATGCGGAATTTCTTAAAACTCTTTGTAAGCTATTATGTCTTTCATATTCTAAACAATATTTCAAGTCTAGAAATCATCCAAAATCTATTATGACACAAATAATTCAACCCAATAAATTAGCATTCAATCTATAAGAGGAAAAATGAGATACTAACCTTAATCCATAAATGTAAAATAACTTCTCTACATAATAAATTTATCCATTTTCACATTCCTTTTTAGTTCTTCATTTTAATGGTGCAGAACATGTATTCTCTTTAAAATTTGGTGGCTGTAAGATTTCATTGAACGGGGAGGAAAGGATTCTTTTCTATTTATACTAAAACCCTAGTAACTCTAAAATTTTCTACGAATCCAATAACCATTATTTTGAGTCCACCATATATTAAAGTCACCTAAGTAATATAGGTTACACTTTTATGATTAATTAAATTAATCTAACACTCTTGATCTTTTCACGCCCTATAATAAAAAAATGAAAATATCCCATCAATTTCACTTCTCTTCTAAGTTTTTATTATATTCTTTTTGTCTCTCTCATAAAAATCTTAAAAAGTTTAATTTAACTCTCAAATTGTTCATGATTATCAATTAATCCGAAAAAGTAGAATATTTTGGTATAAGTTAGATCCATTCTATTTAAAATAACACTGTTTTTTAATTTTCTATTTTTTTATGCTATTTTGCTATAAAAAAAATTATGGTAAATCAAAAATTTGTGAAAAAAATTAAAATTTCTTCTAAAAAATTTAAAAGAATTGACTCTATGTATAACGAGTCCTCATCAGAATGTGGAACGATGTTTATCTTCACGATCAATGGAAGTGGAGTTGCAGCCGCCACTACAAAAAAACTGCTGATTAGCGACGGAAAATTCCGTCGCTAATTAGCTGTTTTCCGTCGCTAATTAAAATTAGCGACGCCGCGACGAACAGTCGCTAATAGGCCAGTCGCTAATATATTAGCGACGGATTTCAAATTCAGTCGCTAATTTGGTCGCTAATTATTTCTGAAATTATATCTATTACATATTAGCGACAGATTTTCTATCGCATATCCGTCGCTAAAGTATTTCATAATTTAATTTTTTCTTTTGCTGTATTTGAAAATTTTGATCCTGTATAAAATAATGGTTATTTATTTATTTTCAACCTGTACATAACAATAATTTCACACATACAAATATATATTTATTCCAAATCAGAATATGTTCCAAAATACACACTCACATATATATATATATAATAGTAATTGAAAACATACATAATATCAAACAATATATTTTAAAACAACAAAATAGTAATAATATCATACTAATTAGCATCAACAGTGTTATTTTCCAAAATTAAAAGGTCCACATCCTATCAAAACTCCTAAAAATCTGCCAGAATGAACGAAAGTCTCTACAAAATTGGTCTTCCCAAGCCATCTTTGTTCACGATTTTCCATGGAATCCTGTCGTGAAAGAAACATAATTATGGGAATTTCTTATCTACATGTAATAGTCAATGATTTATTTTTGGAGAATTTATATGAAAAATAACAAGGTTGTACCTTGCTCGAACTGTAAATGGGGTTTTATAAACAGCAAGCTTGGCTTTACTGGAGCCATTAGCGGATGAAAGACACAGATCAGTGGGCTTCAAAGAAGAGCCTAGCAATTGAATATTTAGCAATAATTAGAAAAACCACCAATCACAATCATCACATTAAGAAAGCCATAAACAGAATATGATAGCAAATAACATCACAAATTATAATCAATTATAAAGCAACAAGACAAAGTTTAACAGTAAATTCCTAAGAAAAAGCATGAAATGTATTTCCATCTTAGTGGAAAAAAATCAGAATCACCGGACTTTCCACTTCCCAATTCAAACCCAGGTCTCAAAATCAACAACTGGATTTGAAAATTTATCGGTTAGGTAAGATTTGGAAAAAAAAAAGACAAAGCTTGTACAACCAATAGATAAAAATAGCGTGCAAGGAATATATGAGGGATTATTACCATTAGACGATAGGGAATAAGGAAAGATATTCAACATAAAAGTTATCTGCTAAAAAATAAGTTGGCTAAGTACCGTGTTTAATATGAAATTCAACCTGCCAAGATTAAGTTTGGTTCTCAGCTAAAAATATGAAATGAAAAAGTACAAGGAAGCCATTAAACCAATAATAGTAGAAAGACAAATCACAGATTGCAAGTTAAAAGAGAAGTTAAATAACTGTAAGCCCAAGATAAACCAATCTCTAACGGAAGGTTTCTGCAACTTTGCCTAAGTTGAGTTAATTCCTAAGCACGTCAAGTTGAAACCAAAAGGACGAAAGAGCTCAATGAACAAAACAAGCTGCAAGATTATCTCTCTTGTGACATGATAAGATATGAGCTACTTAAATGTGAAACAAAATCACTGACCAGCAGAAGCCCAAAACCAATAGGTTTCCTAGTCAATCAAGTGTATGTGTCCACCAAGAAATGAACATGTGTTTCATTGGAGGAAAGTAAACACACAGGTCACTCTTGGCAAATAAAAGAACTAGTACAAGTTTTAGAACTAACCAACCAGAATCTTGATGTGTTCCCCTCTGTCAGCGAGGTTTCTAATCGCAGTGGTGTTAATTTACTGGATGTACCTGGAACAACCAGTAAGATGGAAGACAATTTAAGGACCTGAATAGCATGTAATAATTCAGAAAATGCATGTTGTCAATTAGGATTATCCAAATCCATTCCATACCTAGTCCTTCAAAGACAGGTTGCTGTGTTAATATATATACAACTGCAAATTAAAAGAACAAAGGACATTTGAGTTAAAACCACAAAATTACAGCAGGTCAATATATTAGATGATCAAAGCTAACTTTAATATGAGCTCCAGCACCCTGTTGAATTTGCTACGTGGATATAAATAGCTCTATACTTTAATGGTGATAACGTGTGGGTTTTGTATAAAATAGTTATGGCATTCATACCTATTGCATTTCAGATATTGCAAATGAAGTAGGAGATAATAGTTACTTCTCCTTGTTAGATTAAAGGCATTCTAATTTTAGAAATTTTTTATTTTAAGTCTCACCAACCATCAAAGAAGAAGATCATTTTTCTAATGACAGTCCTGGAAAATAAGTAAAAAAAGAAAAATCAGTTTGCTATAAATCAGTTTGTTATTTATGAAGTTAAAAATCTACTTAAGTTATGCGTTTGATGGAGAGTTAGAAATGGAAGTTCCATCTCAATTATGAGGGATTCTTGGACTAATGATGAGACCAATCTTGCTACCATGTTTATGCACAACTAGCTGTTGTCAAAGGTAGCTCACGTTAATATTTCTTCTTACCGCAACGTGTCAGTTTCTTCTTGTTGGCAAAGGCTGAAAATGGGCTTCTTAAAGTGCAGTGTTGATGCAGTTATTTTTAATGAAGAGCGGGATGTGGGTTTTGGTGCTATCTTGAGGGACTATGAAGGAGGTTTTGTTAATTGTTTTCTTGGTTTTATTCATAATTTTTTCCCTCCAATTACAACTTAGTATTTTTTGTTTAAGAAAGCATTTTTCCTGCCTTAAGGAAGTTGAATAACTTTTTAAGTTCCACCTTTGATCTTGGATGTCTCATCTCAGGTTGTCTCAATTTGAAGACCAATTTTTCTATTGTGTCTTTCCAATGCATTAGGCTGAGTGCAAACTTAGCATCTCACTCCTTAGCTTGGGTAACTTTTTTACATATTCCAAATTTTCTTGTTTCCTATTCTAATTCTGATTTTTTTTTGCTTCTTTTGATAGCTTAAAAAGAAAAAAAAATCGTGTTTAATACATATAATAATTTTATAAAATAAAAGAACTAGTAAATTATATTTGTTTATTTTCATTATTTAATGAATAAGATCTAGCTACAAAGTCTTAGATTGTTGTAATTTTTTAAGCTGAGTTTTCAATCGAGAAATAGCTTGGGCAGCATTTGTCCTATTATTTGGCATTACAAAGCTAATCCACTAGGAAGTACAGTTTCAAACACGAAGGCAAATTTGAGCAAATATGAAAATTTTGGATCTTCAGAGCAGAACCAAAGACAAGCATAAGCTGAAAATTAAATAAACCTGAAGCGTTCTGGGCTCCTGGGCCTCCCTAATAGCCTGAACAAGAGCAGCAGTAGCGAGAGCGTGGCTGAGCAACAATCCCTAAATAGCTGAAAAGCATGATCAGAAATATCACATTCCAGTCCCAAAATAGAAGCTACATCAATAATCTGCATATAAGCTCTCAAATTATCAACAACAACAGTGGATGAATTCGAATTCGAACAGTGAGAGAGAGATAGAGAGAGAGATGGGGAGTGACAGTGAGGAGAGAGCGTGGGACATAAAGAGAACATAGTGCCATACTTTATTCACCGAAGCTTCGCCGGAGTTCCGCCGGTGTACACCAATACTATCATCGTGAAGATCGGAGTCTCAAGATGTTGCTTCCAGTGGTCACGCGCCTACCTAGGCTGCCGTTTCGTCGAAAATCCAGCAAAACGATCGACAGCTTCTCCTCGCCGATCTCCCTGCTGCCGGCGAGTGAGGGGCCATGGAGGGCGTCGGATGATTCATCTTGCCCTTGGGAGTCTTCCGGCGGTGATCGTCTCATCGTTCGCCGCTGACAGTCACCGGAAAAAGGAGGAACCGCTTGATGGAGCTAGAAGAAACAGAGAAGCTGCGTTTTCCCCCTTTTTTTAATTCTTTTCTTTTTCTTTCTCAATTTGTGGCCACTCACACCACTGCCTTTTATATCTAGGGTTAGTATTTTGAAAATACTAAAATATCCCTCCCAATTTTGATCATTTTGCCTTTATATTCAAGGATAATTTGATAAATATGTATAATTAATTACTTAATTAAATTTTTTACTCACTCCAAAAATTCAAAATAAAAAAAATTCCCTTTTAAAAAATTTTAAATTTAATTTTAATCTTAAATTCAATCTTTTACCAATAAAAAATAGTTTATATTTATTATTATTTATAAAGATCAAAGTAAATATAAAATATTTTTAAATAACTATTAAATTAAAAGTATTAATTAAATAATTTATAAAATGAAGTATACTCAATTACTCGTATAAGTATTATAAAAAAATAGATAAATATTAGTTGAATGATACTGAAAAATAAAATAAAATTAATTACTAAGGTAATTATATACTCATATAATTAAATTAATTGGTAAAATTTCATTAATATGATAATTGTATACAGTGAATGTAATGTAGGGATCACTTAATGGTTTTGTATATCTAAAGTTAATTGAAGATAGAATGATGTGAGTTTGTCAAGGTGGCTGATACGGTGAAGGATAGATGGGATAAAATGATTTTTCGATCGTATTCATATACAAAACTGGTTATTACGTAAAAAATCCAGAAAATAGCCTCTTTTTTACAACAAAAACTGAACTTACAGACCTTAAAAACTAATATTTACCGTTCAAAATTAACAACAAGGAATTTTGAACGTACTCACAAAAAATCAGACCAATCTAACGGCAAATGATTTTCCGATCGTCTTCATATACAAAACTGGTCATTACGTAAAAAATTCAGAAAATAGCCTATTTTTTGCAATAAAAACTGAACTTACAGACCTTAAAAACTAATCTTCACCATTCAAAATTAACAACAAGAAGTTTCGAACGTACTCACCAAAAATCAGGCCGATCTAACGGCATATACTTAACCGTTGAATCTTTACTTACACTATTCCTTATAAAAGCTGTTCAATTTGTATTTGAAGATCCAACCAAACCGTAAATATGCAGATTCAAATGGACTATATATTTGGATTTATCAGATAATATCTTAACTTATTTATTAATCTGGCTATGTTTAGAATTTCAAAGCCATTTCTCCATTTTCAAATCAGTAAGTTTACTTAGTCTTCCATAACACTCAATTAGGTAACCGCGGTAGTGAAGTTAAATGGTAAGAATGAGTTTAGATGGAGCTTTGAATATTTAGAAAAATAATAGAAATAAAATTGAAAAGTGTGTGTGTGTATATAAATATTAGAAAATTTATTCATTTAGAAAAATAATAGAAATTAAATTTAGGAATTATTTTTCATAATATGACTATATAATGCTTATAACAATTACTTTATTATTATTATTTAAATGTAATTTTTTTAAATAAATAAGTTTATATTTGGGGATAATTGATAAACAAATCAATTTAATTTTTAATAATTTAATATTTGATTTAAATTTTTTAAAATAAAAATAAATTGCAAATTTTTTATTATTATTTTGAATGAAATAATAAATTTTATAAATATTTATTTTTATTAATCTTGAAAACGCAAATATATAATAATCATAATAATTAGTTTATTATTATGATTAAAAATGTAAATTTTCTAAATAAACAACATTAGATTTTGGTATAATTGGTAAAAAATTATTAACTTATAAAATAATTTATAATTTTCTGTTACAAAAGAAAATATTCATTTTATATGGTGTATATTAAAATTACTTGAAATTATACATAAACCATAGGAGTGAAATTTAAAAACTTATTTTTTAATTTATTTGCGACAGATTAGCGACTAAATACGTCCGTCGCTAATCGTATTACAGCAACAAAACACTAATTAGCGACAGATATATTTCCGTCGCTAAACCGTCGCAAAAAAGGCGCTAAATTTTCCCGCCAAAATTAGCGACTAAAATTTTAGTCGCTAAAATTTCTGGAACTAATTTCCTGGATAAAAAATTATAAAATTTAGCGACGGAAATTTTTGTCGCTAAGGCCGTCGCAAAACAGGGCGCGTACTCTTCCCGCCAATAATTAGCGACTGTTTATTAACGCCGTCGCTATTTCGTCGCAAAAAAATAGCAAATATCATTCTCGCGACGCAATGATAAAACAGTCACTAATCCGTCGCAATATTAGCGACGGAAATTGAGCGGTCGCTAATTTTAGTCGCTAATTGGCTTTTTTTTTGTTGTGCGCAGGTGACATGCGAAATTTTGATTTCCTTTTTAAATTCGGTTGACTTGATTTGTGAAATATAAATTTTTTATCTATTATTTTTTAGTAAAATTTAAATTCTATTCATTTATTATTTTTAAATTTTAAATATAATTTAATTTATTTTTTTTATTTATTTTTCTTTTTTAATAAAATTAAAATCAATTAAATTTAATAATTTAATCTTAATTATATAATTTAATATTAAATTTAAATATATTTATTATTTTTAATTTTTAACATTTAACTCTGATAAAAAAAAATTTTGATGAACGTAATTTTTCATAATAAACAATCAATGAACGCAAGCCTCTCTTTATGTTCATCGTTGCAATGCTGGTTGGCGAATGTTCTGTCAGAGTCAGTTTTCCATGTTCCATATTGGAGAACGTTACGAAATGAATGATTTAGAAACATAAGTAGTAACACTTTAGAACAGTTCTTCTGTTTCAAAATAAATGATATTTAAAAAAATAAAAATTATTTTATAATATATGACGTTTTAATATAATTAAAATATATTAATTAATTTTTATTAAATATATCTTTAATTAATTTAAAAAAAATAAAATTTTATTAATAAATATAATTAATATAATAAGAATAATAAAATTTTTTTAATAGTAAAGTAATTATATTTTTTTAATTATTATGTATTTTTTTTAAACGCTATCTATTTTGAAATAAAAAGAGTAAAAAATTCAAAGACATGTCATCATAAGCATACTCATTATTTCTAATTGTCAATTGTTGAGAACTATGCAATTACTTGATTTTTGGCAAAACCAACTGGAGAAACAAAATTCACTTTCCAAAATGAAACTACAAATACCAATAAAATTAGGTTCATAAATTTGCAAAAATAAAAAACACACACACATTATTTTAATGAAAAAGGTATTGTTATCTATCCAATGACAAAATGATACTTCATTTGTTATATTTTATGTGTAAATTCTATTTATTTATTAATTTTATACTTTAATATAATTTAATTTATTTTTTTAATTTAACTCAAATGAAAATAATAAAAGTGACAGATAAAAAAAAGTAAAAGTAATTTTTAAAAGATAATTGTTTAGATTCTAATTAAACAGCGATAATTTCTATCTTAAAAAATTAACCAAATAGATAAAAAAGAATTACTGCAATATTAAAGGCTATGGGCCCTTCAAATAGATAAATCAAACGCTCACTTAAAATCTTAATAGAATAATTTTTTCAACCAACTATTATACCTCAGAAAAAATATTTCAGTGATAGGTATTAGTTCCAATTTAATGGAAGATCTCGAATTTTATATAAGTTCTCGCTCTCTGGTTTGAAAAAAAAAAAAGGCTAACTATAATAGTTGTATATTGAAATTATTTTAATTAACCGAGATTATCCATTTAAATTAGATTTCTGTATAACGAGTCTTAATATGTTGGAGTAAATTTAAATCAAAGAAGTAAAGAAAAGAATAAATTTGGAGGCAAGTTGAGTTCCCAGTGTACTTTTAGGCGTAAATTTTGTTAGTCATAACTGCAAGTCAAATGAAATACTATAATTTTGTTAGTTCGGTGAGAACTCTAGTTCGCTGCTTTGTCTCCCAAGGGATTTCAAAACTCCCTTCCCTATGCGAATGTGAAAGCTCTTTCATATAACATATAATATATGTTATCAAAAATATATAATATATACCTCAGTTACAGTCGTCTCTCCACCATACTCTGTTATTCACTTTTGAACCGTTGGATAAATTAAAAAAAATCATCATTATCTGCAAAACAAGGATCGATGTCTGAAAAATATGGAGCACCATATGACGTGAAAGACTATATAATAAAATTCAATTTGGGGACATTATTTAAAGCTTAATTGTAACCTCGTTCTTCTTTCCGAAAAACACTCTTACTAGAATTTTTCCATAGCTGGAAATAAAACGCAATGGATAGACGCCGCAGAAAGCAGGCCAAGACCACTACTTTTTGCTCTCAAGGTACTCTTCAGCTCTTTTGCTTTCTTGTCATTTCTTAAAGATTTGCTTCTTTTTTTTTTTTTTCTCTTTTCTGGATTTTGCTTATCATTTAATTAAGTAACTAATTAATTTATGTTTTGAACTTGCAGAGGTGAGCAGTGTTAAATGGGAGTTCATTAACATGTCTCAACAAGAAGAAGATCTTATTCATAGGATGTATAGGCTTGTTGGAGACAGGTGACGACTATTCTTATTATAAACTTACTCTTTTATTCATAATAATTGATGAAAAATGCAGGTGGAGTTTGATAGCGGGTCGAGTACCGGGTCGGAAAGCAGAAGAAATAGAGAGGTTTTGGATAATGAAATATGGTGAAGTATTTGCCGGTAAAAGAAGAGAGCTCATGAAGGGTAATTAACTCCTAAAAGTTTGTTTGGCTACGTTGATATGTATAAGCTTTCTATGGATATTCCCTTATTCCGATCCTTTCTTCTTCTTCTTCATGTCTGTCACCCCGCGAGCTATTGAGATGAAATGAGAGTATTAATGACTGTTATTCACTTAATTTAGATTTTTTTTTGTTTCAATTTTTGGATAATAATTTCCTCTTCCTGCCAATAATAATCACTAAAGTTAACTGCAATTAATGTCCAACTAAGTCTTGCTTAGACTGGTCTAAAACAATTTATAGAACAAACCAATGGTAAAATGATATACATGCAAAGTTGGTTAAAAAATAATTGAGTGATCATTTATAGTTCCAGACTCCTCCGCTGATCGAACAACTAAACAACAATAATGTTTACATCAGATCGGGAACGTCTTTTGATTCCTTATAGCCATCTAGCTAGATTGTCTTAGCTTACCGCATTAGCACAAAAGGAATTAAATCGAATAATAATTTTTTTTTTCTAAGAGTCCAACTTATACATCCTTCTACCTCGTATATATCTCAATTAATTAGAAGTTGTACAGAGGATAATTTCACAACTACCAACAGATCAACGCCTTTGATGGGCTCCAGAAGAGGCCCAAGGGACTTGGGTCCAATAAGCAAGCCCACAACTCATTTGTTTTTGTTTTTCCCACTGAATGGGACTTTTGGAAGACAGTTTTAGTTGAGTTGAACAGGAGATAATTCATAGTTGGAAAAATTCAAGTCAAAAAAGGTAGTGCTTTATACATAATTAAAGACCCAAAGTTCAACATTTTTGCTTTTATAAGATATTTCCTTAATAATTCTAAATCCACTGTACGCAATTAATTCAGTTCAAGTCTCTTATTGGAGGAATTATTGACGTGTCAGAATTTTTCAATTTCCTCTGAAATTTTTATACATCAACTCAATATAAAAATGTAGTAAAATAATAGTTACTATCTGTAGTTCGCACTTCATCCTGTGAAAATTCATAGATTTAGTTTAGACAAGAGTTTTCTGATTATAATTAAGGAGTTAAATATAATCCCTTTGCTTAAACATTAAAAATATAAATAAATAACTTATTATTTTATGTATTATCTTTTAAGAAACAAGCGGGTAAGATACTGTTTTTTTTTATATAATAATAAATTGTTGGTCCATTTTATATTAAGCTATGAATAAAAATACGGGATATAAAAATATTAAAATGCAAAAAAGTAAAGTAATTATTTTAAATGGATAAAAGTTTAGTATTAAATTAATCAATAAATTTAATGTGAACGAAAGAAAAGGCAGGATTTCATTAGACAATTTGGGTGTGAAAGGAATAAAGCCTACAATTTGGAATTTAACAATTAGAGGGCAATTTCCTTTTTGATTTCGGAATCTTCTGTCGTATTCGTTGGTTTCTTTATGATATCGTAAATCTTATAAATGGTGTGAGAAACTCGGAAATGGAATAATTAGAGGTTTACCTGATCGTTGAAATTAAAGCATTCAAGGATCTTTAATGTAGGATTTCTTTTTTTATTAAAAGATATTTTGTCTAGAAGATGTACCTTGCTGCATAATGGATATTTTACGATTCCGATCTGTCTAGAAGCCTTTGAGACTTTTTCAACGATTTGATTTATTTATATTATTAATTACAGAAAATGCTATTTTCAAAATAATAATAATAATAATAAAAGATGTATAAAATAAATATCGGGGAGTGATACTATATATTATGAACCTTTTAAATGTATTAAATTTGAATTCCAATTTAAAAGTTTATCTGTAAAATTCAGCTAACACTTAATATGAAACTTTTAAATGTCACTTTTAAATAAAATTTTTATTTATATGTTATTTTTATATTTTTAATATAATATAATTTATTTTTTAATTAATTTTTTAAATAAATTTAAAATCAATTATATTTGATAATATAATTTTAATTATATAATTTATTATTAAATTTAAATTTATTTATTATTTTTTAATTTAAATGATAGTAGCAAAATTAATAGATAAAAAAATGGAGGGAGTATATTGAAATATGAATTAGTAAATAATTTTGTTTAACAAATAGTTATGGTAAATTAAGTTTTGAGTGCATATTTATGGTCGGAGTGAATGGACGGTGGGAGAAGCAAACGTGTACATTAAATTATACTACGAGTGATTCCACTAAATAACTGCGTCAGCAAAGGGTAGAAGATGATGCCAGCAAAGTGCGTCACCTTATCCCTTTCTTCTGTTTAGATGATCGTTATGTGCCATTTAAATAATGTTACTCCTTTCCTTTTTATATATTATTTTTAAGTTAAATGTATATTTGATTTATTTGTTATTTTTAAATTTTTAATATAATTTAATTTATTTTTTTTATAATAAATTTAAAATTAATTAAATTTGATAATTTAGTATTTTAGTATTGATCACATAATTTAATATTAAATTTAAATTTATTTATTATTTTTTAATTTTAATAAAAATAATAAAAGTGATTAATAAAAAAAATGGATGGAGTATTTCATTTTATTTTTTTAATAGAAACAAAAAGAAAATTAGTCAAAAGAGACCGAAGCAACCAAGAGGCCACCGAGAATCTTCAATCTTATTTCCGCCCGTCTACTCCGCACTGCTCTCATTGGTCATTACTCGTTTCACTTCTACGCAATTGCCTTCTTCTAAATTAAATTAATGATAAAATTTAATTCCCATTAAGTTAGTTTTGCTAATTTTTATCAAAAAATTGTATTAAATTAAATATTCCGTCTTGATTTAAATTAGTATAATACAAAATGTATAGAAAAAATATTAATTAAATTATTAAATATTTTATTTACATTACATTGAAAATAAAAGTTAAAAAAGTATACATTAAATATTATCTTAAATTTACCGACAGATTAATTTTTGAAAAAAATTAACAATCTAATAAGACAGAAGGCCATTAATACGGATTTAGTTGCATAATAAAAGGTATAAATATATGTGAAAATTCTAAAATGATAGAGAAGTTAGTGGGGCTATATAGGTTCAATAAGCCCCTAGAGAGCGGAAAAATACAAAGAAAAATTACCTCAAATTTGTTCGGGAATCATTTTTCTTCTTATGATAAAGTTGGAAACGGAAAAAATTTTAAACTGAATGGGAGTACAGATAATTAGAGAACGAAATTATAATTTTATCCAGATATTTTGAGATAAATTGATCAGTTATGCATATATATAAGTTTGTGAATTATAATATTATAAGAGTTTAAGTGAAATTTCGATCTATTACAATATATTCGTTATTTAAATGAATAGATGTGATACAAACAAATAGTCGGTTTGAAAAATTTAAATAAATTATCATCGGAATTGGAAAATTTGACAGATTGGTTAATAATGATATATAACCAATTATTTTTTTTAAAGGTTAATAATGGGGTTTTGAAATGGTCAGCAATATACAAGATTACATTTCATTACATTAATTAAACCATCGTACGGGAAGTGTCGCTTTTTCTCGGCAAAAGATTACTCGTTTCTTTGTCGCTATTTTTAAATCCCCATCTTCCTCATACCTGCTCGAGTCTCAACAGAGAAGAACTTCTGCCCTTTACTTATACCCTTCTCACTATCAACATTTCACCCTTGGCTTCATTCAATTTTCTTTGCTACTCCTGATTTCAGCTCCTTAAATTAATCTATTAGTTCCATGTTTATTGATTTCAGTCCATCTTTTCCAATCTTTGTTACATTACCATTCTTGTGTCCTCCTCTTTTATGTTCTTGACACCAGATAAGAAATTTCTTCAACCGAAAACCACCACTGGAAGCTCCGAAGCACACACAGTTAATTAATTGCAGTTTTCTGTTTCTCTCAAAAGAAAAAGGACATGGCTATGGATTGGGAACACATGAATCTAATCAATGAGCTAAACCAAGGGAAGCAATTAGCAGAGGAGTTAATGAAGCATCTTAATGGCATATCATCTCCTGAAACCCGCGAATTCCTGATTGAGAAGCTACTTTCTTCCTATGAGAAAGCCCTCTCTATGCTGAATTGGAATGGTTTTCCAGTTCTCGAGTCACCAAGTCCTGATCAAGACCCCAATCAGAAAAATGTTTTCAAGAAAAGGTAAATCCTTTTTAGATTATAATAATGGGTTCCTTAAACAAATCAGATACTTTTTGTCTAATTACTAATTGGGAATTGCTCGGATATTGTAGAAAGACGCAAGAAAAAAATTCAAAGCAAGTGAAGGTTTGTTGCGGGTCAAGCTTAGAAGGGCCAATTGACGATGGTTACAACTGGAGGAAATATGGGCAGAAGGATATTCTCGGGTCAAACTTTCCCCGGTGAGAAAATTTTTGTATTTATATCAGAAAGAATCACAAGTTTTTGATAAGCTTAATACTAAAAATGATGGGTTTTCCCAATTGCAGAGGATACTACAGATGCAGATATCGCCATTCGCAAGGTTGTTTGGCTGTAAAACAAGTTCAAAGAACAGATGAAGACCCTTCAGCTTTTGAAGTGACTTACAGAGCAAGACATACATGTTTTCAAGCCTCTCATTTACCAATCACAAATCATAGATCCAAACAAAACCTTATTAATACTAAAACACAACCTCAGGAGAACACGGAACCACTGAAGGATGTGTTTTTTAATCCTGAGGATTTGGGGATTTTCTCAGCCTTGGGTGATTTTTCGCCGGCAACATCCGAATCCAACTTTTTTTCGGCGTCGTCTTGCCAGTTTGACAATTTTGGCATAGGCTACAATGTGCAGACTCCAGAGTCGGATCTGAATGAGATAATTTCATTTCCGACAGAGGATTTTGATTTCCCCAATTTCAATTTCGATACGAATTTCCCATTTCCCAATCTGGAATCCCTTGTTTAATTTGAAATTTATCAGCTAAAAAAAAAAAATCCCTTTAGTTTCTATGTTAGTGTTAGCCACGAACAAAGGGATTCCATTTCTAGCTGGCATTAACCAAGAGATCAAAATCCTCCTAAATCAAGCTAGCCACATAATTTTTCGCATCGATTAGTAGATAAGAGTTTTGAATAGTGTGTTTTTTCTCCTTAGATTGGGTGGAATAAAGAAATTCATTTTTGTGGTTAGTAACCGCTAGTTTTGACCCTGTAAGTCCCTCAATTCAATCCAATCTTTCTACAATAATATGACTTCAACTTTATTTCATACTTGAATCATCTAATCATTTAATCCATAAAGTGATTCAATACAATTTAATTTATGTTATTTATGATTTTGTAAATTTATAAATATATTTCATTGGAAAAAATAATATCATAAAACTTAATTTATAGCTAATTAAACAATTGACACATTTCAGCCATGATTCAATTTGATTAGATTCAATTTATTTGTAATTTGTAAAATTTTGACTATTTTTACTACCCAAACCATTTTCGACCTATGGTACTTAGACTGGATTTTGAATTTTTTATAAACCCAAACAGTATAGTAATAAATGGTGACATAACATAAATAATTCATTATTTTTTCCAAATCCTAGAAAAAGAAAAGTTAAAAAAAAATTGTGGCAACTAGATATGTTCCTGGAAAATATATATATATCTGAAGGATATGTTCTGTTTTGTACATGTATATAATTAGAAAAGAGTCTAAGACTGGAAGCCCAACAATGATAAGTGTTCAAAGCTCGGACACCAACAAGCCCACAACTTTCTCAGTATTTTCTTATCATTTGCATAACACGTCTGTAAATAAATTGAAATATGTGATTTTATCCATTTTTTTTTATCTTTTGCATAATATGCATACAAACAAATTTAAACATGTAATCATATAATACAGAGAATTAACGTATATCATGTAAAATTGTAAATGATGGAGAAAATTTACTTAACAAAAAGTATTCGGACACTAGTTCTTATTAATTAGATCAACTTATTATTTATAAACCGACTTTAAATTGATTCAAAAAACTTGTAATTTTCTCCTCACTGTCTACTTTTATTTTCATTTAAAGATAAATTCATATTTGAAACACTTTTAACAAAAAAGGCATTTTTAAGTTTTGGCAAAGTGTTGTATAAAGTTAAAGCGAATTCCTTTAATTCGTTTTCTCTCAAAGCCTCAGTTGTCTAATTCGGTTTCCACTTCATCTACTTACTATGGGTTTTGTGGGCTTAAGCATACCTAATTCATTACGGATCGATATCAAAAACTCTAGAATTTTGGGGTTTTAAAAGCCACAGAGGGTACCTGAATAATTTGTTTATAACAATATATAGCTTGTGTAGTTTGAGTTTACTATTATCCTTTTTTAATTAAAAAACTAAAAATAAATAAATTGAAAAAAAAAAAAAGAAGCGACAAACCCGGCTTTGTAGAATAACTTCGGTAAATAAAAGGATAACTACTTCGCTCGCAAGAATTGGAAAAAATGGAGCTCGGACTATTTTATCTTAGCTGAGGCTGATACATCTCTCTTTCGACGTATTTATCTATGATAAACATACATTAATTTTTTTATTAATTAACCTTTATATATTTATTTTATTTCAAAAATATTATTTTTATTATTATTTTTCCTATTAACTAACTTTCAAATCCCACGACGTATACTTTTTTCGACATAATTAAAAGTGATTTCTTAACCATACTAGCGTACATTAATAATAGATGACACTATAATTAAGTGTCAGTAGAGTTAATATATATATATATATATCATTTTCCATTATGATTCATAAAACTTGTACAAATTCCACAATAACTATTCACAACTTTTTGACTTTGTCCGCATCCATAAATAACTATAGCCTTTTTGATTACCGACCAAAAAAAAAATTAATAGATTTTTTAAATTTTTTGACAATAAATTATTATGTTCCCTTCCGCGGCCATCGATCCCATCCTTGTCTCTCTCGAACTTTCACAGTTTCAGACATATACGGCTGATGATGTTTCAAACCTCAATTATTAACGAGCTCTAAAATAATACTATTTTAAATAAAATTCTATAATTTATGAATTTAATTATGAACTTAAACTTTGATTAAACAATTAATTAATATTCCTATATGTCTCTCGATAATCTACCTAATAAAATGGATCCCGATTTACCTTTTTTTTTTCTTTCTTTATTTTCTAAATTTCAACTCAACCGTGAAAGAAAATGTATATATTTTACATCGTCAATTCATCTTATTATAGGTGTTTACAAAAAAAAAAAAAAAGCTTATGAACATGAATTATTTTATTATATATTATTATCTTAGTTAATCTCAATGTCAATATTTTAGTTAATCTCAATGTCAATAAACTAGAAAACCTTGATAAATATATATTTCTTCTCCTATAATAAGAAGCTTAGTTGAAAATTGATACGTATATGAAGCCTGAATTTAATTACACTGGTTAGGTAGGTAGTTGCAATTTTCAGATGCCAAGTCCAACTTTCATATGGAATCTTAAGAAGTGGTGAAGAGTTGCACATTGGAATATGTCAACTATTTCTAGAACAAAAATTTTCTAGAAGCTTTTATGCAAGTATGTTATGGTCTCATAAATCAATTTCACTTGATTATTCCCAAAATAAAAAATCATTTATAATAGTTGTAATAATACATAAATCTATCTTTATCTATTCAATAAAAAACCGTCTGTATATTTCAACTAATTAAATATCAAAATATTTTAATATTATAAAAACATTAAATTATCCAATATAAATATGTGTGAAAAATCATTAAAATAATGTAAAGAAAGCCGCTATACAATTTGTATGGTACGCCCGCTATTTATTGTACTTTGTATTTTCAGAATTATATTTCATATATTTTTTAGCAGTATAGTCGATATTTGAAATAATTTATATCAGTAATGTTTTTTTTTTATTATACCATTATAATATTTATTCTTTTTGTGATATAATTTAATATTTTTAACAATTATTTGGCTTTAACTTTTGTTTGATGGATATTTGGCTTTAATTACTGCATATCATTCAGCACTTTTGCATCTTTACCGACGTGGAGTTAGAGAAGGCCTGCATTTTGAATTTTGGTGCCTTTAAACTTTTAATCCTTGCGCATTAGTAGATGCCGAGTAAATTTATTATAATATTCAAATTCAATTATTTTTTAATAATATATTTTAATCTAATGATATATACACAGCCCTCCACGAAACTGTTTTTAACTCAAGTTCCTTCCGCTTCTTCAATTTTTTTTTCTATAAATAACAATTTATTTTCCGGAAGTTGTCTTTTTCTGTTCCGCAAATTACTTATTTATAATTATAAAAAAAAAAAAGCAAAGCAAAATCCAAGAAGCGTTGCATATTCAAACTTGATGTTCAAATTTCTAGTTTTTGCAATTATTTTATTACTTTTTTTTTTACGTACAAAGCATGGTTTTATAATGTATACATATACTGTATAGTCTATATAATCAAAAGAGATATTATAAGATAATAATATCAACAGGGATATCAAGATGTTGAAAATGAAACACCAGTTTTTTAAATGTTGAAATTATGGAAACGAAAAAGAATTCAAAAGTTTTAAAAATTATAGCCAGATAAAATAGTTTTATCCGACTCGGATAAATTAAAAGCCTTACTTAATTCACTGAAATTATATTTGTTTTATTATATATATAGAGAGAGAGAGAGTCTATTTGGGTCATGTATGATTTTTTTATTTCATGATAATATAATAGAAAAAATCATAAATACAGTTCTAGTTATCTAGTGATCATGAAAAAAGAAATTATAATTAGACAGTTCTTTTGGCAGTCGAAATTGATATCCATACTGGTAGGAAAGTTTTGACTTGGTACCAGTCTTTTCTGCTTTGGTGGGGAAACACCTACAGTATCAATGTAAACACTTGCTGCCCGTGTTTCAAATGTGGGCCCACAAATGCTACATGTGACACGTCAAGTGATGCTAGGCCTAGGTAAGCCAATCCTTTTGTTAATCACGGAACCTATATACGCTGCAATACGATTAGCTATGCTATACTTTGTCTTTTTTTTTTGGTAAAATGGTGGGTTTTTTTTTTTTTGCTTTGATTGCTGCTTAATAAGGTGCGTGCATGTATCGGTACGGAACGGTTGAATCGTCCTCTCTTTATTTTAGAGTTTGGTTGAGACCACCTATTTTTAAATACTATTCTATTATTAATTAATAGAAAATGAGAAGTAAATTAGTCCACGGATTTTATATATATTTATCTACGTTACTGGAATTTAATATTGTTTGATTTCCCGTTTTCTACTTTTTTTATTTCTCAGATTATATTAAATTATCACTTTTTATATAAATTATCAATACCAGAGTAATAAATGATTCATTATTTTTCATAAAAAAATATTTTAAATAAATTAAATACTAATTTTTAACTAAGACTATTATGTATAAAAATATAAATATAAATATAAATTAAATTACTAACTTTTTTTTACATTATATGAAAAATAAAGTTTGAAAAATTGACATGTATCATCTACCATTACCAGAAAAAAGTTCAAGGTTGAAAGAAGCAGCAAAAATAAGATGTCACATGAGCCATTATCGCAGGTCATATACTGCCAGAAAAAGGTCTAGCGATTCATTTGTCTTTTCTAAAATGAAAAGAAAAATTAAAAAGAATTCAGGAACCATCAAGTGGTTCCATAGGAAAAGCCTTGGAAAAATACCATAGTTATTAAAATTGGAGCGATCGATTGAATCGGTTTAATCGTGAATTAATTGGTTTAATTATTGAAAACCAATTTGGCAAAAAATCGAATTGAACCAGAAAAATTGGATTGAACCAAAAAACCGAAAAACCGAATAAAATCAAATTTTTTGCCAAAATGTGTAAAAAACCTTTTTTTATATTTTTACCCCCCTCCCACACACACATATATATTTTCATTATTTATTTATTTAAAAAATTAGTATTTTAAATTTTAAGTATATCACTTAATAATTTAATATACTTATTATATTTTTGATTCATTGTATATATATATATATATATATATTAAATTTTTATTATTTATTTATTTAAAAAAATTAGTATTTTAAATTCTAAATATGTCACTTAATAATTTAATATACTTATTATCTATTTAAATCATTCTAATAGTATATTAAATTATTAAGTAATATCTTTAGAATTTAAAATATTAATTTTTTTAAATAAATAAATAATGAAAATTTAAAATATATATATATATATATATATATATATATATATATATATATATATATATATATATATATATATATATATATATATATATATATATATATATATATATATATATATATATTTTTTTTTATTATTTTTTTATTTGAAAATTAGAATTTTAAATTTTAAAAATGTCACTTAATAATTTAATATACTTATTATCTATTTGAATTTATTGTAATTAAATATAATTATACTCATATATGCAAGGTTAATATTTTTTGTGTTTATTTCATTAATATTCCATCTAAACAAATTATTTTCATGATATGATTGTATTTTTATGTTTCTAACATATGATATGTAAAAATTCAAAATTAATCACTTGTAATAATAAAATTAAAATTATATTTTTGTAACTTATTATTAGAATATTTGTGATATATAGTTAATGTTTAATGAATATTTTTTTTAATTTTTATACAATAGTAATTAAAAAATTATAATAATTATAATATTTTAAAATAGAAAAGATCCGGTTGAACCGGTCAAACCATAAATTCCCAATATTATCGGTTCTTTATCTTGAAAAACACCCATTTTTTATAGTAATTTTTGTTTTGAAAAAACTAATCGTCGGAAGCCACATGATTTAGCCATTTAATGTAGGAATAAATACGCAATAAAAACGTGGACGATGAAGCAAATATGCACCCTTGCTAAAGCGGCCTTTTCAAAAAGAGGCGACGATCCAAATATCTGTTGTCTAAACGAGCGGATAATCAAAAGCCTTAGCAAGCAGAAACATCTTTAGGTAATTTCAACCTTCATTTCAAAACAAATATGGCAGAAATTGAAAAGTGTAACAGGAAAAATAAAATGGTCGAACGCTAGAAGCCTAAGCTAGAAAAAGGCAACGCAACCTTAAATGACAAAAGAAACAAAAAATATTAAATAAATAGGTTAGGAACACAAACTTTGAAAAATAACTCATGTTTATATAAATTATTCACAGGAAAGATGTCCAATTTTTCTGATCGATATACATTCCGATCGAAATAATTAAAATTTCAATATTTTGACCGATGTCCAATTTTCCTGATCGATATATATCAAGTTTGAAATAATTAAAATTTCAGTCTTTCAATTGATATCTAATTTTTTCGATCGACGTACATTCCGATCGAAGTAATTAAAATTTGCATCTTTCGACTGATGTCCAATTTTTTAATTGGTGTACATTTCGATTGAAGTAATTAAAACTCAAGTTTTTTGATAGACAATGTATATTCCGATCAAAGTAACAAAAATCCCAGTCCTTCGATTGAAATCCCATTTTTTCGATCAATGTACATTCCGATCGAAATAATTGAAATCCCAATCTCCGGATTGATGTTCATTCTCTTGGTTAATGCTCAATTATAGTCCTTCAACTGATATCTCACTTTCCCGATTGACGTGATCAAATTTCAATCTCAAAAACTAAGGATTTTCATCACTAATCACAAAATGATCAAATGATCGTCACATAAACATCAGAATCCCAAGCCTTTGATCTCTCTTAAAGAACGATCAAACTACTCAAAAGGGGGACAAATGATAACACCCTAAAAAAATTATAACAAGGCCCAAACCATTAAGGAACATTAGAGGCCCATTAGTAGAAGGCCCCACAAATGTCTCTCCAAGCCAACTGGCTTGAACACGGAAAATAAGGTTGTCTGATCGAACGTGACCTCCCCCTGCTATGACATGCCTTTGTCAAATTACAATTACCTATATAATAGGTTACACCTACTTCAAACTAAGCTAGTTATTCATGAACACCATTCAAGTTTGCTCAAACTATATAAATAGTAAGTTCATTCAATAAACTCAAACACCATCTCTTTCTAAGTTAAATACATATTCTCTCTCTAAAAGTTTTTCTTTTTATTGCTAACTTAAGAATCGAAGTACTAATGACTGGTACAACCGGACACGCACCTTTTGCAGGGCTTAATACCTTTGGTCTAATTGGAATTCGTCCTCTAAAGCACGTCGACCTCTCACTCTTTCCTATATAGGAACCTCACCCTTCTGTATGAAAATTTATGATTTATCAATTAGTAAGTGCTGATTAAATTTATTATTATATTCAAATTCAATTATTTTTTTTAATAATATATTTTAATCTAATGATATATAGAAAGCCCTCCACGAAACTGTTTTTAACTCAAGTTCCTTCCACTTCTTCAATTTCTTTTTTCTATAAATAACAATTTATTTTTCGGAAGTTGTCTTTTTCTGTTCCGCAAATTACTTATTTATAATTATAAAAAAAAAAAGTAAAGCAAAATCCAAGAAGCGTTGCATATTCAAACTTGATGTTCAAATTTCTAGTTTTTGCAATTATTTTATTACTTTTTTTTTACGTAGACAGCATGGTTTTATAATGTATAAATATACTGTATGGTCTATATAATCAAAAGAGATATTATAAGATAATAATAGCGACAGGGATATCAAAGTGTTGAAAATGAAACACCAGTTTTTTAGAAGTTCAAATTATGGAAATGAAAAAGAATTCAAAAGTTCTGAAAATTATAGCAAGATAAAATAATGATAGAATAATCTACTTTACTTATCCGACTCAAATAAATTAAAAAGCTTACTTAATTCACTAAAATTATAAAATTTTCATTGATTATATATATATATATATTTGGGTCAAGTATTTTTTTTTCTTTCATGATAATTTGATAAAAAAAATCATAAATAGAGTTCTAGTTATCCAATGATATTGAAAAAAGAAATTATAATTAGAAACTTCTTTTGGCAGCCGAAATTGATATCCATACAGGTGGGAAAGTTTTGACTTGCTACTAGTCTTTTTTTCTTTGGTGGGGAAACACCTACAGTATCGATATAAATACTTGCTGCCCGTGTTTCACATTTGGGCCCACAAATGCTACACGTGACACAGGCCTAGGTAAGCCACTCCTTTTGTTAATCAAAGAGCCTATATGCGCTGCAATACGATTAGCTATGCTATAAGTTGCGTGAATGTATCGGTACGGAACGTTTGAATCATACTCTCTTTATTTTAGAGTTTGGTTTAGACCACCTATTTTTAAATATTATTCTATTATTAATAAATAGAAAATGAGAAGCAAATTAGTCCACGAATTTTACATATATTTATTTATCTACGTTACCGGAACTTAATCTTGTTTGATTTACCGCTTCCTAGTTTTTTTATTTCTCAGATTATATTAAATTATCACTTTTTTTATATAAATTATCAATACCAGAGTAATAAATGATTCATTATTTTTCATAAAAAATTATATTAAATAAATTAAATATTAATTTTTAACTTACACTATTATGTATAAAAATAAAAATTAAATTACTAACTTTTTTTTACATTATATGAACAGTAAATTTCAAAAATATTATTTTGAAATTAAAAAATGACAATTTAATATAATATATATTTTTTAAAAGTAAAAATTTAACAGGCGGAAAAAATACATATTAATATAACAGTGTAATTAATTGAAAAATAATTAAAAATTATTATCTTTTTATATGTATAAAAATCCGATAAAATAAAAATAATTGAACAATAACATAATAATTATATTTTTATAAAGAACGATAATTTTATGAACTATTAATTTTATTTTTTAATTAGAACTGATTTAAAGAAAAAAATTACATATAATTCCGACTGACAGTTCAAACTTTAATTTATATGTGTGCCTCTAATGCGTAATTATCCAAAAAAGAAATAGTTGCTTTTTTCTGTCCCTCTCCTTGTTCAATGTACAGTTTAACCGTGGGTTCCATTATTTATTTATTTATAGAAAGAGAAGGATACTGTCTTCTTCTTTTTGTGTTCACATGCAAATCATGTGCTGTTTGCTGGCTAATAACAAAAACTGACATCACAATAAGCTCATTTTAAAAAAAATATACATATATTTTGTCTTTTTGTTCTTTCTGAAAGTAACTTAAAAGTTATATAATTTAACTTTTCAATATTACAGTTAGTTTGTAGGTGTCTAATTTTTTTTTTATATAATTCACTCAGTGGTTATTGATTCGGTTGATGTAGATTCGTATTAGACAGATTTATAAAAAAAATAAAATATTTTATTTCAAGTATTTGAAATTTCCAAAATTTAAATTTAAAAATTTTGATAAAGTGAGAAAAGATTTGCTCATTCCCTACAAATTAATATTATCTCAAGTTGATATCCATAATAATCAATTACTATAAATTATTGTCACGTATTTCACTAACATGTCCGTATTTAACGTAACAACATTGAAAGAATGCATTATATTAACTAAATTAAATATTTTTTTAATATGTGTGATTAAATAGGCTTTTTTTGGGATGGAATGAGTAAATAAATAATAAGTATGATCCTGTAATCCTTTGTACATAAAGTCATGCGCAATCTTCTAAATCAGATCCATACCTACGTATGCTAAGGATCCTACTTCCATTAGGATTAATGCATGCACAGTTCTATTCCTATACACATTAAGGTTAAAAAATAAATAGTTACAAGAGTATTATACTTGTAATTATGCAAATGCCAACGTATATGAATACCGTTTCTTGTTTATCAGTGATTCAAGCAGTACTCGCAGCATTGGTCCCCATAATTGCTCGAAGAAATGGACTTCTAGCCAAAACCACATTTTAAACTGATAAAAAGACATATATAGCCTGTATTTAGTTTGAGACTTTATCGCGATTCATAATAATAAAAAAAAATTGAGATAAAGAAATAATGTATATATAAATGATTTATAGCCCAAAATATGTTTTAAACTGATCAAAAGACATATATGGCCTGTATTTATTTTGAAACTTTATCGCGATTTATAATAATAAAAAAGAAATTGAGATAACAAAACAATGTATATATAAATGACTTCTAACCAAAAACACGTTTTAAACTGATCAAAAAACATATATGGCTTGTATTTATTTTAAGATTTTATCGCGATTCATAATAATAAAATAAAATTGAAATAAGGAAATAATGTATATAGAAATGAACCTTTCGTTTTAATTATTTTTTGAGGTGAAAGTACCAAATCATGAAAGTGCCGCATCCTTTTTGCTTGGTCGGAGCTGGAAAAGACCAATTATGTATATATATATAAGAAGAAAAGATTGCGTTGATATTGAAACCCGAAAACAAATATTTTTTTTTAAATAGAAAAAGAAATTCCATCTGTTGTTATATTAATTCAAAGTTATTAATCAGTTGAGATATTTTATTTTTTGACAAACCATAAATTCATATAATGATATATGGTTCTGGAGTGAGGAAATTGATAGGGTATGGCTGAAGCACAGATCAACTGAAGAAAGAGTCATGGTAAGGTATTTCCAATTCCAATTGAGTGTCCATATTTTGTTGTTTCCCATTAGATGCGCTTAAATAATTGACCCAAATGCAAATTAAATGAAGTTCTTGTGGACTACGGCAGCCACCTACTCCAATTAGTCCTAATTGCCAATTACGATTTTATTTTATTTTTCGTTAAATGAAAATTTCTTAGTCAGGGGTCCACTCATTAGGCCTATTTCTTTATTGCAATGCATAGTGAGTGGCCTCATTTCACCCATCTCTCTCACCTACTTCACGCACCTTAAAGGCCTATATGCAAATACTACAAAATAAATCATTCAATTCCTCCAAAATAGTAATCTACATTCACGTGGACAGTAGACCATATTTACTGTATATATATTCAACAACAGTTTATTTAGTTCTCAACAATACAAAAATCACCAGTCTAATACCAACTAAACACACAAAGTCTAAATGAAAAGTGGGATTCAGATAGGTAAATTATAAGAGAAGAAGAAGAAGTCAATAAATGCGAAGTGCGTTTTATTTTCATTATTGATTTTTCCACTTCTGAACCAAATCGGAGATTGCTTTAGTGGATGACCCATTTTCACTAAGGACCATAGCCGCTGCATCTTTTAGCTGCTTCATTCTATTACGGACTTTTTTCCCTTCTTTACCTTCCATTAAACTCCTTACAATATTTGCAATTTCTTCTCTTCCAATTATGCCCTTTTCACTCTCTCTTTTGGGTCTCAAGGCCACCTTTATATCTTCCGTTAACATAACAGCGTTCATTTTCTGCTCGGCAAAGAGGGGCCATGCAATTAGCGGCACACCGTTAACTACACTTTCAAGTGTTGAATTCCACCCACAGTGGGTTAAAAACCCACCTGTTGACTCATGACTTAGGACCTGTGCTTGCGGTGCCCATGATTTTACTGTTATGCCCCTCCCTTTGGTTCTTTCCAAGAACCCTTTTGGCAAGAACCCAAGAGGGTCATTTTGACTCTGTGCAGTGAAGAAACTGGCATTGGTTGTAGCATCATTGGGGCTTTTCACAACCCATAAAAATCTTTGCTCACTCATTTCTAACCCTAAAGCTAATTCATTTATCTGATCATAGGATAGGGTCCCAGCACTTCCAAACGAGACATAAAGAACTGACCCTTGTGGCTGATCATCCAGCCATCTCAAACATTCTGATTTTTCATTCTCTTCTTTACCCATATTCACCAATGGACCAACCGGATAAACCCGTGGTTTACCCGGTTCTTCTTGTTGCAGAGCTTTAATGGCTCCTCCTTCAAGCTCCACGAAACTATTCACCATGATTCCTTCAGCTTCTCTATACCTTTTTGCATGATGAAGAACCCATTTGTAAGCATCCCTCTTCCGGTTTTGGACCGGGGCCAGCAAATCCTTCCCATGAATTGGTATGCAACCCGGGATTCTTATCGGGTCTTCAAGCTCCCGAAACTCGCATGAAACCTTCTGATCAAGCTCCGGTAAATATAATAAGAACAAAGACAAAGCCATAGCTGTAGATGGGAAGAAAATGTAAGGTGAAATGTTCAATTCTTTAGCAACATCAAAAGTATCGGTGCCAAAAAGATCAGCCACCATAGCCGCAATTTTCTGAGACTTCAATCGGTCTTTTATACAAGGAAGAGACCGTACGATAGTATGTGAAATTAAAGTTTCTATATCTGTATCATCATCCATATCGGACAGGTCAACGGAAGGTAAGAATGTGGAGCTTATGGAGCTAGGAAGAGATTGAAGAACGGATTTTTGAGCTTCTGAAGGAGGACAATTTGTCGGGATAATGAAAGTGACGAAGAGATTGTGTTCATGAACGAGTCGTTTGGCTAACTCAATGAGAGGGATAAGGTGACCCATACCCGGAGTGGGTACAATGGCTATTTGTGTTGAAGCTCCTGCGTTTTTCTCTGCAGCCATGGATGGAGAAAAGTAAGCTTTATGTTTTCTGGATTTTGTTATAGTTTTGTGGTAGAGATAAGTCGTAAAGAGAAGATGGGGTTACTTATATAGAGGTTGGCAATGCCAAGTTGGGCATGTATTATATTATGTGGAGCAATAATTGAATATTTATAATAAGAGATTAAATTCTGAAAATTAAAAGAAAAGTCTATTTTGTATTTATGTGGAAGCATTTTCTGTTTGGGAGGAAATTGTGGAATTAAATGAAGAATTGGTAATTTTTTATTTTTATTTTTTAAATTATATTATTGATTGTTCCAGAATGAAAGAGAAATTTGGAAATAGTACGATAATTTGCGGATAAAAGATTAAGTGGGTGATGTCAGTTCCAACGTAAGGCTTAGGTTATCAACTACGTGTTGGGTTCACAGTTGCAAGGACGTATAATTATCCATACTAAGTTAATTTGCTTAGTTATATTTATATAGTATGCCTTGTTTCTAAATATTGATACATATCATTTTATCAAAAAAATAAAAAAAAAAGTCATTTTATTTATTTTTAGACTCTTTAACTGATCTGAACCTCTCCATCATAAAGGAATAAATGGAAAAAATTTCCATTATAGAAATCATTATTGTCAAATTAAGATATCCATTAATTACTATTAATTAAACAGAGAGGTAATATTCAATTTCATTGTTGGATTTTTACTTATTGCCTACGGTAAATGCTGATTTGATCCCCTTCTAACAAGTCTAGTTAAAAGAGGGCAATGTTTTACCAGACTTTTTTCATATATTTGAAAATGCAGTTTAGCTTTTTCTGCTTTAAAGAAAAAAAGAAAGAAAAGAAAAATTAAGTAAATGCTTGATACATAGTTGTTAGATTAAAAAATATATATATTTTTCATTCGTTATATTTGATGTAATTGGTTCATTACCTGCACCGAATTAATTATCTAAAAAAATAATTTTTTTTAGAAAAGAAAAAATTCCTAATTATGCCGTTCATCATTCAAAAATTTTGCATCCAGTATTGGGATGATAAATTAACGTTGACTCAAGCTATATACTAAAAAAATTAATGTATATGCATATGTACATGTGTATATATTTATATGATTGAATAATTGATTAATTCCTTAAAACGCACACATTTGTTTTCTTTTTTACCTTTTTTTTTTAATCCAATTCGATGTTCATAAGTCAAACTTTCAAAAGTCAACCCTTTTTCCTCCTTTATTTATGATTATTACTTTTATTTTCTTAAGGGGGATTCTATTCAGAACCTTGTGTTCAGATTATGTTTAGCGAAGGAAAAATGGAAAATACTGATTTGGATTCGGTTGATGAACTTTTTTATAAAGTAAACCTTTAACGCAATAATATTATATTTGAATTACAAGAATTATATGTTTCTCACTGCCATCTCTCAAAATTTTATTCAAAAATTTCTCCATCTTCATATATATGTGAAGTAAAAAGATAAGGGGAAAAATAAATGAATAAATGCCGAACTATATATGTCCATAAATAACATTTATACAAATATTAGTTTACTTAAACTTTTCTGTTTAACTTTGTCTTTTAGTAATTAATCATAGGCCGAACATTGCATTATTCTATGTTGTTATTTACTTCCTGAGTTTGATAAAAAGAGTCAGTTTTAAAGAAAAATTTAATTACACCTAGAATTATTGATGGTTTTGAAAAAGATTTTATAAAAAAAAAGGTATTATAGTCTGTCGTAGTGATTTGTTTATGATTAAGATAATTTTAATCATTATTTTAATGTGTGCAAGAGTAACAAATGACTCTTATGGTACAAAGTATTATTTTCTTTTTTTTTCCTACCTACTTTAGTTTTAAATTTATTGATTATAAGGCATATTGACGATGCCCTTTGTTAAAATATATAAACAAACATTAGATAGAATAAGCAAACACTACTAAAAAAACTGGGAATTGGAAATTAGCGACGGAATCTTTCGTCGCTAGTCGCTAATTTCCGACGGTTTACCGACTGTTTTATTTCCGTCGGAAATAGCGACGGAATAAATAGTCAGTCGCTAATTATTGGAGGGCAATATACGCCCCATGTTTTGCGATGGAATTAGCAACAACATTACCGTGGCTAATTTATATAAATTTTTTATTCATTAAATTAATTCCGGAAAATTTAGCGACGGAGTTTTAGTCGCTAATTTTGGACGGAAAATATAGAAGCCTGTTTTTGCAACTATTCAAATCCGTCGTAAATAATATTTATTTCAGTAAAAATATTAGCGACGAACACATTAGTGGCTAATACGTCGCAAATAAAATAAAAAATAATTTTTTAAATTTCAGTTGCTTGATTTATGTATAATTTTAAGTAATTTTAATATAAACCATATGAAATGGATATTTTATTTTGTAACAGAAATTTATAAATTATTTTTTAGTTGATAATAATTTTTTTATCAATTATATCAAAATCTAGAATTATTTGTTTAGAAAATTTATATTTTTAATAATAATAATAAATTATTTGTTACGATTATTATATAATTGCGTGATGAAGATTAATAAAAATAAATATTTATCAAATTTATTATTTCATTTAAAATAATAATAAAAAAATATGTAATTTTTTTTATTTTATAAAATTTAAATCAAATATTAAATTATTAGAAATTCTAATTATATAAATTTAGCAAACCATCATTGAATATGAAGAAAAAATAATTGAAATCTCTTGAACTATATGGTTATTATTTAAACCATCCTTTCATTTTTCAATTAGCACCGGAGTCGGGAGGCAGCACGAACGACACTGCATGTAACTGTATACAAATTTCGATGTTGTGAATAATAGTACAAGAAATTAAGAATTTACCAAAGGTCAACTTTTGATCAGAAATTGTTAATAGGCAACTTTGATTAAATATTTATGTCATAAATAAAGATAATTAAGGCGAATAAGCTGGATCTGTAACATCCTAACTTTAAATTACCTGCGCAATAATCGAATTGGTTCGATTTATGTCCAAATTTGGTAGTAAAATAAATATAAAATAATAAGAGTCAAAAAATAATAATTTATACGTTGAATTTTATTTGATTTGAGGGTTTGGCAAATGCTTCTTTTCTTTTTCATTTTATATATTATAATTATTTTGAAAAGATAATAATTTTTTTATCAATTATTCCCAAATCTCAATTTATTAATTTAAAAAATTTACATTTTTAATAATAATAATAAATTAATTGTTACAATTATTATATAGTCGTATTATGAAAAATAATAAAAATAAATATTTATAAAATAATAATATAAAATTTATTATTTCATTTAAAATGATTATGAAAAATTTATAATTTATTTCTATTTTTTAAAAAAATTTTGATCAAATTTTAAATTATTAAAAATTTTAGTTTTATATTTTAACCAAATTATCCTTGAATACAAGGACAAAATAATGAAATTTGGTAGGGGCATTTTAGTAATTTTTAAATTTTACCCTACATATAAAATCAACATTTTCTCTCCCCTCACCCCTTTTCGCCGTTTCCATTTGCTACTCCCTCCATCCTCCGATAGCCCCAATGCCAAGGGTGCCGCCTCTATTTTTTGCCGTCTTCCTTCCACCGGAAAACTCCCTCGCCTCGTCGTGAAAGTGCTTAATTTATAGGGGAACAATTTCCATATCTCGTTAGAGATCATTCTTTTTGGCTCCAGTGTTGATGCTCTGCCATTTGCCATCTGAATTTTTGACCAAGAAGATGGTGATCTAGGATTTGGATTCGTCAATTTCTTCACACTCCATCAACAAAAGATAGCATCCAGGTTCATTTTGTTTTCTATTTTTTATTATTATAATTGCTGGAGAGAATGTCGGGCCTTCCTATGTTCTGAATTTTACTTCAATTTGGTTTGAAAAAATTCATTTCATTTGCCGAGATTGCGATTTTGGGGAAAATTTGTGAGCTCTAACTTTGTTAATTTTTGTTTAGTTTTGCCTGGAGTTGAAAAGACTCTGATAGATATGATTTTTTTCTCTAATCTGCTAAATTTGCATATGATTTTATGATATGATCACAGGAATTGGGAATTTCTTAATTAGCATTCTTTGCTAGGCTCGGTGGTGAGATATTAATGACTTGTCTTAGCTTCGATGAACATGTGTAGTTGATGGAGCATTAACTTATAGTATATGAACTGTTGTTGTTGATTCTGTGTATTTGTATGTCCATGAGATTTTATACCGTTAGCTTCATGATCCCTCAATTTGTTGCTGTGTATTGTTTCATTATTATTAATTATTAAAATGTGGGATTGGTCAGTCAATTTCTGCTTTGTTATTCTAACCAATTTTTTCTGCTTTGTTATTCTCTTTATCCAATTTAGATATAGGTTTCCTCAAGAGACGTAGATGTAGCACAAGCAATCTTCTTCCCAAGAAAGCCATATAGATCAGTGGGTGCTTAAGAACTGAGGTCAGTCAATTTCTTTTCTTTTCAACACAGATTTATATACACTAATGAATTATTTTACTAGTGGCTTTACAAGCTGTTAATGCTATGAATTTTGATGTATTTCTAGTTGATGAACTTGGTTTCGTATTTGGGTTATGTAACATTACAGAAATTCTTTCAATGATCAGTAACTTATCTAATTAAATGCACATTTGTGTTGCTAATGAGTCACCAGAGATTGGATTGTTCACAAGAAATAATAATTAAAGCGAGCCTTTTATGTTGATTATTAATCTATGACGCACCACATTAACCAATGAAACACAGTTACTTCTTGTTTATTTTAATTAAACAAAAGAATAAATCAATTTAATTTTAGCTATTATATATGCGGGATTTTTATCTTCTTCAAATTATATGACAATCTCACCTTCATTTTCATAAGCAACAATACAATCCATGGCGTTTGCGTTGGCATTTCTCTTTTTACCATTTTATCGCCGTTTCCTAATCAATCTTTTGCCATTTTTCGAGTTCCGTTAATATGCCTTTTATATTTATAAGTTAAATGCAATCATAATTTAATATCGATTTATTAATATAAGAACGTTATTTCATTCATTAATAATATTAATAAATTGAATAAGTTTAATAATTAGATGAAAATTGGATAAGATTTTTTTTGCAATGAATTTTTAGTTCTTAGTTTCAAAATTTAATTTATAAGATGAGTATTGTTCAATTTTTTACAATGAATTTTTAGTTCTTACATTTAACCAATATGGGTTACTTAACAATTTAAACTTTGGTAAATGTTGAATACCGATAAGCAAAATGCTTTTGACTATTTTAAGACAGTAATTTTAGAATTGTGGTAAAAACATACTTAAATGGTTAGAATAACATAAGAATCAGGTTGGCTGCAGAATCAGGTGCTCTTCTGGTTGGCGATTTGGCCTTTCTGTTCTGTTGTTGCTTTGCTCTCCAATTAGCGGATCTTTACTGCTGATAGGTGCCTACTTCTTTTGCTGCATTTGTTTTCTGTTGAAGTTGTCTTAGCTTTTCTTGGTGTTTCCCCGGTTATTTGGGCTATTGTTTCCTGTGAACAGCCCTGTTTTGCTTGTCTAGCTGCAGTCTTTGTTGATTGGCTCTTTTGGTAGCCTTTAAATAATACTCATACGGCTTATCAAAAAAAAAAAAAAAAGAATGAATAGCCTTTTTAGTGTAATCAAAAGAAGGATTTGGGTCAGATTTGAGGTTCCTTCTTATATCTGCACATACTTCTTTTTATCCAATTAAATGTTTAAATTGGGATCAGAAATATAGTTCTCGGTTTCATTATGCTGTCCTATAAAATGGGAGCCTTACTTGATTTATTGTTAATTATATATACAATTTCTTAAATCCAAGAATAATCTGTACTTGCTTCATCTTTTATTCAAATGCTGGAATGAATTTTAATGATTTACTTCTTTTATTTGCTCATGGGAAGTTCAAGGATGAGTGCTAGCTAGGTAACTGTTTGTATTGTGTTTTAAACTCTAAAAAGCTCACTGATAATCCCCTAAATAAAGGAACTGTTGGATTCTTCTGTGATGAGTTCACTTCTCTTGTCTTGTCTGATATAGGGGAAAAAAGATGACTTTTTGTTCAAATGTTCATTTGGAAATAACTGAAAATATCAGTATGCGTAAATAGGGATACCATTTAAAAATTTTCATTTTTTTTAATTATTAATCAAATTGAATCAATAATTTAAATCTAAATATGCCTAATTTACTAGTAAAATATTTGAATCAAACTAATTGAATTACTGAACTTTTGTGGTAAATAAGGCAAGAAGAAGGGTTTGATATATATATATATATATAGGTTTAAGGGTCACATAAACTCCTCACCATGTGCAGCGGTTCCATATTTCAATACGTCTTCACCATGTGTAGCCCTTGGTTAATTATTACCTATAATCTTTTAATGGAATAAAATTCTCAGGCCTAGTACGTAAAGGGGCTTGTTTATTAATTTATTTATTCACTTTTTGTAATGCTTTTTCTAATTGTCTATAGTCTCGTTATTTTGGAATCTTCAGGCACGGAGAGGAAAGCTGTATATTGGATACTATGTGGTCGTGAATAAATTGGTGATGTTTATGATGTGATGAATTTCATTTCTGCATATTACAACCCCAATTATATACTTTTTCTTGAATCAGGGCAATGTGGGTATGATTTTCACCAAGGGTGATCTCAAGGAAGCGAGTGAAGAGGTTGCCAAGTATAAGGTCCAGTGACTGATTGATTTTAGTTACTCATCATTTATATGACAATTGATTTTTAATGATGTTATAGTCTCATTGGTTTGCATATGTCAATTTTTTGATGGATAAAGTTGAATGAGTCTTGGAAACTATAGCTTGAATTAGAGTTTTGTTTAAGTTTGCTATGGCGATTAATTATGGTAGTATGCATGGCAAAAAAGTTAAGAAGAAGGGTCTGGGTAACGTCGCGAGTCATAAAGATCCGAATAGTATGATTGAATCAATCCGACTTTAGAAACAAACCAATAAAATAAATGATTAAAAAAATAAATAATAAATAAATTAAATTAGTTGCTCATAATAATAATAAGTGAGGGGCAATTCTAGGGTCCCTAGAATTTTCAGGACAAAGTGCAAAATTAAAAAAAAAAGGGCGAATAAAAAGAGAAAAAGAAAGGAAGAAAGGGGAAGGAGAGAGGGACAGAAAGATCGGGATCGGGGGAGGAAGCGGACCAACGGTGCCGAGCACTGGCGATTTCCTCCCAGCCGATTCCTTCCTTCGCTGGCAACAGCAACGGCGTCACACACTCTCTCTCTACGAAGGCGTTGGCTCCTCTTTTGCCGTGTTTTTCTCCCAAAGAACCGAAGGTTCCTCTCTCTCTCTTGCAACCCATGTCGGCAACCAGCGAGACGCGCCGCTCCAATGGATCCCTAAGAGCAAGACGGTCTTGCCGGCACCCTTAATTCCTCCTCTCTTATTGGTAGTGAGCGGGATGAAGAGAGGGACTATTGGCGATTTTTTTAGCAGATCCCGGCCACATGGCGATGCGTTGGAGCACGTGACCACCACCAATGGACTTGTCTCATCGCCGGTTGTCTTCAGGTGGTCTCGGTCCCACGCTGGCAAAGCTCCGATCAAATTCCGGCGAGACTTCGGGTAGTGGGGTGATGAGCAAAAGAGAGAGAAACACAAGTTTTTTCATAAATTTTATTTGAATAAGATTTTGAAATTTGATTTAGAATTTGTTTTATTTTAGAAATGAGTGTGTATTTGTTATGTGATTTAGTTGAAATCATTTAATTGCTAGTTAAGCTTTGTTAATCTAAGATCTAGTTGCATTTCAATGTTGTAGTGATAATTTAAATTTAATTATGTGAGTGGATGCTATTGATCAATTGTTATTTTCCTTCCTCTGTGATAATGGGTCTAAATTGAATAAAATGAATTTTTTTTACAACTATATTGCCGTATAATTATTCTTGAATCTCATTTTAAATTAGTTAAGAGTATATATATATATATATTACATCGAGATAGTAGATTAATAAGTCTTAAAGGTTGATGACCTAATGACTTTATAAATTAGAAAATAAAAGATTAGGTGTGATACAGTTGATATCAGGGAACTCCGGTAAATCTATTTATTTATTTCCAATTATTAAGATTTTGCCTATGTATATTACGATTAGAAAATTTAGAAATTTCTAAGTATACTGATAATTGAAATGAGAATTATCAAGTAAAGGGGCTATAAAAATTTATTTGCATAGTTAACTAGCCAATAAAACTCCTAGAATTAAGTTTACTTTAGGTTAAATAATGGGTTAAGGAATAAAATGTAGAAAATATTGGAGTAACTAGTTAGTCGATGACATCAGAATTACTGTAAACTTAACAAAAATAATTAAAAAGGGCTAATTGGATAATATGTATAGTCTTATTAGATTAAGTGGCAAATTTTTAAATACCGGGGAACGATAGAATGTGATATGTGTACACTCTATAATTTCACAATAAATATTACAGGGTATGTGTTTAAATATGAGGTGTTAAAAACTTGATATCGTACTTAGTTACACCGGACAAAATGGAGTTGCTGTTGCTAATTAATTAGGAGCGGTGTGTGCACCCTTTTTATTTCCGTAAAAACTAATCATTTGGATTGGATTGCAAAATTTATTCTAAATGCCGATTTAACTGGTATTTAATGTTGTATTATACTATTAAAGTACTTCATTAATTATGTTATCTAATAGTAAACACTGTGAATATGTTATGTGAGTTGAAGTTAGTTGGAGATTTCGTAGTTTTAGGAATTTAATGACGACACTATATTTGTCCTTAGTAAAACTAAGTAGGAATTGGAGTAATGGGATAAGATTGACATTCCAATTAGAAAAATTTAGCATTACTGCATCGTGAATGTGATTATCGGATTGAATAGCTTCGAGAGCTCTTCCGGTGTATGTAATTAAATTGAGTCGTATATTGGATTACTTCAAGAGCTCGATCAACAAGTGTACATAAATATGTATCAATTATTGTGGGCTGAATGGCTCCGAAAGCTCGATCCACAAGTGTATATAAATATGTATCAATTGTTGTGGGCTGAATGGCTCTGAAAGCTCGGTCCATAGGTGTGTATAAATACATATGTATTAAATGGTAGACCGTATGGTTTCGAGAACTCGGTCTCATGTCTAAATTATGATTATCCAGCTTGATGCAATTTCATTTGATAAACTAGGGGTAAATATCGAAATTAAATAAGAAATGAAATTGACCCAAGTATTTTAACAAATATTAGTAAACAGTTTATATAATTTGTACCGTAATCAATTATGATTGGGATTGATTAATATTTTGTACAAGTATTCGTACTGTGATTAAATGTGTATTATACAATCTGAAATAATCGGGTGTAATTAGGGATATATATATATATAACCGTGAGTATTCGAAATGTTATATTCATGCTTAACTCAAATTACTTAATTAAGCTACCATGTGAAGTTGCGAAATAATTGAAGAACTATGTGGTTCTGATTCCCTAGAATGGGATACGTAAAAAGCTTGAGAATTTGTGTCTCAAGTCCTAACTAAATCGAATTTATATGAGTATGCATATTTTAATATGCACACCGATTATCTGAGATTGTGGAAGTAATTATATAATTTTCAACAATGTTCTTGGTAATTTTCCTACAGAAAGTTGTCGATAATGAGCAGAGACTTTGTCGAAATTTTTTTTATAAATAATATATTAATAAGGTTGTTAAATGGCAAAATGCTTTAATTGGTCCCTTTTAAGGTAACCAAATCCAAGTGTGATATCCGATATTCGGGTCTCACAACCGATCGGGTATGGGGTGTTACAGTCTGAACTTTCAGAATACATTTTAAACTATTATTTACTATTTCATGGAGCAATTGCTTCTTTTAGTTTGAAGTGTTTAGGTCTTGGGTAGAAATGATCAAAAGTTGTTGTATGTTATATTATCTTTGGCTCAATGTGCAGGCTTTTAATATCATTTTGTTTAACAAATATTACTGTACTAATTAAAAATTTGACTTATTGAGGGTGGAATGTTAAGAATTCAATTATTCCAGGCTTAGTCTCTTTGCTAATTAACTTTGGTCTTTTTATGATTCGACTTGCTTTTCCATTGTATCTTCATTCTTGTAATTTATCTTGCATTTTTAATGTATTTTCTTTTCTGAATGAATAGGTTGGAACTCCTGCTCGTGTTGGTTTGGTTACTCCAATTGATGTCGCTGTTCCTCCTGGCAACACAGGGCTTGATCCCTCTCAAACTTCTTTCTTTTAGGTTTTTATTTAAGTTCTTTTACTTTACTCTTTATGCTTGCTATGTGAAGCTCCCCATAATATGAGGCTTATGGATCTTTCTATAACTTAGGTTCTCAATATTTTCACCAAGATTAATAAGGGTACTATCAAAATTATCACCCTTATTGAGCTTATCAAGAAGGGAGAGAAGGTCGGCTCTTCAGAGGTAGCCCTGCTGGCCAAGCTTGGTATAAGGCCATTTTCTTATGGTTTTGTTGTCCAATCTATTTATGATAATGGCTCTGTGTTCGGCCTAGAGTTGCTTGATCTCACTGAGAATGATCTCATGCTAAAGTTTGCTAATGGTGTGTATGTGATCACCTCATTGTCGTTGGCCATCTCGTACCCAACCCTGGCTGCTGCACCACGTGTTCATCAATGCCTACAAGAACATCCTAGCTTTGTAGATTTTAGCCTACCCCTCATGCTCTCCTTTTGCTTTAGTGTTTTCTTCTCTCTAGCTTTCCCTTATATAAACTCATTTAGTATTTCAAGTAATTTGTAATTGCATATTTGTTATAACTTGATATTATGTTTTATATTATAAATTTATAAATTACATTAGGATTTGTATTTATATACTTATGTATGGTCTTTGTTAAATATTGGGTAAACAATGAATTAATGTATTATTCAATGGCATATAAAAAATAAATTCATTAATATTAAAAAATAAAATTTTTCATACAGCGATGAAAATAGCGACAAGTATCTTAGTCGCTAAAAATATGTTAATTCTGTAAACTGAAATAAAAATTAGCAAAGGAAATAAATTGCGCCAAGCTTTCGCAAAAATAATCAATTTTTTAGCGGCTACAAACAGAGACAAAATAATTAGTCACTAATATTTTCTTAACGACTGATTTTTAGGAATTAATTAGCGACAGTATTTTTAATGTAGCGACGGAAATTTCATTGCTAAATATACCAGCGACGGCCAAATAGCGACGAACAGGCGGTTATTCACTATAGTAAATTAGCGACAGAAATTCATCAATTAGCGACCTTTTTTTTTGTAGTGAAACCTTGGAAAAGTTGCCTCTTTGGTTTTTTTTATTTTATTTTTTTTATCTTTCTTACATGTAACTAAGGGTGTTTATATTTTTGCAACTAATGAAGCAAGCAAAGGATTGTTAGGGGCAGATAAACAACCAGAAGAAAAATATAATAAAAAGAAATTGCGTAATTCAACAATCAATTAATTAGCTAATTGTCAATCTCCCTAAATTAAATAATATTTTTTAAAGGAACAAAATATATGACATGGGAATCTAAGACTACGATTATGCTCGTCAACATTGTCACATTAAGAATTTTATGATAAAAAAAAAGTGCAGATATAAGTTTCACACACACAATATATACATAATTTATTCCACATGTTTTTTATTCGTAAACTCCAGTAAGCTGCAAAATAATTTATAACAAATCAAATGGATTGGGTAATTTTGAATGAGCTATAACAGATTGATTTATATAGATTAACCAATAAATAAATTAAAATATTTTGGGTCAATATTTGATGCCCTATGGAGGGAATTTTTTTTTTCTTTGTTCTTTTCAATCCCAAGAGGTCTAAATACTGATTACTTGATAACATTGGAAGCTTGTATGTATAAATATTAAATAAACAGCAGATAGGATAAAATTTTGGTGAATTAAAAGGTGCATTTGGAAATGGTCGAACAGTGACGGCGCCGTGATGAAAAGATGATGCAAATAGTTTTGTTGGTAAGCGGTCGTGTTTCCTCTGGGGCCCCACCTTCTATTATTAAGTTCCGCCATAATCATTTTACATTAATCTTCCTCCCAAAGAGGATACTCCACGAATTACTAATCATTTCCCAATTAATTACGCTTTTTTTTTTCCCCGGTTTTTGTTTTCTTAATTTTTTTTTCTTGCTAAATCAGATACGCTATCCCATCCAAATTGTCTACGGCAAAACTAACCTGACTGGTCCATGATAATTCAGCAAATCTCGTAAATGGGTGATTTGGTCAGACTGGACCTTGGGCCTCTTGGGTTTAAACGAGCCCATTCATACATAATTATAGACTGGGCCTAAAATTGGGCTCTTGTTGGGTCTTAAATGAGCCCATTCTGTAGAGTTGGCCTGATTATTGGTTACAGTTTCGTATTTTGGAGGAGGAGAGCTGAAAACGGAGACGGGGGAGATGATATACCGGACATGGAGTATGTTAACCGGCAAAGCTACAATAGCCGGCGGAGTAGCGGCTGCGGTGGTCTTTTCCAATTTTATTTTAGTTGAGAATGTACAGTTTTCTTTTTTCCTCTTTCGTTTTCTGAATCCTTGACTTTTCGATTCTTTTTTCGGTGAATAGAAGAATGGGAGAATTCATCTTTATTAATGATTAGAACCGATTCCTTTTAAATTTTCTGTGTTACTTAGATTGATAAGCATCGGGTTCTTGTTATGTTTAGATCTGATTCTAGGAGACATCTTCCTTCTTAAGTGTTTTCCTGCTGGATCATTGCTGCATTTATGGAGCAATGAACGAGTTTTTTTTTTAATTGAGCCTTGTTTAAGCAGCTTAGAGATCATAAAGTTTGGTTTTTTGATGTAGTGGAATTTCACTCAATTGAAGCCCAATTCTAAAGAGATGCTTTTCTTGGAAGTCATCATATCTCTATGAACATAGCATGGTGATTGTTTTGGGGATTTAAGAACATTACTTGATAGCATTTGGAGTTTTTGCTCCTGTTTATCATTGGCTAAGAGCTTTGATAAACATATATATTTTCATATTTTGTGCTCATCTATTAGTTCTGATCTGTAAAATGAAGTCTATAGATCATTGAATTCGAGTTGTTTTTATTCTTTTCTAATTCTCTCGTATTTGGGGATGTTATCGAGTATTTGGTAGATTCATTGATTTTCATATATATATATATCTGTTTAAAATTTACATTCCAAAATATGGTTATCTATTGTTCATATCTTGTTGAAGAACTTGTTTTTGCTGGATTTTTCATGCTCTTTTGATTTTAAGTTTTTAACCGTGAGCAATCATACTCAATCTACGATCTTGTACTTTACCTGAGATTTGCAGAATCCATTTCTTAAACCAGAGCAAAAGAAGCTACATTCACCACCAGCAACCAAATAGGAGGGAAGCAAAGAGATGCAACATGAATGTGACGTAAGATTCTGCGGCGGTTTTTATTGTTATATATGTTTGATCTTCGTTCAAATAATATATCAGATCACTGGTTAAGATCTTAATCATCTTTTTCTGTTCATAACAATTTGGTCCCTGATATTTTCTTCCTTTATCTTTTGGCTATTGACTTTATATTGTAGTTGCTGGCTTGCCGCGCAGTTCTCAGTATAATAACAAGGCAGAGGTTACAATAGCATTAGTTTATGCTTGAGTACAATGCCAATAGCCAACTGCAAATAAAAATAGGCAGAGGTTCACTCCCCTTAAGTTTATGCTCGAGTTAATCCTTATAGGTCATATTAAAAGAAAAAAAATAAAAGAAACTTTATTTTTAGCTTTAAATTCTTTGTTACGTGTGTTCTGTATAAATTTACAGGAAAATTGATGTATATTTCAGCGAAACCCCGAAGAGGGATGAGTATATAGTTTAAGTGGAGGTTTCGGATGTATAAACAAGGACAGTGAAAAAAATCAATTCCAATAAATCTCATTTAGTGAAGTTACAGACCTGAACCACTGGAAGGGCAGCCAAGCCTGTCTAAATCATGATAAAACCTAGAATAATGAAATTTTCTTTCATGAGGTTATCTGCCATTGGCTAACATCTTCATCACCAAATCATTCCAAGAGTCAATTGGCCCTGGTAAGCACCAATGTAAACAATCATTCTGGACTTCAGCATTCCTATCCTCTGCAAATGGCTGAAACTGCCTGTATGGTCCCGGATGCCCATCCGGCCTCAGCAAAGATAACCCAGTTGTATCAAGTAGTTTCAAAGTCATCCCATTTCCGGATCCTATAGAAGCAGCCTTCTTGAACTCTTCCAATTCGATATCTCGCATTATCCTGTCTGTATCTCCCATATTGATCTCACCTTCTTTGAAAGGTATTGTTCTATTGCAGGTTCCTCCACTGAACCATTCTCCGTTCTCAAAGTGGTCCGGGGTGGTTGTTCTAAACAAAACAGAAGGCTTGTGACTGGAGTGAGTCACGAAGTTAAAAACCAGACGTAATGCTTTGCGATATGCATAGTTGAATCGTAGCTCTGTCAAATTCTTTCCAGGACAATAATGGCAGCCTGTAACATTGTTATTCTCATGATATATAGCAGTTTTGAGAAACCATTTCCCACCAGCAATTACTGCATAATCGTAGTTCCTAAATTGATCTGTCCATTTCTTATCAAGTTTGTCTAGATGAAGCTGGATTTCTGAAGATGAAACTCCATTAGTGTCTTCATTTATATCTGCTTTTACAAGGAATGGAGCCCAAATGACTGACAGGGTGAAGTTGTGAGCTTTAAAGTGCCATATTTTCGATCTGTATTCCCCGTCGTGATAAACCTCAATGCCTCGTTCCACCTACAGAACATAGAAAAAACTAAATAGTTGATCAATTACTGTATATGGGACCTATGGTTTTGTTTAATGTCAATCATAGAACATAATGTTTTGGATAACAACATAGAAAATTGCAGACAGCTAGATCATAATATTAAGAGGAAAAAAAAAAGATCATAATATGTGATATTCAGGGAGTGGTAGGTCATAAATTTTTTTTAGGTTAATATATAAATTTTTCCCTAAACTATCACCATTTATCAAAATTTTTTCCTAAACTAATTGCATATCAGATTACCCCCTGAACTTATTGAAATGTTAGATTACCCCCCTATAGGATACGTATCGATTCACAAAAAACGTGTGAAAAAACGCATGTCAAACAGTAACAGGGAGATAATCTGACATTTTTAACAATTTTTAGTGTGGTAATTTTATATTTTTAATAGTATATGGTGTATTTCTTGCATTTCAAAAAAGTTTGAGTGATTAATCTGATATTTTTAATAAGTTTAGGGAGATAATTTAATATTTTTAATAATATATGGTGTATTTCTTACATTTTAAAAAAGTTTGAGTGATTAATCTGATATTTTTAATAAATTTAGGGGTGTAATCTAATATACAATTAGTTCAGAAGAGAAATATGATAAACCATGATAATTTCGGGGAGAATTTATGTATTATCTCAATTTTTATTAAATGCTCAAGCAGTGGGGTATAGAATATATATTCATTCCTTCCACAGCATATCTGGTTTCTGATTCAGGACCCCAAACTTTTTGTCTTTTCTTTTTTTCTGGACAGTATATAATACAAATCAAACCATTACTTCCAAACAAGAAATTATTTTGAGCAAGCCTCTTTATAGCAGAAGTTTGCAGTTAAAAACTTTAACAGGTAACCAATTGTTCCTATAAGTACGTGGACTAAAACAAGAATTCTGTACCGATCCATTAATCATTTAATTTCTTGATTAGGCATAAAGATCAAAATGACTATTCAAGATCGAATAATGTCAGGTAGGTAAAACATCTTGGAAAGAGAAATGAGAGCTGTATTCAAATATGAAGTCAAGATTGATAGTTGATTAACAATTAGTAGGTATGATTTGGATTGGGTTTACGCAATTGTGTTTAAAGAAGTAATCAGGACCTACCTTGTGAACTTTACAGAAGCGTAAGTAATACTGTTATGGAGAGTTGAAGGGATAAAGGAAATGTTGAGAGAAGCAACTAAGTTTCTTAAATCATGAAATGACACAAACAAACCGCAAGTCCCCACCATACTATCACGACCCATGATCAAGTTGCCAAATTTGTTTTCAAAGGTAAATAAACGTTTTGCCTTTACTTTTTTTTTTTTTTTTTTTCAAATGAAACTTAGCTTCTACTCCAAAGTCCAAACTGTTTTTAGACTTTAGACTATTGAAATCCTGGTGCTATGAACTAGCATGATTACACCACTTAATGCTGTCAATTTACCAAATTCACTGCTTTATCAAGAAAAATTTACAACTTTCCTTAAAAGTTTCAAGCTTTACCTGAGAGAGAATGCAAAGTAATGACTGGACATGATTACGTGAAATGGAATCACCAATGAAGACCCATGATTTGTTCCTCATCAGATTAAGAAATTTGCTTGGATTAAACTTTGGTAGATCACAACCAAGTGGCTTCCACCTCCAGTGGATGTAGCCTGAATCAGGTCTTCCATTTCTCATACAGTTTTGATGACCTTCAATTGCTTGGCAACTCTGATTAGTGTAAAATGGACCTGAAGGGTCTGGGATCCATTCTCCACTAAACAAATCACATTCTTCTGCAAACATTAACCAATATACCCAAAAAATAGCTTACATAAAGAATGAAAAATTAGACACAAAACAAAATTTAGTTGATATTACCGCCTAAAAAGAACAAAAATTTGAACTTTCTCCATCAGATTACTGAACCCATAGCCCTACGAAAGATTTTGCAGTACCCAAAACAAGAAATTGTTTTCTCAAGAAAACCCATTTACAGAAAACAAGAAAAGATATTGCTAATTTGATTTACAGCCACTCGTTTAGGCATGTGAAAATAAGCAGAAAGGAAAGAGAAAAGGGAAAAATTTTACATACCGGACTGTGAAGTTTGATTTGCAGTATCCAAATAATTATTAGAAACTGAAGATTGGATTTCATTGGATGGAAAATCATTAGCATCCGAATCTTGAAAAGCCAAAGAATAAAGACTAGGAGACTCTGTTTTACTTACATCATCAGTGGGAGGTTTCTCAAGAACTGATGAAGGAAAATTGAATGAATCAGAGAGTAAAAGACGAAAAGCAAGCCCCAATAAAAGAATCGAGACTGCAAACTTTACAAAGACATGATTGTGTTTGGTGAAAGAAAAACAAGAAAATGGTTTCAAATCAGACCTCATTTCCTTCACCATTTTGGTGTCAGAAAGAGCAAAGAGATTAAGTTTCTTGATTTTGAGAGAATAAAGACCCAGTAACCAAAAAACGGTGCTTTTAACGAGATATGATAATACAGATTGTTAGTGGTTGTTAAGCAGGTGATTTACCAGTACTGGCTGCAGCCTTTCTTTTAATTATTAAGCTAATACAGGAGTTACAGAGAAGCTTTGTGAAGCTGTATAAAATAATCCATGTTTAATAATCAAAACAGAACAGTGATATAATTATTTATTTTGTTTGATATTACAATAAATTAAAAGTTAATAATAAGGGTATGTTTGGTAGCTCAAAATTGCATGATAATATAGAGGAGTAATGTCTTATATTTTTTTTAAATTGAAATTTTATTTTTTTATTAGGAAGGACAAAAATAATAATGGTTGAAAGAGAATTTATTATTGAAATATAAAAGAAAAGAAATTTGAAATTAATTTTCCTCAAGGCTAACAATTGGAAGGAAAACAACTCAGATCTAATAATGTAATGCACGTGCTATGTCTCATGTCCTTCACACCTTAGATCTCATCTTTCATCTTTGCTATCCTCCATAATTAAAAGCTGTGCTGCTGATGTGGGACTCCTTTCCCTTTCCCCTTCCCCTTCCCCTCTCTCTCTTGAGATGGAAATTAGAAATAAATCATTAAAATTGCTATGACCCAAACAAATAAATTAGAAGGTTTAACGCGTAAATTGGTCTTTAATGTTCGATAAGAATTAATATTTCAATTGATACAATATTAATTTTATATTTTAAAATTGATAGAAATTTACCTCTATTATTTCGAGTGCCATGTATATATAAAAAAAAAACTATTAAAAGAGTGATCCATTTTAGTTTTTTTTTAAGAGAACAAAAACTGCCATATTACGATTTATAATGCACAGTCAATGCAGTAGTCTTTCCGACTATTATTTAATAAATTTATACTACAATTTTTTGTGAAGTAAAGAATCAATTCGTGTTTTTTTTTTCTAATTTTTGAAAAAGTGTTTAGGTATATAAAAAAGGTTGACAAGGGAGAATAAGATTGTTTAATGAGAGCGACAAAGACGTTTGAACAAACTTTATGATACGTGTTGGTGATTTTGTTTGGGTTCCAAATTGGGGGTGCGTGTGGGTTGGTATTTTATTTATATTATGGATTGCGCAAATCTCATTGGGGATAGGATAGGATTGATGCCAAACAGATGCTCATATTTATAGGAGGCGCTACTGAGGCGGCATCTTGGTTTTTCTTTTTTTAAGTCAATTGCATAGCATCATTTTCAAAACCCAGATTCGCATCAAGTGCCATATTTATTTTTTAATGTCCAAATGTTTCGGTTTACATAGAAAATAATAAACAACTGTGGATTTATTTAGTATAAACTTTAAGTAATTACTGCGTGTAAGAAATTTTACTATAAAGAACTTTGATTTTTTTGTTTTAAATAAAAAAGAACTGGAAGCAAATGAATTTCATAATTTACTTTGTAGATTGCTGGTTTTGCTAAATCATTACTTGAAATTCAAGTCTTTGTGAATGAATAGAGCATTATTAAGATAAAGAGATTTTCCCTTTTTTTTAGAAAAGAAAATAAAAAATAGGAAGTAATATTTGCCGTATATGGTTGTGTAGGATTAGGGACCCGACCCATGTCCTTAACCAGGGAAAGCATAGGGCTTTCCAGCGAACACAACACTTTCTGATGATCTAAGATCTCTCGTTCGTCAAAGTGCTCCCATGCTTTTGCAGAACGTGCACTTTTAGACATCCAGATTTAGAAGGGAGAACCCAACACATAGGCCCACTTAACATCCTTCTACCAGCAAAGTGCATATTTTTCTGCTGCTGTACTATTATTATACACCAATCATTTGCCAAACCATTCTCTTTATAACTATTTGAACTACATTAAAATATAAAATTCCACAGGGAAAAACGCCCCATTTCTATCTTCTTAACTCCTGGATTAATCATTCTTATATTTGTTCCTCCAGAAAATCATCAACTACTGCTGGATTTTCTCTTTTCGAAAATACAGATGTCGATATTTATATCAGCAATTAGTTGCTATTTCAATCTTAAAAGAACCAACATACAGCATGAAAAATGATATTAAGGAATTGGATAACTATATCCAGAAATGGAAAGCACAGCGCGCGCACAGCCACTATCATAACATAAGATTAAAGACAAAGCTCTTCTATATTGAAGAATGAACCGTCCAAACATCGCATGAAACATGTACCTTAACATTCTATAACTACTGTGATGGTGATTTCAAAACCAGAGAACAGCAGGGCCCACGCTTTACCAGATCCCAGAAGCCATACAAAGACTTTCCATGTCCCATGGTTTTGTTAAGGAGCTGCTTTTCGAACTTTCATGCCAAATCCATGCTTCACCTTCTCAACTCTGTTCAATAGGAAAGATAATATTTTTAGGTTGCAAATCCCATGTAATGCAACATACTCTAGGAAGAAAACTTGGAGTAATAAGGCAGATAGGTTAAAAATCTGACTTTCCCACAATTAAGAGTAAATTAAACAGATCAATATCAAAACTATGAGAAAGCATAACACTTGATTTCAATTGCAGGTCCAAAATCTATGGGAAGTGAAAAAAATGTGGGCTTGCTCTACCTGGAGCAAATATGGGCATGGAAACCTAATAAGGACTTGCATAATAATTATTCAAATTTCATAATCCATATCAAATTATGAAACGTGTACTTATTCTTATTCCTGCATATTTACAGCACATGTAAATATAATATAGGTAAAAAAAAATATTACTATCATAATATACTCTTTGCAAAACCAGTCTAAATTTACCTACCCAAGTGATGTATACCAAATATTTCACGCTGCTAATCAACAATCCCTTTGCATACACTATGCATGCCAAGAATTTGAACATCAAAGAAATGATGGCAACAGGACACTTACGTTGGAGCAAGTTTCCCAAGGCTATCTAGCTCTTCCCCAGTTTCTTCATCCAGGACTCTTCCAGAGATCTCAATGATGTAAGATCTGTCTCTATCAATTGGAAGCCCCCTACCAGCAAGCAAATCCAGATCTTTTTGGTGAAGTTCTCTGCCATTCACAAAAATACCTGTATTCCCACCAGCACAATTTTCTGGCATCGGGTAATTGAATTCCTCGATGAATGGCTGCAAGAAACAACATTTTCCTTTTCATGAAACTATAAAGATGAATAAGTAAAAATATAATTAGAAATGAACTAAAACAAAGTCATTGATCTTACAGGAATTATGCCTAGACAAGGCCCACCAGTTACCCCCCAAAATCCAGCTCTGAAATCGTACCTGGTTTATGGACATATAAAAGGCAAACTATCAATACAACCAATCCCCCTTCACAGATGTGGAGCCAAAACAATGCAACTAAAGTGCCAGAAAAATGAGCATCTAGTTCACATCCTGAGCAAACCAGCAACTTAAGCAACCACATACTATAAGAAATTTGAAATAATATTTAAATTTCCATGGATGAAAAAACTTTGAAAGAAGCAATGGAGAATTATTGAATAAGGTCTTATGCAGCTCAAATTTCATAGTCTATATCTAATTCCTACAATCGCTATCTTTTACTTGGGAGGTTGAATACATGTTAACCCAACTCACCAATACTGTCCGGGATGGATTGGTCCGGCAACCTTCTCGGCCTTCTTAACCACACGATCTGGTATGAGATGGCCATTCACAGAAACATTAGCTCTACCACGCTCATCTGTTTGATTTGATCTGGAAAAATCCTTAAAGCTCTTCTTGATAATGTTTGCAAAAAAAGAATCACCCCCTTTGTTAACTTTCAACTGACTATCCTCTCTATTTGCATCTCCAGAATCCTGAGACACCCCAGTATTAGAGTACTCATGGAATGGAACCTCTATCTCAGTAGCCAGAGAAGCCTCCTTCATGGAATTTTGCCGTGTAGTAGCTTTGTTTGCTATCACTTTTTCTTGATCGGAACGACTGCTTCGGTTTCCCTTCCCAAATCTATTAACCACATTATTATGATTATTAGAAGAATAATCAAAATGCTGCTGCAGTGGTGAACCAGCAGGAGGTGGCGACAAACTAGCTTTAATTGGCTGCTGGACAGAGTTGTTGACGTTTCTAGGAGCAACTAAAGCTTCTGGGCTATTTTCATCATCAGATGTACTTGGAGATGAAGTGTGGAAGCTGTTCATCTCTTGATGCTTCATTGAGTTCAAACCCTCGCCAGGTAATAATGAAATCGGATCTGTGTCTATCGTTTGGAAGTCATAAACAGAATCATCGTAATCATCTGAAGAGAAATTAGCATTCATCCGGGCATGGGAATATGAGGTGCTCTCTTTAATCATCTCACTAGAGCTACCATCAGCATCTGCAGGAATTTGAGTTACATCTGTGTTAACAGACAGAACAAGCTTCCTGTTTATCATAGCAAAATTGACGACTGCAGAACAGGCACCACACCGAATCTTTTGTTGGTTCTTTCCTTTAACCAGCACTCTTTTAGGAATTCGAAGAAGTTCAAAGCAATTAAAACATGTCAAAAAAGGAGCACCACCAGCTATGGGACGGTAACATCGGCCACCACTGGCTAAGACCCCTCTCCGAGGCCAAGATCGAGCAACACTACCCATTTCAGAGTTGCGCTCACTTGGCCATATTGAATGGAAATGGGGTCTGGGACCGCAGGCATCAAATGGAGGAGGGACAGTGACCCTGTAGTTATGAACATATGGACCAAATGCCCCAGGGTTTTCATGTTGGTAGAAAATGGGATTGCTTGAAACATCAGGATACCTTTTATTGGAGAGAGATGTGGCTGGAACTGGTGCTGAAACTATGTGATGCCTCTCATAGCAATGGAAACAAGAACAAGAAGGCTGGTGAAAGGTTGCATTGGATGTGTATGGATCAAATGGATCGGCATTAGCATCAAAGTAATGTCTAGAGAAATATTGATGAGATGGTTGCCGATATTGACCAGATAAGTGATGCGGACCTCTTTTGGGCCCAAATGGATCCCCAAACCCAGGAATATGATTTGACTTGTGCATTGAAGGATGCAGATTGTGAAAAGACATTTCATGTCCATTGGTATAAGGAAATGAATCAGGGTGGTGATGGAAATAAGGAGGCTTTGCAGCATGTTTATCAGGTGGAAATAACTGCATAGAAGCCCTATCAGGCATTGATGAGGCACCTGGAAACCATGCATCTGTGCCCGCATATGGATCTAGAGGAGCCATCCTTCCATTAAGGGGAGCCTTCTCCTTGGGTTTATCAGCTATATCACACGATCTACTAAGTTGTTCCTTTAGCTCATCTAGTTTCCTAAGAAGCTCCTCTCGATCCTTCTCAAGGTGTTGAGCACCTCTATTAAAGCCATCGTGTTTATCATGACATCTTAATGGTTCTCCATAACTGTAAGAAGAATCCAAACTGTAATTTGATGGTCCCTCATCAGGGTAGTTGGAAGTTGAGAATCTCACACCTTCAACTTCAGTTTTCATCACTCTTGAAAACCCCTCCATTTCAGCTTTCTCCTCATGTTCCCAGCCTGACATCTGTCTAGATCTCCAAGATCTACTTGTATGCCTTATTTCGGAGTTCAAATCACCATTTTCTCTCCCCACAGAACTGCTTGGATCATCTTTCCTAATGTTCATATCAAGATCATTTTCAACAATCCATTTGCCACTAGTAGCTTTAGTTTGAGTCCTACCTCTATCGCCATTGCCTAAATCATTCTTCCCATGATTCTTTTCATCATAATTCAAAGAGCCAGCATTTGACTTTATATCCACATCAGAAGCATCACTCAACTCCACAACTCCCTTCTCGGAAGAATTTTGTGATTCAGCAGTATCTCCAGCAATATGAGGTTCCTCTGACTTCTGTGACAAAGTATCCGTGTCCCTATTTTTATCTTTGGCTGCAATTCATTTGCCCAAGAATTCCATACTCAAAACTTGATAAAAGAATTGAAAGAGGATGAAGTATACAATTCTGCAGAGTATAAGAATAATTCTCCAACAATAAATTGTAAAACAGCAGAGGTAATCAAAGATTCAGTTCTTCCACTTTTCAATGTTTTAGCATCTAATTGATATACAGATTTCAATCATCAAAATACCACCATCCTCTCCCAATCTGAGAAACAAATAACTAAAGCTAAGCAGGTAACACTATAGATTAAATAAATAGAGGAAGAGAAATTTAGCTAACAAAGTCCTTATAGCAGAGTAAAAACGAAAACCATCTAAAAACATTTTAATCTCAGCTCATGCAAGCATCTGAACACAAACCAGAGTTATTCCCTACTTTATTTTTTCCAGTTACCAAACAACACAAAATAAGGAAGAGAAAATTGAGCAAAACCGCACCTCGAAGAACAGCACCGCACCCTCCACATTGGTAAACAGAGTAATCCGCGAGCTCCGGAAGAAGGTTTTCACATTTTGGGCAACGAACCAGTCTCAACTTCGTGGAGTCCGTCATCGAAGAAACATTCAAATATGACTTATGCAAAATCTTATTTAAAAATTAAATAAAAAAACGACAGCACAACAGAACTAACCAAACGACCCTTCAAAGATTCTCAAAGCCGTCCAAAACAAAACCCATCCTTTTCACGCTTAACGTTAGAGAGAAGGACAGATACTTTGAAACCATAAGAACCAGGAAAGGAACTTACAAACTGAGAAGAACCTTACGACTTGGTTTTTATCTGAAAGATGAAAGCTTTTAATAGAACAGAAGATGAACTGCCAAGTTTATAGAAAGTTGGCGTTTTTGGCTTGAAATGAGCTGCTTTTTTTTTTCCTTCGTTTTCTCGGCGAGCAAACATGGAATAGGAAATTAAGAATACAAATTATCCCGGAATCATGGGGATAGAAACCTAGATTTTGTGAAAAAAAAAAACTCTGAAATTCTCTTTAAGAATAGTTTAGTTGTAGTGTTCTGAGAAACCTGAGTTTATACTCTGTTATATTTTGTTCCGTTCACAAGGAGAGCCCCCCTGGTTCGATTTCCAAAGTTAGGCAGCGAACAGTGACAAAAAAAGGGAAAGAGTAAACGGTGTCGTTTAATTGGAGAATGCGATGCCACGTCGTCGTTTTTGATGACAGAAAACACGTCGTTGAGGGAATCGGCGCTTGTCTGGGCTTTAAATATGGAAAAGAAAAGTAAATCGGCGACTTTTTGTTTTTGCAGTAGACTTGACTGCGAACTCTCCATTTCTTGCATCTTACAGTCCAACTTCACTGACGTGGAAGAAGCAAATTAAGTATTGGAATTGGATTTTATTTTTTTCTCTTTATTCTGCTTCAGCTTTATTCTCTCTCTCTCTTTTTTTTTTTTCTTCTTTATATATATAAGATAAATTGGAGATTTTCTTTAGTGCTTTTGGAGTTTCTATGGTAGTGACCAATGAGATAAAAGCACAGTTTTGGCCGTTGTGAAAAGAAGTGAAAATTAAAAAATAAATATATAGAAAGATAGGGAAAATGAAAAGGAGCCTATGGGCGTCTAAAGTATTCTCTCTCTCTCTTTTTTTTTTTCTTCTTTATATATATAAGATAAATTGGAGATTTTCTTTAGTGCTTTTGGAGTTTGTATGGTAGTGACCAATGAGATAAAAGCACAGTTTTGGCCGTTGTGAAAAGAAGTGAAAATTAAAAAATAAATGTATAGAAAGAAAGGGAAAATGAAAGGAGCCTATGGGCGTCTAAAGTATTCGTTGGACCAAAAGAAAATGATTCGGTGTTCCACAATATATTTAGACCTGCATTCGGATTACAGGTGGAGCCCATTAAGTATGTATTTATTACTGTCTTTCCATTTTCTGATTTACTGGCCATCAGATAACAGGAAATCCATGTTTTGACTTTACAGGCACTGAAACTGACTGATTAAAAATATCACAGTTTCTTTTTTTTTTTTTTAGCGCGGGAAATGGGCGACGCCTAATTTATGAGTTAGGTTGCAGGCCAAGCGAATGAAATACATAAAATTAGATTTTTTATTAGAATTTCATTGATATTTTTAATTTTTCAAATAATTAGAGTTGTCAAATAACCATCACATTAATTGAAAATAGTAAATAGCGTGAAAATTTAAACTAGGAAATGGACTTTTTCTTTTATATGTTTTATTGTAGTGGGAAAAGAAACTATAACTTGAGTTTGGTTTGACAAAAATGGCATTGGTGGGACAGAATATATTCTGCATATGGAATCAAATTCTTTTTTAATTTTTGTTGGGTACGATATTAGAGATATCGTAAGGTACAAGCCACCATAATGTAATTTTTAAGGGTCAAAATCTTATTATAAGCCCTGAGACAGGAAGATTGCATTCTAAAAAACATTATTACAATACAGCATACGGAATTTTCTATGAGAGTCAACTGTTCATTTCCTGTCGGATTAGGTTAGTTCAGCAATTTTTTAGTTCATTTATTTAATGGTTAATATGAGGAAATTCATAAAACCTAGTTGTGGTAAGGAGTGAAGGGAGCATAAAACAAGGTGTGGGCTGTTGACTTAATTTTACAGATTAAATGTACTGGTTTTAATACGCTAGTCCATGATTCAAATGCTTTTAATAATTTTTTTTATAATTAATTAGGGATATTGAACTGAAGCGGACTCAATTTTCGTAACAATAGGCCTTGCATTATTACATAGCAGTGGAGCATAAAATATGCCAGGCTTGCATTACTGGTGCGGGGGAAAAATCCATTATTTGCAGAGGAGAATCTATTATTCGCCACTGCAATATCAAAGCACCAAAATAGAAATTATAAAATACAGCATTCCAACCGTATTCACACATGTGCATATGTCTAATTGGACCCCTAAAATTATTCTTGTCGTGTATGGACATATCATATATGTTCCAAAATTAGCAGCGAGGAGTCAATCCTCGTCAAGCTAAGTGCGCGAGCAAAGGTAAGCATGTGGTCATGCACAGCACACCTTATTTTATCCATGTGAGTAGGTTTCTTGTATGCTTATGAGGATGTTGATATTAAATTTGAGCAAAAGTAAATCAATCAGATTTAAGTCTTTCTATAACATGTAATATGAATTTATTTTCTTTATGATACTAATTCGGACCGAACAGAAGATAATTTAAGTTTTCTTTTTTTATTTATTTATTTTCTATTGACTTTGAAACGGCCTAATATATGACCAAAAAAAAACGAACTCTTTTACATTGATAAGCTTCATGTATTATTAATTATAATACATTGTTATAAGAATATCATTATTATTTTTCATATATGAAATTGAAGAACTGATTGTAACAACTATTTTATTAATATAATAATCAGTTATAGGGTCCATCAATTGACTTAGTTAGTTAAGAATTACTCACAATGGATGCAGGGCTACCGACATGGGCGTAACCAGAAATTGAATTTAGTAGGGTAAAAAATTATTACTAATAAAAAAATTTATTCATATGAAAAAATAAAAAATAATATATTAATATAATATTAATATATATAATAATACTAATAATATTACAATTGTCCTCTATGAGTTTTCATAATTTAAAAGTATTGAATAATTATTTCATTGTCAATACTTTCAAATACATCTTTTTTAATATAAGTAACTAAACAATCATTCAATAATTGATCTTCCGTTCGATTTTGCGGACGACTTTTCACTATATTCATAGCAGAAAATGCCCTTTCAACAGTTGCCATCGCGACTGGTAATAGCAAAGCTAATTTGACAAATAAATAAACTAAAGGATACATCAAATTTTTTCTTGTCTTAACTAGCAATTGTGCAAGATTGTTGATTCATTCCAACTTCAAAAACTCATCATTAGATAGCATGTCAGTAATATAAGTTTCAAGCTGATTGTCAAGTGAAAGAAGTTGTACCGGTGAAAAATTTCGAGGATAAAATTGAGCAAGTCTAATCAACTTTTGTTTGTCAAAACAGGAAAATGCATCATTTGGACTTAAACAAGCCACACATAAAAGCAACTCAATATTCATCTCAGTAAAACGATTGTTAAGCTCTTGAAGTTGCAAATCAATGATAGCATAGAGTAAATCCACTTGATAATGGTACAAATTTGTGACTTGTTAAATTCTACGCCATGATCGCCCTTTCACTTGAAACATATCACTCATATTAGAAATAAAGATACTATGTGCTTCACAAAAGAGACAAACCTCATTCAACAAAGAATTCCAACCATCATCCCTCATCTTTTGTAGCCTTTTTTTTTTTGATAGTGCAACTAATTGCATAACATTAATAATATCTTGATCTTTTCTTTGCAAAGCTTGTGATAACTCGTTTGTGATTCCCAAAATCCCTTTCATTAAGTGCAAATTGAATGCAAAATCAAAACATTGTAATGCTTCTAATAAAGCACAAGCTTCAGCTCTTTGTTCAGAGTTAGTTCCATCTTCAACAATGTTATCAAGTACCTCTACTGTAGATGCAAACATAATTATTAAATTAAAGATTGTACTATAATGAGAACCCCAACGTGTGTCACCTACTCGTTTAAGACTAGTTTCTTGATTTAACCCTCGACCACTTGTCAATTCACCATTTCTTAATGCTTCAGAAACTTTAGCAGTTTGACTTTCTCTCAAAAGATCCTGACGTTTACACGATGCTCCAACAACATTCAATAAAGTAGCCAACAAATTAAAAAGAGATGTAATATTGATATCATTTTTAGCAACTGCAACAAGTGTTAATTTGTAGTTCATGAGCAAAACAATGAACATAATAAGCATATTCACTTTCTTTCATGATCAAACTCTTCAATCCATTGAGTTCTCCTCTCATGTTACTAGCCCCATCATAACCTTGCCCTTGTAACCGTAACATACTTAAACTGTACTTAGCAAATAACGACTCGATCAAAATTTTAAGAGATGAAGCACCAGTATCATGAACATGAACAATACTAAGAAATCTTTCAACCACTTCACCCTTATTATTAACATAACGCAAAATAACAATCATTTGTTCTTTCACCGATACATCACGAGATTCGTCAACCAAAATTGCAAATATGTCATCACCTAAATCATTAATGATGGCATCAATAGTCTTAGTAGCACAAGCATTTATAATCTCATGTTGAATAGTAGGAGATGTTAACTTGAGATTATTTGGAGCATTTTTACGAACAACATCATCAATACTTTCATTGTGCTTAGCTAAAAACTTTAGAAGTTCATTGAAATTACCTTCCTATTTAGAACCATAAGATTCATCATGAGCACGAAAACAAAGCCCTTGTTGCAAAAAAAATTGAATGCAATCAATTGAAGCAGTTAACCGAGTTCTATATTCCTTTCTCACTTGATATGTATGTCTATTGAAAATGATTTCTATATTTTGGTCTTGTTTCAACAGTGCTTTATATTTTTTCCAAGCTACATTATGAGCACTATTAGGGTCTCCCACATGAATATCTAATCTATCATTTTTATTCCAAGTATTGAAACCATCTGTAATAAATGAATCACCTCCTCCTTACTTTCCAATCTCAATTCTAAAAAGATAACAACATAAGCAAAATGTTGCATCTTTTTGTATTCTATACTACAACCAATTAGAATATTCTTTATACCACTTAAGATTAAAATGACGAAAAACATTCCCAATATTTCGTTGTTTAAAATTACAGTTTTGTGTAGGGGTGAGCATTTGATCGGTTCGGTTCGATTTTGGACCGAATCGATTGAACCGAAAACCGAACTTCATGAAATATAAAAATCGAATCAAAACCGAACTTTATAGAACCAAAAACCAAAACAAATCAAAATAATTTCGGTTGGTTCGGTTTGGTTTAATCGATTATGGGTTAATATAGGCTCATTTTTTATTGAGCTTTTAACCTATATGGGTTCATAAATTAAATTAATTTATATTCAACAAAATAAATTCATTTAAAATAACTAAAATTAAAATAATATACATAAATTTATTAAATTATGTCTATAATAAATATTAATCAAAATTATATTAAAAAAATCTATATATATCCTTGTCTTGACACCAACAATTATAAATATTATCAGTCATAAACCTTTAATTATTAATATTAATGGCCACTTTTTGAAAAAAACAAATTGTACCCCAAAATAAGCATTCCGATTAATTCAATATATTAACATTTAATACATATTTTTCATAAATATCAACAAGATATTTAATAATTTAATTGATATTTTTCTTTTTCTACACATTTTACTGTTGACAATCTTAATTAAAAGAGGTGTTCAGTCTTTCAATATAAAAAAAATGATTTTGACCAAATACGAATACGACTTGTATTTAATTATTTAGTGAATAAAGAGAAGAAAGTCAACTAGAGGGCTAATTAAATAAATGCAAAATTTAAGGTGAATTCGAAGGTAATTAACTTATTTAATGAAATGTCATATTAGCTTTCAAAACTTATTTAAAATTATGGACTTTCAATATTTATTCACCCTCAATAATTGAGTGTATCAGTATACAAAATTAAATTTTAAATTTTACATCACCAATAAAAATTTGAGTGATAATTTGGTATCCGCATTTTAACCGTATCATCTGTGATATGCACACAACACGTGCTATTGCATTTTTTAAAAATTATGCTTCATACAGAATAAACCTATTGTTTGCTTTTCTTATCAAAATTGATTTTAATTTAACTATTGACTTTTATTTGGTAAAGTTATAATTTTTTAATTACAATCGAACTTAAATTGAATATATCGATTTAAATTGAAAGGAAAGAACTAATGCTTGATATATGCAAATATATTTTAATCAATTTTAGATTAAGGGTAAATTTTTGTTCTTTTTAAGTCATGATGTATACAAATATATTTTAATTTATTTTAGATTTAGAATAAAATTTGGTTTTTTTTGCTTGGTCTAGGATGAAAAATAAACAATATTAACGTCAAAAAAATAAGAAAACTGTCGTGCTGTTTGTGGGTTTCAAACTTGGGACCTTGGAGAATTTTTCTTGTTTCCACGGCATCAGTCACCATCATTTCAAGTTATATTCTTTGAAATATAAATACTATAAAAATATATATGTATAAAACTTCGATCGATTCGGTTCCTTCAATTTTTCAATTTCAAGAACAGAACCAAATCGAATAAATCGATTTTTAATTTTGGTTCAGAATCGAATGAACCAAAAACCAAAATAACCGAACCAAATAGACCAAATTCAATTCGATTCGATTCGATTTTTGATTTTGGATCGGTTCTGTACACCCCTAGTTTTATGGTTGGCAAGGTCCTTTTTGAAGATACGCTCTCCTTACTTTATCTCGATCATTAGGATGATATTCTGAGATTTTAATTCTCAATCCAGGATTAACAGGAAGATTATCTAAATTAATCTCATGAATAGCTTTTTTTGAACTACTTTCTTGATCTTTATTTTCAATTTCTTGGTCAATTGGTTGCTCAAAGGGTGATTTTCTCTTAATCATAAATTTATCCATGACTGTTTCAAAAAATAAAATGTCAATTTTAACTATAATGCTCATCATTATCTCATATATTGAAAATTTTGAATCCAACTCCAATTAAAATTGAACATAATTCCTATTTACACAATATCACACTAAAATAAAATCAATTACCCATCTATATGATCTATTTTTATAAAGCATATTCAATTTCAGTTTCTCACATATCAAAGAATTGCAAATAATTAGAATTTTCATGCATTAATATTTGAGAATAAAACTATAATAAAAAGAGAGAAAATATTATATTATTGTGTACCTTTATAAAATTGAAGACACGAACTTGCAACTAAATTTTATCTTGTCCCTTTTGAATCTTCAAGTGGACCTCCACCTTCACCACACTTCAATGGCGTTTTCACTGTTCTTTGTTCTTGTGTTGTTTGGACCACTCTTTCAAAGAAAATAGTCAATTTGTTTTTCATTAGCTATCTTTTGCTTTTTTTCAATGTGAGTGTGGCGTATTCCTCACACTTCTTCCCCTAATACCCCTAATATCCAACATGTGTAAGGACCACACTAGTCTATCCGGATTACTGTTACCAATCTTAATATTTTAATAAATATTACATATAATAAACATAATATGTTCTCCTGCTACATAATTAGTTCTTCTTTGACTTTTTAGTTCATATACTTTAACAAGTTGCATAAACATATATTCTGTTACATCGTAGACATATTTTGAATTAATAGTTACAGAACATGTTCATTATAATATTTTCATAGATTTACATAAAACAAAAGAGAAATCAATACAATTTAGACATCCTAAACTTCTCTCCCTAGCTGGTGTTGGCCTTGTCCCTGAAGCAACGACACCTCCTGAACCTACACGGATAAACACCCGTGCTAAGCTATAAAGCTTAGTGGGGAACAATACATGTAGGAACAACCACTCACAGTGATTGTTTTCAAGCACACAATAAACAATAATAAAGTCAAGATATTATAATTAACATGTAAGAGTTATAATATAACTCACATAACAGATTTAAGGTTATAACTTTACTGTATGAAGATAAATCATAATGAAATAATGAAACATTTATCAATATAACATAAATACACACTTTTCATTTCAAACTGTGAAATGCCTACTAAAGTCCTATGGGTGTGGATAACGGGTGTTGTGGATACCCGAAGGTATCGAATCTGTGGATACCCGAAGGTATCAAATCTGTGGATACTCGAAGGTATCAAATCTGTGGACCCATTGGGCCAGAACTATGGTCTCATATAGAGACAAACTATGGACTCATAAGAGTCAGACTATAGCAGCTGCGACTGTAACCCTATAGGCATGCCTATCTATCCACAACCAAGTTTTATGTGCAGACAAGTAATCATATTATATATGTCGTCAATTCATATTAATGTATTCCACTATAAAGTAGAATAATTCAAAGTAATATACCATACTATGATTCTCAATTATCACCATATATACATGTATACAACCATCATTACCATATAATTGCGTTGTTTCATAAATTCATATTCAAGTAAACCTGTACAAGCATCATATATTACAATATAACCATTGTCTTAACATTTCTTACATAATTAGTATAATGAATGTTGTACATTTTCCTATATTTCATATTTAGAATGAACTATGTGATTGAAGAAAATAGTAGTTGATCTTATACTACAAATGGGGTCTTAACTTTCAAGTTTGGAACTTTGAAGGTGGGTCACGGTTACTAACAATTCATGGTAACCGTGGCCCAAGACATGATTTAGGGGTCACGGTTACTATGAAATTCATGATAACCGTGATCTAGTTGCACTTTCGGGTCTGGACTGCACCAAACTACCTCACGGTCATTACCGAATGAGTAATAACCGTGTTCTGTACTTTTTAAAGGGGTCACGGTTACTATGAAATGGTTAGTAACCGTGAGGTAGGTCATATTTAGGGTCTGGACTGAAAATGGGATACCTCACGGTTACTATGAAAATCCTAGTAACCGTGAGGCCCAAATCGTCCAGAGACAGATTTTCTGTCTCAACTTCTATACCGATTTTGACCCAGAAAACATCATTTTTAGAGGAAACTTTCTTCTACAAAGTTGTAGATATGTAATTCTAGTTTTCAAAACATCAAAAATAAAACCAATCAGAGCTCTAAATCTCAATTTATTTACTAAAAACCGAAGAATGCTCCCAAAGACAGAGGCAGCAATCAAGACCAGGATTCAAGCCTATTTTTATCTATCATAAAAATTTATTTTGGGGTCGTGTTCTTCATATGAATTTAAGATCTGTGAGTCTAGTTTCATATCCAATTGGAATTTATCAATTCCAATCACTATAACTCAAGATATCAACATATTTGTGCTGACTGGTCATATGAGTTTTAAGGTAGTTTTTCCCTATTTTTATCATCCCTTCCTATTTCGGTTTTTAATCAAGTCTAGCCTCAATTTTTCATGATATTCACTTCCTATAACATCAAATACTACTATTATTGCATCATATATACAATAAACACACACACAATAAAGATTAAGTTCAAGTTCCCATACCTTTTCAAGCTCCACCCATTTCTTTCTCTCTTTATCTTTCTACTTTATCCTCTTTATCTTCTCCCTCCATCCCTTCTTGATTCTAGCCTTAGGTTCTATAAAACACTTCTCTATCTTTCTCTTTCTATCATCTATAATCATTTTCTCACTTAGAGCACATTAGCATCTTTAAGGGAAGAGAAGAAGAATGGAGAAAAAAAAAAGAAAGGAAAACAAAACAAATGAGTTTTCCTTGGCCAAAATGGCCGGCCACCACAAGGAGAAGAAGACCAAAGTTTCTTCTCTTCTCCTTGCCACACAATTGTTTACTTCTTATTGGCTAATAACAAAAATCTTGGCAAATTCCATTTTAATCCCTCTTTATATTTTTGCTTCTTACTTTAATCTTTACATTACATTTCTACCACAATTCTTTTACTTTAACTTTTCAATTATATCCTTAATGTATAATTTCACTTTAATTAGTCACATAATTAATCTCTATCTCATGCAAAATAATCACCTATCTCTCTTAGGGTATCTTTAGGGGTATTACAACATGAGTGTGGCGTGTTTCTCACACTTCTTCCCCTAATACCCCTAATACCCAACATGAGTGTGACGTGTTTCTCACACTTCTTCCCATAATACTCATTTATTTGTTTTTCTTATATATATATATATATATATATATATATATATATAACTCCAAAACTTAACACCAATTATTTTTTCACTTATTTCTATTATTGTTGTTGTAAAACATAAATAATAATTGTAAAATTTTTAAAAATTTTAATAAATTTAATTTTTAATGAAAATATTTAAATATATTAGTGGGATCAATTGTTATGAAATTATTTAAAAATTTTAGTGGGGTCAATTTTGAAAAAAAAAAATTACCAAGGCTATTTTAAAAATTTTCCTAGATTGAGTGGGGTCAATTGACCCCACTAATGACCAAGTGACTATGCCCCTGGCTATCGCCGGGTTAATTACATCCGTACTCATCAAATTTATAGGCTTATAACTAAATAGTTATAATAAAATAATTTATAACACAAAAATCATCAAAAATTTATTTTGTTTCAATTGAAATAAAAATGATATGAAAATTAATTTTTTATATCACTAGAATAATAATTAAGCACATCACGTATAATTATCATATCATTTTAGAATCAATAACCTTTATAAGTTGAACAACCAAATGAAAAAAATTTCACGTCATCATATAAATATAAAAAAAATAACGTGTATAGAAAATAAAAGAAATCCAAGTAACTAATCATGATCTATTTATAGAGTTAATTGGTGTTAAAATAATATGACAATCATATGTGATTTGCTTAATTATCACTTTGGTGATATAAAAAATTAATTTTTAAATCATTTTTACTTTAATTGAAACAAAATAGAATTTTTATGATTTTTGTATCACAAATTATTTTATTATAATTATTTGATTATAAGTCCAAAAGTTCGATTACCACATACGTAATTAACCTGGCTACTGAGTCTCTAATAATAGTCCTTTTATTTATCAACTTTTAATTAGATAGTTATGAAAAAATAAATATTTTTTATAAAAATTTGAACAATATTAAAATCTTTTGAAATTGAATTAGATGCAATCAATAGTAACTTAAAATCCCTTGATAATATTTTATCTCCCAACTCTAGTGGGTATAATTCATTATTCAATAAAAAAAAAATCGGTATTCATAAACAATTAATATTTATTTTTGGCTGGTGTTAGGTAATTCATTATTCCCTAGCTACAACGTGTATTTTCTAATTTATTAAAAAAACACGATATCTCATCATAATTAATTAATTTTATTGGCTCATAATATAATTTTATGTATATTATTGGGTTGTTCATAAGAATATAACAAGCTATGCTCATCGTCAACCCTTCTATTATATTAAATTTTTGCTCATCGTCAACCCTTCTATATTCATGGCTTTAGTAATTTGCCAAAAGTTTTATATCAAAGCAAAATCATCCACCCATACTCGTCTAATTATAGAGTAATGTTAAATTTCTGCTCCGCACCATAAAACTCTCAATTATATGAAAAACTAGAACTATAAAATCTTAATCACAGTTAAAAAAAATAAACAAAACCAGAAATATAAAATCTTACATGAAATGAATATTAAGATTCCCTCATTACTTAGTTACCTGTTGAATCCTTTCTCAGACTTGTGTGCAATTCTTTTGCTCATCCTCCACCTCGGCCACAACCTTGTACTTACAAATTCAATCAAGGACTTAACTGTAGATTTCCGACGGCCGTGATGAGCATTGATGGCTGCGGAAACGGGGGCTGACGGTGGACAAATTTTCCTGGACAGCCTTCTGGAGGATCCGCCAAGAGATGGGAATACCATTTGGTGTCGTTCAACGAGATTGATAACTGAACCACCTCGTATAAATCGTACAATGGGCTCCCCAAATCCCATACTTCTAAACTCGGTTTCTCATTTTCTTCGGATTCTAACGTTTCCGCATTAAGGATTTGAAAGGTCTCGTTTGGTTTCTGTAGATTGTTTTTTGTCTTTTAAAAGGACCGAGAAATGAGAAACTTGCATTGTTGTGACCTCACAAAATTATACAGTGGACACCTTCTTTTTTTTTTTTTTTTAATTCAGAAAATGACCTTGTAGACATGTTTCAAGTATTATAGATATGAGGATAAACTTGTCCTTTTGGATGGTAAATTAATTGTACTTTAAACTATTCAAATAATTGGTACTTTAAAAAAAAAAACTATTTTTTGACAAAAGTAAACAAATGAGGGTAGGTAAGGCCCACTGGGCAGTGGATGATGATAGGCTGTGAGGTCTTAAAGCCCTGAATGTAATTTGATTATCAATCGACGGCCTGCTTCCTGATCTTAAGTCCGCTTATATTCTTTAATTAGGATATTGATTTTGTTATTAATTATTTAATTTGTTGCCTATTAATATATCCCCTAAATAATTTCATTAATCTGTATAGGGATCATACAAAATTATGCATGTTGTTATGCAACATTATGATTATTTTTAAATAGGGGATGGAGAGTGCAGAATCCGAAACCCTTTCTTAAGTATATATACAAGAAGTTAGTGCAGGTACTGCTGAGACGTTTTATATCGAAGTTATATTCCCATGGAGAGCTTATACACTGTTTGCCTAATATAAAATATTACAGCAAGTAAAAGAATCCACTCCAAACCCAAAATAACAGAAGAACAAGATCAAATTTCGTTGGAAAGAGATCCAGAAGGACCTATATTTCCACATATGTGTACCTACACTTGACACGATATCAATCACAGTTTCACAATATATACAACACAAAGCAATAAATGTGTCATTAATCTTAGTATCTTATGAATTAAATCAATATTCCTTATACGTTCTAACAACTCCGCTGCATGCTCACCTTCTCAGGCTTTACATCCTCTGTCTGCAATTCTATTCCTCCTCCTCATGCACAACTTTGTCCTTGCCAATTCGATTATAGCGTTCACTGTAGAATGCCAACTGTGTTTCCTTGCACCGGCGGACACGGCTTCGTCCCGCGGCGGACTATTTTTCCTCGACAGCCTTTTTGATCCTTCCAGAGATGGAAAGATCATTAGATGTCGTTCAATTACATGGCTAACTGATGCCACCTCGTACGAGTCGTACAATGGACTGCCTAAATCCCACATTGCTAAATTTTTCTCTTCTTTTTCTTTCTCATTTTCCTGCGATCCAAAAGCTTTCATCATTGAATTTTAAGGTCTCGTTTGGTTGTCTGAGGATTTATTTGTTTTTATTTTTAGCGAAAGACTGGCATATGACGAACTTGCCTTGCGACCAACTGCGTTATTCAGATCTAATTTTTAGTTTCAAAAAATGCCCTTGTTGAACATATGTAAAAGGAGTTTTATGAAGGGGACAAATCGGTCCTTTGGATATCAGATTATGGTATTTAATTAATTTAATTACTCGACTAATTGATTCAAGTTCGGTGAAGAAAACGACAGATCTGCTGATTTAAAATTTGGCTTATTTTGCAGCAAAAATCAAACAGTATATGTATTTCTTATCTTATTAGCTATGCAGTCATTATTTCACCATCAAATCACACAATTCTTTTTAAGAATATATAAATATGTTAATTAGATCAAACTTGGGATAATAACCCAATTAGTCAAAGCTGGGACTCCCTTTGGTACTGATTAAATAATGTGAATAAATAACGTGTAGCTAATTGTATTTGGGCGTTTAATATTATAATAGTTGCGTTTAAACAAATAATTAAAGTTACATCACATGCATGCAACTTGTATTAAAACCATATAGATCAGCATCATAAAATACGCAAAAATGCAGAGAATTTGTCGAGGTGATGACCGTGATCGAGATTATTGCCGTGGACGTAATTTGACCTATAAATACTATCATTTAAAAAGAAAAACAAAATAATTAATTATGCAAATTAGGATTTATAAATTATTTTTTTCTTTTTTCTAATAATATTTTAACACTAAAGAGAATTCAATATCGACCACGTTCAAGGATAAATAACTTATATTTCAGAGTTTTCTTTAGATGCTTATCATATAAGTATTCTGTCTCTCTAGGTAGCTAGCTATAATTTGTATGGTAAATGAAAATAAATTTCCAGCAATATCTTGGCTTTTTCTTTGTCATGGAATGCTTCTTTAATTCGTGTATATGATTAGCACTCAAATTAAGAAAAAAGAAGGTTCATGTGGATACATGTAATTTTATTTATTTATTTCAGATCAGCTTGGAAATGCCTCCCAAAGAAGTTTTTGAATGTATTATTTCATTTAGAGTTTTTGTCTGTACGGCTGATTATATATTTAATATGTACATTTTTTTGCAGAAAACCCCAATATTCTTAAAATTCTGCCACTAAACAAAGTTAGTAATGACCGTTAACTTTGTGGTTTTCCTGCGGATTGGAGCAGCAAATTTTTTTTTTAACAAGAAATAAGATTATTGTTTTTGAGAATAAGATTATTAAACAAGAATTGTTCAAACCCTAAACTCCATTATAAAACAGAGAAAACAGAAATGAACAATACTTCTTATTACTTCACTCACACAAAAGAGAAAACAGAGTATGAGTATTTATACAAGAACACCAGCTAAAGAAAGTAAAGCTAACTAAAAAACAAACAAACTAAACACAAGAAACACGTGATAATCTATAAATACAAAATGGTGAGTATTCAGAAAGTAGCAAAATAATGAAATAGTGCATATTTCTTTAGCCCCCCTCAAGTTGGAGAGTGGTAAAAATCAACTAATCCCAACTTGTGACAGAGCTTAAGAAATAAGGGAGTATTCAAAGCCTTTGTGAAAATATCAGCAATCTGCAATGAAGAAGCCAAATAAGACGTTTCAATGAAACCAATCTTGAGCTGATCACGAACAACATGACAGTCAATGTGTTTAGTGCGTTCATGGAAAACCGGATTGGCAGCAATGTGAAAGGCTGCTTTATTATCACACTTCAAAGAAATTGGAAGATGGAGAGGAAGACCAAGATCACGAAACAAATAACTGAGCCACTGAAATTCACAAACAGTCATGGCCATACTACGATATTCAGCCTCAGCAGAAGATCTAGAAATCGTAGGTTGCTTCTTGCTTTTCCAAGAGATCAAGGAAGAACCAATATAAATACAAAACCTAGTTATAAATTGTCTAGTGTCTGATCATGCACCCCAATCAGCGTCACAATAGGCGGACAGGACAAAAGAACTAGTAGCAGGGAAGAACAATCCTAACGAAGGCGCATTCTTCAAATATTTTAGGAGATGAAGAGCACACTGCCAGTGTAAAACTCTAGGAGCATGGACGAACTGGCTGAGCTGATGAACAACAAATGTAATGTCTGGCCTTGTGAAATCCAAATATAACAACTTGCCAATCATCCGATGGTATGGCTGTGCATCAGGCAAAAGATCGCCAGAAGCAGGAGTGAAAGTTAATTTGACTTCTTTTTGAAGAGGAGTAGAAACTAGTTTAGCACCTAACACGCCATCCTCTGCAACTAAATCAAGGACATACTTGCGTTGATTCACGTACAGACCACCCACAAAACGTGCAACCTCCAAGCCAAGAAAATATTTGGTAAAATCAAGATCTTTAATTGTAAACTGATCATCCAAAACTTGCTTGACTTGCGAAACCGCTGTAGGAGAATTCCCAGTGAGCAACATGTCATCTACATAAATGAGAACTGCTAGGAAAATGTCATCATTCTTGAGAACAAACAAACAACTATCAGCAGAAGATTGCTGAAGTTCCTGCGTGTAATGACTATACTAGATAATCCTAATTACTGTTACTAATTACTTTTATCTATACAATTATCTTTGTTAATCCATTACTAATCATTAGTTATCTATGCATATATGTGCATGCACACACCATCATACTATATTATTCATGTCACATTGAGAGTCATACTATCTGATATTACATACATAGCTTTAATAATTACATGCCTTTACTTATGAATTTATCTTTAACTACCAAAAAGACACAATTAAGTTACATACTTCAATACACTCTTCCTAAATTGATGCTGGCTGAGAAAAATTGTGGCCCTTGTCCCTGACTCAATGTTTAATCCAGAGGACCTACACGGATAAACACCCGTGCTAAGCTATAAAGCTTAGTGGGGAACAACTAATATATTTTCATGAACATTATTCATAAGCATGCAATTATAGTATATATACATAACATGTTAAAAGAATTATCAATTCAATGGATCATTAATATACATCATTAACTGTTTACATATTCCATTTGTCTTATTCCTTAGCCTGCTCAATTTTCTGTGGGAGTGGATAACGGGTACTGTAGATACCAAAGGTATCGAATCTGTGAATACCCGAAGGTATTAAATCTGTAGACCCATTGGGTCAGAACTATGGTCTCATATAGAGACAACTGTGGACTCATAAGAGTCAGACTATAGCAGCTGCAACTATAACCCTATAGGCATGCCTATCTATCCACGACCAAGTCTTTAAGTGCAGGCTTAATTCAATTACTTTTCATATTTTATGAAATTGTATTAACATATACAACTATAGCATTAACGAATGCAAGATATTTCTCTATCATATATTGCTATTCCATAATATAAAATCAATCATATAGAAAAGAAGTATCATATGCAACATCTCGTTTAAGGTGATGGAAATTACCTTATAATTGAATAATAAACTCTTGAACTTTGAAAGGGTTTTCTCGCTATACGTTACAACTTATGGTGACTTAGACACGTTTAAAGCTCAATTAGAGTCATAAAATACAAATAATAAAATTAGAAAACACAGGCTTATTGTCGCGGTCGCGACGATTGTCGCGCTCGCGACACTTGTCGCGCTCGCGGTAATAATCGCGCTCGCGACAGACAGCGATGGCTTTGAGTCATTCTTCAAGTCGCGCTCGCGACCTAAGTCGCGCTCGCGACAGACGGCAATGGCCTAAATGAGCATTTCTTGATGTCGCGCTCGCGGCATAAGTCGCGCTCGCGACACAAGGCTTCCGTTTAATGTCGCGCTCGCGACATAAGTCGCGCTCGCGACATAAAACGACGGGGCGACCGCCTTAACGTGATTATTGCTCAAAAATCCTGTAAATTAATATACAAACTCAGATTGCATCTCAATTTCGACATGCCAAACGGATTTTTCAGAAAACACTATCTTCTACAAGGTTTTAGGTTTACATTTCTAGTTTCCAAAACATCAAAAATCATTTCAATAGGACTTGTAAATCTTGAGATATTACATAAAAACCACAGGCTGTTCATAAGGGCATATTTTCACTCACAATCAGAAATCAATCCCGATTTTCACTATCATGCAGTGAGAATCAGGTTTTGGTCTCTTCTAACAAAATCAAGGTTTACAAGTCTAGTTTCCATACCAATTGGAATTTCATCCTTTGCATAACTATAGCTCCAGATATGAGCAAAAGTATACAGACTGGTCAAGTGATCCTTAAGACAGTTTTCAGATTTTCAACTCAAACATGCATTTATCAACTATAATCCATCTTCAAGCTTATATTCATCCACAAAATACAGGAGAGAGACACTTCAGCCCTCTCTCATGACCAATCACAAGACTTTACACACAAAGAAAACCCTAAGTTCCCATACCTTGTTTGAGCTTTCTCTTCTTCAACCTTGAAGAGTTTCCTTCCCCTTGCCTTTGCTTGGCTCTCCTTCTATAAGCATAAGACAATTCTATGAAACACTAGCAAACTAATCCATGAATCACACATATGAAAGCTTAAGAGTGTTACCTTAAGTCCAAGACCAAGAAAATTCTTTCTCTTTTCTTACTCTAATTTAAAGAAAACCCTAGAGAGAGAGAGGATGAGAGAGAGGAGAGTTGGAGAAGATGAAGATGAGGAGTGTAAGCCAAGAGGTTTGGCCGGCCACTTCCACCAAAATATCCCCCTCCCATTCTCAACCATTGGCCCAAATGTCACACATTCATACTTTTGCACTTTGGTCCCTCAATTTCTTCTTATTTCAATTCTTACCCCAATTCTTTTACTTTGGTTTTTCAATTAAGTCCTCATACATGCAATTACACTTATTTAAACATGTATAACAATAATTAATTAATGATAATTCTTCTAGGGTACATGGAGGGGTATTACAACTCTCTCCCCCTAAAAGAATTTCGTCCTCGAAATTCATACCTGTATTGAAGAGTTGTGGGTACTGAGCCCGCATAACTTCTTCAGGTTCCCAAGTCGCTTCTTGCACACCGTGGTGTTGCCATAAGACTTTGACTAAAGGAATCTCTTTGTTCCTCAACTGTTTAACTTCTTTGGCCAATATCTGTTTAGGTTCTTCATCATACGTATAATCAGATTTGACACTAACATCTTGCGTTGGTATGATATGTGACTCATCAGATCGGTACCGCCGGAGCATAGAAACATGGAAGACATTATGCAATTTTGATAGCTCACTAGGAAGCTCCAAACGGTATGCTACTGGTCCAATCCGATCCAAGATCCTATAAGGACCTATAAACCGTGGGCTAAGCTTTCCTTTCTTTCCAAACCGTAATACCCTTCTCCATGGGGACACCTTTAAAAACACGTTATCGCCAACCTGATATTCAATATCTTTCCTTTTTAAGTTGGCATAAGATCTCTGTCTGTCACTGGCTTCTTTCAATCTCTTTTTGACAAGTTGAATCTTCTCTTCAGTGTCTTTAACAATATCAGGACCCGTCAATTTGCCTTCAGCTAATTCTGTCCAACAGGAAGGAGTTCTACATTTCCGACCATAGAGCGCTTCATAAGGTGGCATACCAATGCTAGTTTGGTAGCCATTATTGTATGCAAACTCCATCAGTGTAACATATTTATCCCAGCTTCCTGGAAAATCGAGCACACAGCCCCTTAACATATCTTCTAATACTTGTATAACCCTTTCTGACTGTCCATCGGTCTGAGGATGAAATGCAGTACTAAGAAGAAGCTTTGTGCCTAAGGCTTGCTGTAAACTCTTCCAAAATCTGGAAGTGAACCTCGGATCCCGATCCGAAACAATTGAAATAGGCACCCCATGCAATCTAATAATTTGATCTATGTACAATTCAGCCAATCTATCCATTGAATAATTGGTTCGAACTGGTATAAAGTGAGCCACCTTTGTCAGTCTGTCTACGATGACCCACACTGCATCATGTTTTCTTTGGGTCGTGGGCAAACCTGTAATGAAGTCCATCGTGACATTGTCCCACTTCCATTGAGGAATGGGAAGAGGATTCAACAATCCCGAAGGAAATTGATGTTCTGCTTTTACTTGTTGACATGTTAGGCACTTGGAGACATAATTAGTTACATCTCTTTTCATTCCTGGCCACCAATAAAACTGCTTCAAATCTCTATACATCTTGTTGCCACCTGGATGCATGGTGAATACTGTACTATGAGCTTCGTGCAATAAAGCCTCCTTTAGTTCTTTAACATCTGGTACACATAAACGATTCCGATAGTAAAGACCACCATCACTTCCAACAGAGTATTCTATCGGACCCCCAGAACCAACTGAGTGAATCAACTGTTGTAACTTTACATCATCTGCTTGTGCATCTATCACTGTCTGTCTTAGGCTAGGACGAGCTCGTAATTGGGCTAACAAAGCTCCATCCGAAGAAAACTTCCATTTACAGTCTTGTAATAATAAAGTTGCCATCATTTTTCGACTCAAAGCATCAGCTACCACATTTGCTTTTCCTGGATGATAGTCGACTATACAATCATAGTCCTTGAACAATTCTAGCCACCTGCGTTGTCTTAAATTAAGATCTCGCTGAGTAAGCAAGTATTTAAGACTCTTGTGATCAGTAAAGATCCTGCATTTCTCACCATAAAGATAATGCCGCCATATCTTTAAAGCAAACACAATCGCGGCTAGCTCTAGGTCATGAGTCGGATAATTCTGTTCATGAGGTTTTAATTGTCTTGAAGCATAGGCCACTACCTTACCCTCTTGCATCAGAACACAACCCAGTCCATTTCTCGATGCATCACTGTACATGGCATATTCCTTATCAGCTACTGGTTGAGTAAGAACTGGAGCTTGAGTTAACATTTCTTTTAACTGATCAAAACTGGCTTGACAACGATCTGTCCACTCAAATTTAGCTTCTTTTCGTAGTAATCTAGTGAGTGGAGAGGCAGTAACTGAAAATCCTTTCACAAACCGCCTATAATAGCCAGCTAAGCCCAGGAAACTTCGGACTTCTGGCACATTCCTAGGCGGTCTCCAATTAACAATAGCCTCAATCTTTTTAGGATCCACTCTGATGCCTTCAGAAGACACCACGTGCCCAAGGAAAGCAACTTCTTTAAGCCAGAATTCACACTTGCTTAGCTTTGCATACAACTGTTGCTCTCTCAAAGTTTGCAGTACTATTCTCAGATGTTCTGCATGCTTCGCTTCATCACGAGAATAAACCAAAATATCATCTATGAATACTACAACAAACTGATCTAAATAGGGTCTGAACACCCTATTCATCAGATCCATGAAAGCAGCCGGTGCATTAGTCAACCCAAAAGGCATTACTAAAAATTCGTAATGTCCATATCGAGTCCTAAATGCAGTCTTCTGAACATCCATATCTTTAACTCGAAGTTGATAATATCCAGACCTCAGATCAATTTTAGAAAATACTCCTGCACCACGCAATTGATCAAAAAGATCCTCAATCCGAGGTAAAGGATACTTGTTCTTCACAGTCATCTTATTAAGCTGTCTGTAATCTATACACATTCTCAAAGTACCATCCTTCTTCTTAACAAATAGCACTGGTGCACCCCAGGGCGATACACTAGGCTTGATAAAGCCTTTGTCTAACAACTCCTGCAACTGGACCTTTAACTCTTTTAGCTCGGTTGGTGCCATTCGATAAGGTGCTCGAGAGATAGGAGCTGTACCAGGTACAACTTCAATTGATAACTCAACTTCTCTCTCCGGTGGCAAACCAGAAAGTTCTTCAGGAAAAACATCAGGAAATTCATTGATCACTGGAATGTCCTGAAGATTAACCGTCTCTCTTTTCGAATCAAGAACTAAAGCCAGGTATGCTTCACATCCCTTTCGAAGAAATCTTTTCGCTTTCATTGCAGAAATAACATTGGTTAAGGGTTTAGACTTACTACCCTTAATCAATGTCTCAACTCCCCCATCTTTCTTAACAATTACCGTTTTAGCTTTACAATCTACTATGGCCTGATACTTAGATAACCAGTCCATACCCAGGATTACATCAAATTCGTGAAAAGGTAACACTATCAAATCAGCTGGAAATTCTCTCTTTTGAACTCTAATTGGGCAATTTCTATAAACTTTATTAACATGTATACTATGGCCCAAAGGACTAATCACACATATATCATAGTTCAAATGATCAATACCAGATACATTTCTACCCAGCTCCCCATTACAAATATACGAATGTGTAGATCCTGGGTCTATAAGCACATATACATCAGTATCAAAGAGGGAGAATGTACCAGCTATGATATTAGGAGCATCAGCCTCTTCTCGTCCCTTCATCGCATAAGCTCTAGCAGGAGGTGTCGAAGTAAAGGGTCGATCCACCGTCTCAGATGCATTTCTGGACTGGGCCCTAAACTGGCCCGATCCACTTCTACCTCTACCCCGACCTCTGCTAGGTGAAGGTGCTTGAGAAGCTCCTCGATTACTCTGTTGACTGGAAGCTTGTTCTTGTGTCAGAGGACAATTAGCCATAAAGTGCTCCGTACTGCCACATCTGTAACAACCACCTGTAAGCATCCTACAGGTGCCCCAATGTCGTCTGAAACAATAGGTGCACTCTGGGGCTTGTCCTCTACCTTGTCCTGAAGCAGCACCTCTACTAGATCTCCCTGAATTAGTAGTCCCTTGCTGTCTACCTCTAGAAACAGGGCGATTCCCAGATTCTATAGATTGCTCTCCTTGTTGTGCTCTTGTTCTTTTCCCCGAGGAAGAACCACCCCGAGAAAAACTTCTTCTTCTTTGCTCTCTTTCTCTTTTCACATTCTCTTCTTTTTCAACTCGAATAGCGGCTTGCACTAATTGATGATAATCCACAGGATGCAGAGAAATAGGGCCTATCAAATGATCCCGGATATGATCATTCAATCCCTCTTGAAACTGGCGACATTGGAAAGTCCCAGTTAACATAGGCCTCGGTGCATACTTACTCAAGCGACTGAATTCTGCCTCGTACTCAGCCACTGACATACCTCTTTGCCTTAGATTCAAAAATTGTTTCAGCTTCTCATCTTTATACGCCTCTGTTACATATCTCTTTTTGAATTCAGCAATAAAGAAATCCCAAGTGAGAATTTCAGGTAGCTGGGGTTGAGTTTGGACTAGCTTCCACCAGTCATAAGCTGCTCCTTGAAGTAAGGACACAGCACAAGCTACCTTCTGACTGACAGGGCATTGAATTTCTGTGAACACTCTCTCCAATCTTTCAAGCCATAACTCGGCTTTCTCAGACTCTTCCCAAGTAGAGCCTAAGAATTCTTCCGCACCATGCTTCCTGAGTTCAGAAATAGGAGCCTTGGGTGCAGTCATTCTTTGTAAGATCTGAGCCATGTCCTGAGAAATTTTTAACAAAGCTTCCCCAGCATTGGCAGCAGCTGCACCGCCTCGTGAAAATGTAGAGGTGTCGGGCTGAGAAGGATGCGATTGACCCGGTAAATTGCTCTCAGCCGATTCATCTATTCCATCATGATAACCTTCCATTCCGAACTATATTAAGAAACACAGGAACAACCACAATCAGCCAACATCAACATACTTTTATATATCTATAACCCTTGAAATTGCCTATTGGCCAGAACCGCCTAAACCAAGGCGCTCTGATACCAAAGATGTAATGACTATACTAGATAATCCTAATTACTGTTACTAATTACTTTTATCTATACAATTATCTTTGTTAATCCATTACTAATCATTAGTTATCTATGCATATATGTGCATGCACACACCATCATACTATATTATTCATGTCACATTGAGAGTCATACTATCTGATATTACATACATAGCTTTAATAATTACATGCCTTTACTTATGAATTTATCTTTAACTACCAAAAAGACACAATTAAGTTACATACTTCAATACACTCTTCCTAAATTGATGCTGGCTGAGAAAAATTGTGGCCCTTGTCCCTGACTCAATGTTTAATCCAGAGGACCTACACGGATAAACACCCGTGCTAAGCTATAAAGCTTAGTGGGGAACAACTAATATATTTTCATGAACATTATTCATAAGCATGCAATTATAGTATATATACATAACATGTTAAAAGAATTATCAATTCAATGGATCATTAATATACATCATTAACTGTTTACATATTCCATTTGTCTTATTCCTTAGCCTGCTCAATTTTCTGTGGGAGTGGATAACGGGTACTGTAGATACCAAAGGTATCGAATCTGTGAATACCCGAAGGTATTAAATCTGTAGACCCATTGGGTCAGAACTATGGTCTCATATAGAGACAACTGTGGACTCATAAGAGTCAGACTATAGCAGCTGCAACTATAACCCTATAGGCATGCCTATCTATCCACGACCAAGTCTTTAAGTGCAGGCTTAATTCAATTACTTTTCATATTTTATGAAATTGTATTAACATATACAACTATAGCATTAACGAATGCAAGATATTTCTCTATCATATATTGCTATTCCATAATATAAAATCAATCATATAGAAAAGAAGTATCATATGCAACATCTCGTTTAAGGTGATGGAAATTACCTTATAATTGAATAATAAACTCTTGAACTTTGAAAGGGTTTTCTCGCTATACGTTACAACTTATGGTGACTTAGACACGTTTAAAGCTCAATTAGAGTCATAAAATACAAATAATAAAATTAGAAAACACAGGCTTATTGTCGCGGTCGCGACGATTGTCGCGCTCGCGACACTTGTCGCGCTCGCGGTAATAATCGCGCTCGCGACAGACAGCGATGGCTTTGAGTCATTCTTCAAGTCGCGCTCGCGACCTAAGTCGCGCTCGCGACAGACGGCAATGGCCTAAATGAGCATTTCTTGATGTCGCGCTCGCGGCATAAGTCGCGCTCGCGACACAAGGCTTCCGTTTAATGTCGCGCTCGCGACATAAGTCGCGCTCGCGACATAAAACGACGGGGCGACCGCCTTAACGTGATTATTGCTCAAAAATCCTGTAAATTAATATACAAACTCAGATTGCATCTCAATTTCGACATGCCAAACGGATTTTTCAGAAAACACTATCTTCTACAAGGTTTTAGGTTTACATTTCTAGTTTCCAAAACATCAAAAATCATTTCAATAGGACTTGTAAATCTTGAGATATTACATAAAAACCACAGGCTGTTCATAAGGGCATATTTTCACTCACAATCAGAAATCAATCCCGATTTTCACTATCATGCAGTGAGAATCAGGTTTTGGTCTCTTCTAACAAAATCAAGGTTTACAAGTCTAGTTTCCATACCAATTGGAATTTCATCCTTTGCATAACTATAGCTCCAGATATGAGCAAAAGTATACAGACTGGTCAAGTGATCCTTAAGACAGTTTTCAGATTTTCAACTCAAACATGCATTTATCAACTATAATCCATCTTCAAGCTTATATTCATCCACAAAATACAGGAGAGAGACACTTCAGCCCTCTCTCATGACCAATCACAAGACTTTACACACAAAGAAAACCCTAAGTTCCCATACCTTGTTTGGAGCTTTCTCTTCTTCAACCTTGAAGAGTTTCCTTCCCCTTGCCTTTGCTTGGCTCTCCTTCTATAAGCATAAGACAATTCTATGAAACACTAGCAAACTAATCCATGAATCACACATATGAAAGCTTAAGAGTGTTACCTTAAGTCCAAGACCAAGAAAATTCTTTCTCTTTTCTTACTCTAATTTAAAGAAAACCCTAGAGAGAGAGAGGATGAGAGAGAGGAGAGTTGGAGAAGATGAAGATGAGGAGTGTAAGCCAAGAGGTTTGGCCGGCCACTTCCACCAAAATATCCCCCTCCCATTCTCAACCATTGGCCCAAATGTCACACATTCATACTTTTGCACTTTGGTCCCTCAATTTCTTCTTATTTCAATTCTTACCCCAATTCTTTTACTTTGGTTTTTTCAATTAAGTCCTCATACATGCAATTACACTTATTTAAACATGTATAACAATAATTAATTAATGATAATTCTTCTAGGGTACATGGAGGGGTATTACATCAC